>CM053786.1:639459368-640059368 GCA_028749045.1 Cupressus sempervirens | reverse complement strand
AGAAATCTTAACCCAGAAGAGCTGATTGATTGGATCAATGAATTAGAGGAGTACTTTGAGTATGAAGAAATTAAGGATCCAAATAGGGTCAAATTTGCAAAGGAAAAATTGAAGGGACATGCAAAGATCTAGTGGCAAGAGGTTTAGTTGGAATGAAATAGAAAGGGAAAGGACAAAATCACCAGATGGGATCAGATCATAGCTAAAATGAAACGAAAATTCATTCCTATGGATTATGAGCTTGATATGTTGAAGAAGATGCAAGGAGTGAAGCAAGTAGGAAAATCTATTCAAGAGTATACCAAGGAGTTCTATTGAGTTCTCATTAGAACTGGCCATGCAGAAGTTGATAAGGAGAAAGTTGCTCGTTATCTTAATGGGTTAAGGCCTAGCATTGAGGATGAGCTAAGTTTGGTTTGGATGAATAGTATTGAGGAGGCCTACCAATTTTCCCTAAGGATTGAGGAGAAACTAAGCAAGAATTTTGACAATAAGAATAGTGGAAGAGGTTGTGGTGGAAGATATGGAAAACGATCTTATGGAGGCTTTAATGATGATCAAAAGAACAAGGATGAGGTTGGAAGTAGCAACCAAAACCAAAGCGGAAACAATTCCAATTGTTTCCATGATTAGAACAATATAGATCAAAGAGGAAGAGGTAAAGGAAAAGGATCTAGAAGAGGAGGCTTCTACGAAAAATGTTTTCATAGTGGGGAAGAAGGGCATAGAGCATTTGAATGTACCCAGTGCCAAGGAAGGATAGATCAAAGAATAGAATGTTAGGCAAGAGTTGCACATGTTGATGAAGATGCTAGATCCTCACATTCTAAAGATGATAAAAGAGAAGAAGTCCTAGTTAACAGAAGAGTCCTGTTGAGTGGTGAAAATGAACCTGATCAAAGAAGGAGTTTATTTTGAAAAAGGTGCAGATGTGAAGATAAGTGTTGTGATGTGATCATTGATGGTGGAAGTACTGATAATTTGGTGTCATAAATGATGGTCACCAAGTTGAAACTAAAGAGACAAAAACACCCACATCTATACTGTATTGCTTGGGTGCAAAATGACCACAAGGTTATGGTCAATGAGTAGTGCTTAGTGAAGTTCAAGATTGGGAACTACTAGGATGAGGTACTATGTGATATCATACCTATGGACATATGTCACATGTTCTTGGGTAGGGCATGGCAGTTTGACAAGCATGCTATACATGATGGGCAAGCAAATACCTACACTCTAACTAAGGATGGAGTGAAACATAAGTTGAAGATATTGAAGGATAAAGAAGAAAAGGTATGTAGTGCTGCCAGAAAATGTTCTGTTGATGGAAAAGAGTTTCTCAAAGGTATGAAACATGAGGATATGTGTTTTTCTATAATTCCTAAAGATAGTAAAGAAGAAGTAGAGGAGGTACCTATAGAAGTTGCAGATATGTTGGAAGAGTTTTTTGATATTGTATCAAATAATGTACCTGATGGATTACCCCCAATGAGGAAGATCAGTCACCAGATGGATTTGGTTCCAGGAGCCAATTTGCCAAACAAGGTAGCACACAAAATGACACTAGTAGAAAGTGAAGAGTTGAACAGGAAAGTTTAGGAGTTGTTGCAAAAGGGGTTGATTCAAGAGAGTCTAAGTCCATGTGTTGTACCAGTAGTGTTAGCACCAAAGAAGAATAGAGAATGGAGGATGCGCTCAGATTCTTGTGCTATCAACAAGATCACCATCAAGTATAGATTTCCTTTGCCGATGATGGATGATATTATGGATTGTTTGAGTAGAGCTCAGTATTTCACAAATATAAATCTGAAGAGTGGGTACCATCATATTCATATCAGAGAAGGTGATGAGTGGAAGACTACTTTCAAGACAAGGGAAGGATTGTATGAGTGGTTAGTCATGCCTTTTGGGCTAACCAATGCACTGATCACTTTCATGAGGCTCATGAATGACGTAATGAAGGAGTTTCTAGGTAAGTTTGCCATTATTTACTTAGATGATATATTGATCTTTAGTAAGACATTGGAGGAGCATTTGATTCATATTTGCAAGGTGATTGAAAAGTTGAGGGAAGAAAAGTTGTTGATAAACCTGAAGAAGTGTAGTTTTGTAAAGAAAGAGTTGGTGTATATAAGATTTGTAGTCTCAGGAGAAGGTCTGAAAATGGACCTAAAGAAAGTGAAGGCTATCCTTGAATGGCCTACTCCAAGGAGTGCAATAGAGGTAAGATCTTTTCATGGACTCACAACATTTTATAGAAAGTTCAGAAGAAGTTTTAGCAGTATTTGTAGACCCTTGACTGAAACAATGAGAGGAGATAGGAAAGAGTTTAGGTTTATTGTAGGAGAAGATAAGAGTTTTAATCTATTGAAATAGAAAGTTATTGAGCAACCTATTTTAGCACTTCCTGATTTTAACAAGGTGTTTCAAGTAGACGGTGATGCTAGTGGTACTACAATAAGATCTATTTTGAGACAAGAAGTAAGACCTATTGCTTATTTTAGTGAGAAGTTGAATAATGTAAAAAGAAAATATTTTGTTTATGATCAAGAATTTTATGCCATAGTTCAAGCATTGAAGAAGTGGAGACACTATCTTCTTCCCAAGGAGTTTTTTTTGTATATTGATCATCAAGGTTTGCAATATTTGAATAGTCAAGGAAAATTGAACCAAAGACATTTAAAGTTGGTTGAGTTTTTGTAGAGTTATATATTTTTTTTGAAACACATAAGTGGGAAGTCTACCAAAGATTCTCTTAGTAGAAGACAAATTTTGCTGACAGAAATCTAGATAAAGGTGGCTGGGTTCAAGGAACTTAATACATTGTATCCAGATGATCTTGATTTTGGTGAAGCATGGAAGATTTGTAAAAAACCTATTACACTTGATAGGAAAAAGTGGTTGGATTTTATGATCCAAGATAATATGTTGTTCAAAGGAAGCTAGTTGTGCATTTCAAGAAGTTGAATGAGAGAGAACCTCATCAAGGAGAAGCATAGTGGAGGATTGGCTGGACATTTTGGCAGTGATAAAACTATAGCTTTGGTTGCTGAAAATTATTATTGGCCACAGTTACAGCAAGATGTGATGAAGTTTGTACAAAGTTGTCAAGTATGTTAGATGGCAAAAGGAGTGAAGCAAAATACAGTGTTGTACCAGCCATTACCTGCACCAGAGAAGTTGTGGGAGGATGTCAGCATGGATTTTGTTATTGGATTACTAAGGACACATGATGGGCATGATTCTATTTTTGTGGTGGTTGATAGGTTTTCAAAGATGGCACATTTTATTCCTTGCAAGAAGACTAGTGATGTTGTTCATGTAGCAGAGTTATTTATTAGAGAAGTGGTGAGATTACATGGTCTGCCAATGACTATAGTTTTAGATCAAGATACCAAATTTGTTGGGTATTTTTGGCATACATTGTGGAAGAAGTTGAAGACAAATTTGAAGTTTAGTTCATCACACCATCCACAGATTGATGGGTAGACAGAAGTTGTGAATCATAGTTTGGGAAACTTTCTGAGATGCTTGGTTGGAGATAAACCAAAAGGATGGGATATGATTTTACCATAGGAAAAATTTACGTATAATAATTTTGTCAATAGGAGTACTGGTAAATCACCATTCCACATTGTATATGGGAGTAGTCCCAAAAAAAATTTTGAATTAAGGAAGTTGGACAAGGGAGAGAAAAGTAGTGCTGAAGTAGAAGATTTTGCTGAACATTTGAAGAAAATCCATGAGGAGTTGAGGAAGCACATCATAAAGATGAATACATAGTATAAGGCTAAGGCAGATGTGAAAAGGAGATATAAGGAATTTTAGATTGGCAATAAGGTCATGATTCATTTGAGAAAGGAGCATTTTTGAGTAGGTACATATAATAAGCTAAAAATGAAGAAGTTTGGACCATGCAAGATAGTAAAGAGGCATGATTCTGAAAATGCATATGAAGTGAAGTTTCCTGCTGAATTGAATATTTCACCAGTATTTATTATTTTAGATTTGATAGAGTATTATGAAGGAGGTGATGGAGATGAAGTAGTAGAAGCATAGTGGAGCATTCCAGCAACTAGTTCAGCTATGAGGAGATTGAGGAGATACTAGACAGTTGTATTGGAAAAAGTACAAGAAAAAAAACTTATGAGAAATATCTAGTCAAATGGAAAGGGAGACCAGTTGAGGATTCATCATGGCTAGCAAAGGAGGAGGTCAACCATCTTGGTTTTCCTTTGAACACCTGATATGTGATAGGGTCACTTCTCAAATTACCCTCGGTGTCTGATGTAGGAGCATCCTGGGTGTAAGGGCAATCTTGCATCACCCAAAAATATTTTATTTTCAGCCTTTTCTATTTTAATAAGGATTAGTAGACAGGGTGGTTACTATTTATGGGAACTTTCTATTTTTAGTAAGTTTATCATACGAGCTTAGAATGTTCTCATTTTCTATAGGAAGGTTCATTTTAGAGAGACAAGCCTACCATAAAAATCTCACTACTCTAGCTTAAGTATTAGAGAAGTTATTGCAGATTTTCGGTGGAAAAATTTGTAGAAAAGTATTTAGGATCATGGTTGGAGGCCTTAGAGTGCCCATATGAGGTCTAAAAACTCGATTGAAGGGCACTAGCACAATTTTGAGCCTATAGATCAGGAGCTAGTGTTTTTGAAAAATGGCTATAATAGCCAATCAGAGCAATGGTTTGTCAGTTATGGCCTCCAGAAGTTGGGCTATCGAAATTTCCAAAATAATTTTTCAAAGATGTATTTGGCCAACTCTATGTGTATTGTTAGGGTTTCTTAGCCCTAGGTAGTAAGTTTGAGCATCTAGAACCTTCTCGGGTAGCATAAAACTACCTATTTAAGAAAGACCTGAACAATGTCTAGGATAACTTTGGGTGATTGTTTTCAAAACTATCTTGTAGATTGCTATAATGAAGGCACCCATTTGAGTTAGCATATTGTAATTGATAATTCTATAATTTTGTATTTGCGGCAATAATAAGAAGTTCATATTTTGTTCTCGCATTTGCTATTGTTTCTTTGTTTCTGTTATGAGTTTATGGTATTAAGGGGAGTCCCCTACATCATATAATGTCATAAAAAAATATCTCTACCATTAAGACCTTATCTACAACTTCATTCTTCAAGTAAAAATTACTATTGTCACTAGTTCTAATGAAACCAATTCTGATTGGATAAGAATGTAATATTTCATACCATGCTTGGGGTGTCTGCTTTAATCTATACAAGGCTTTGTGTAGTTTACATACTAGGTTCCTCTAATCTTTTTCCATAAATCCTTCAGGTTGATCAATGTAGACCTCTTTCTCCATATTTCCATTCAAAAATACATACTTGACATCCAATTGGTAAACCTTTAATCTTTTGTATGCTACATATGCAAGTAGTATTCTAACTCCTAATCTTGCAATAGGGGAAAATGTTTCTCCATAGTCAATTCCTTTCTCCTAAGCATATCTTTACATACTAGTCTTTCTTTATTTCTTAAAACTTCTCCTTTTTTCATTCAACTTGTTCCTAAACAATTCATTTTGTACCAATCAAATTCTTTTGTTTGGGTCTCAGCATTAGTGTCCATGTGTTTTCCTTCTCAATTTGATCAATCTCTTCATTTATTGTATTAATCCAATCTTCATCTTGTATGCAAGAAATGTGGGCCTTGCTCTTCACACACACTTCAACATGATCATTATATGTGAAATCATCCTAGAATGAACATTGAGTTGTTTTACAAAACTATTTGGAAAATCAATCTTTTGCCTCCTAACTAGATGGATTATGTTATTGATCTTAGAATGAAAAGCTAGCAACTAGACCTCTATTACCAAGGATTTGATTAAACTATATGAGAATGCAATGTTATATGAGATGAGATACAATTAACACTAAGATGATATTATAATGCAAGGAATTTAAGCTATGAATGTATGAGCAAATGGATAGATATTTCGGCATAAGTTTGATACAAAATCAATTCAACCTCTATAATGAGGAATTGAAGGCTTCTTAAATAGAATTCTAGAAATCAATCAATGGTCAAGATCAAGTAGAACAAACATTTGAGATTGGAAATGAGATTTAGTTAATGTTGAAACTTCCTTGTGCATATGAAGTTAATTGATTTATATCTGAGTGTAATGAAGAGTTAATTGAGTCTCATCTGAGTGTGAGAAGAGTTAACTAAGTTAATTCCATTTTAAGTTCTAGTTCACTCAGAATTTCCATTTCTGAACTAAAGAGAAGATTTTGGAGAAGATATTTAATTTACTAAAATAGGATATGACCTCATGAATGTATAATTTTAATTAATTAAATAATTAGACTCAATAATTAAAATGAGGATATTATCTTATTAAATTACATTTGTACATTAGCTAAAGAGGTAATTTTAATTTAATTAAAGTATGAACACTTATAATTAAATTAAACTTAATTAATATGTTTAATATAGCTAACTTGAGTCAATACTTAGAAATTAAATAAAGAGTGATTAATGTAGATTAGAGATTTTTGCATTTGACACTTATGTCAAGTAGTGAGTATTAGAATCATAATTGCCTAGTGAAATAGGACTTAAGAATGATTAGATAGACCAGAATTGGTTAACATGGCAATGTACCAATTTTGGGGTATTACATTTGCCCCTCTTTCAATGAATGTGCAAGCAACATGTTTGATTCAAAGAGATTAGAAGTATGAAGCATAGATCAAGAAAGGAGATTGGTTCTGAAATTGATGATATGAAGATCAATTAATAAGATTTTTAAGGTTATCTCCAGAATGAAGCTTAACCTTAGGGGATCTAGATAGAAAACCTAGATAGTGATATGTAGTGAGATTGGTTCCAAAATTGATGACACAGAAACCAATTGATAAGCTTTTTAAGGTTATCTTCAAAATGAAGCTTAACCTTAGGGGATCTAGATAGAAAACCTAGATACCAAGATTGATAAGCTTTTTAAGTTTATCTCCAGAATGAAGCTTAACCTTAGGGGATCTAGATAGAACACCTAGATATCAAGATTGATAAGCTTTTTAAGGTTATCCCTAGAATGAAGCTTAACCTTAGGGGATCTAAATAGAACACCTAGATACTGATATTGATAGAGAAAATATTATCAAACTTCATAGAATTATTCCCAAAATGAGACTCAATTCTCAGGAGTCAAAGTTTAGACTGTCCCGATACCTATCCATTAGAAGGTGAGAAGATTAATCAAGATTCATAGAATTATCCCTAGAACGAGGCTTAATCCTAGCGAGTCAGGATTAGACTATCCCAATACTTGTTCATTGAAAGTTGATTACAATTAAGAGCTTAGAATTATCTCTAGAATGAAGCTTAATTCTTAGCAAGAGTTAGGCTTATCTCTAGAATGAAGCTTAATCCTTAGCGAGAATTGGAATTATCTCTAGAACAGAGCTTAATCCCCTAGAGTCTAGATAGAACACCTGAATACTAGTCTATGAAAGAGATAACAAGACCTATCAAGATTCATAGAATCATCCCCAAAATGAGGCTTAATCCTTAGGAGTTGGGGTTAGATTGTCCCAATACCTATCCATTGAACTCTGGCAAGGACTACTATAAGATGTGATGAGCTGATCAAAAGATGATACATGATGTCAGATAGAGGGGAACAAAATTCCTCAAGTGATGAGATGCCTTGAGTAATGAGGACATAAGATTCAAATTAAGTTGAAACTAGTTTTGGAAGATTCAATTATGTAATCATCCTACCCCCTTAGGAGTGAAATTGAAAGATGACACACCAGAATAGTGATGCAGAGTAGTATACTAAGAGATACTGAAGATATTTGAGTTTAGAATAATATAGAAGAGATCACTAAGATCTAAAGAGAATTAGGAGTGGAGTTGAAGTGATTTCGAGGTCTAAAAGACCAACTTTGACCAAATTTGACTAGATTTGACTAGAGTTGACATTTTGTAGAAATTTGGAGAATTTGAAGAAAGATGTGATTTGAAAAGATTCCAAGATTCATAAAGTATCAGAAAAATGAACTACACAAGTGTTCGATCGCATCGGTCCCAAAATTTTAAAATGTGATTTTGAGCTACTTAAGTGTGTCAAAATTTGAATTTGATACCAAAAATGTGTTTAGAGCAATTAAATTAGCCAGGGGGTGATTTTCATGCCAATTAGAGCACTTTGAAAAATTTAGGTCAAAACCTATATAAGGGCCCAAAGGGTCATTTTCAATTCATTTGTGCTTTTTCTTTTGGGGAGAAGAGATCTCTCAAGAGAAAGATGGTGGTCCTTGTGCATAGGCATCGATTTGAGCTCTCCAAATGACACAACTGGTTGGTGGATTATGGAAATTTGGTGAGTCATCGATAATATTGCTTCATTTTTGAAATTTCAAACTTTTTGAGTGTTTTTTAGCACATTTTAAGGTTATTTTTTAATATTTTGTGTTGGTTTTTGTGCAAGGATATCTATAGGATACTTTTGCATCCCATTCTATGAGCCATGGGTATGACATAGTACCATGAATAGGTATAAAGGCACTATGGGCCATATTTTAGGAGGATTTGATCATGAGTAGAGCCATCTCATAGGATGAGATGGTACACACACACGAGCTCACTCATAGATTGCCAACAATATTGGGCATATTCATCGACTTCTTCTTGATGCCAGACAAAGGTGGATTAGAGTGTAGATGGGGGCAGATGTTGTAGATGATGCTAGGAGCACTTGAGCATTATGGATGTGGTCAGTGCATGCTCGCCCACATGTTCCATGAGATGCATGAGATTATCTATCATGAGAGGAAGAGCATGGCCATTGGGGTTTATGTTCTTTAGGTATGGGCATGGGAGCATTTTCTTGTCACCAAACCCATTTTTGCAAATGAGAGGTAGCCCATGGATCCCTATATACGTAGGTATAGAGGCTAGTTAACCCAAGAGGCTTTAGGGAAGACTGAGTAGTGGAGAGATCAATTGGATGACCTAGTAGTCGTGGTGTGGAGACCATGGAGGGAGATAGAGGCCTAGGATGATGCACCCTGAGAGCTGGGATATGTATTTGCATCTCAACCATTGATAAGTCACTCTATGTAGGTCATTGAGAGGTTCCCACTAACATGAGTATGGCAACAATATGGTCGGCCACATGATATATCATAGGAGTATTGCTTGTACATGCGACTGGCAATAGATGTAGATCAAAAGTGGTCAATGAGATTAGATCTAGAATGGTCAATGATTGATGTGCATACCATAGTGGGGATATAGTGGGAGTACCTACCAATGGTAGTAGATGGGGGGATGAATCTGGCTTATTAGGCATATTTTACAAGTCATCCTTTCCCTCGGTGCATAGATCTAGTGGGGATAGCCATACCTATTGAACTAGTACAAGCACTAGAAGAAAAACTACAAAAGCTACAATAGAAGAGAGTCAAGAAGATGACAAGTTACGTGCCTATTCTGCCTTGATAGATGAGATTGGATCTAGATGCTGGTTGTAGTGGAATAGGACACAAACATCCTCGAGGTGAGATGGGCTCCTTAGGATCTATCAAAGGAGATGCCTAGAGGCCATGCATAGAGACAGAGCAACCAGCTGAGTAAGGGTTGGGTGATGAGGAGATGCAGGATCAGCCTATTGTAGGAGCACAGGGTAGAGATATCCTAGCACAGACCCAAGAGGACTTGAGGAGGTTGAGAGATAGGGTGTAGAAAAAATAGCAACAACTAGGAGAGCTACACATATAGGTTGCAGTGCGAGACACTAGGATTACAAAGCAAGATTGTGAGATTTGTAGCTTATGGGAGAAGCTAGAGTGAGAGGCTTAGAGATTAGAGCAACAACAAGACAAGATCTGGCTGTAGTTAGTGCTGATAGCTTGTTATTATGCAACCTATGTCATGGTAGTCCCAGATGAGGTAGAGAAGGTGCCTTAATTCTCAAAGTATACTAGAGAGTCAGGAGGAGCACAACCTCCTGTGAGACTAGATATGCCTCCTCCTCTTCCTCCTCTGCTAGTGGGAGGTGAGGGGGAAGGAGAGAGTTAGCTCATTTTATTATGATTTTTCTTTGGTTATGTATCAATTGATGTGCCAACACCATTTTTTACCATTTTGAGATCAACAATGCTCGAGTAGTGTTTAGTTTTGTACCAATGTGAAGATTTTGATTCGAGTATATTTGCATGTGTCATCTTTCTCTATATATAGTTTATTATACATGAGATGTTTATTATATGATTATGAATACAAATTTGATATGATGTTTGAATATAGTGTAGATGAGAAGAATCATGATAGAATGTATAAAATGAAAAATGTGAATGGACTAACATGTCATGTAGTATTCTATTTTGTTGATAGTGACATGTGTCCCCGAAAGATGGAGAGGACGAACCAAAGAAATGAATGCTTGTGTAGGTGTGAAGAAACATGATACTTTGAAGAAGTTGAAAATTCCTCATCACAAAGGATGCAAGTGAATCAATGATTAAATGATGTGCTTATGTAATGTAGCCCTATGAGAGATGCAACCCTAGATCTAGTTACCAGTCTTTTAAAATTATCATCACTGAGTGTTTAGCAAAATCCCACATGTCATACAATTCCCAGTGACTTTGCAATCATCAAAATATGAATAGGACATATGTTCTAGTTTTTTCAGGATTAAATGTAAGCATTCAAGGCATAAGAAGCCAAAATGACTAAAACATTTATCCCCTTTTAATGTAGTAAGTTAACATAAGTATCAAAGCATAAACACTAGGATGACCAGAATGTTTCTTGCATGCAAAAACACTAGACACATGAGAGATCCGTCTTATGCTAAGTAGTCAATAAGTATTTTGTCCACAACGACCCTTATATTTGTAACCTAAGATAAAGTGTGCTAATTATACTTGCAGTGACTCGTATGTTCACTTATTAGGACAAGTATCAATATTTACTATAGCATAAAGAGTTCACTCCAAAAAGCAAGGAGAAGGACCAAAATCAATAAAGAGTACATATAAAATGATTCAAGGTACACACAACCATCCAATATGAGATAGAGGCTCTTATAGTGGACAACCCTTTTATATGGATGTTTTAGATCATTGGAACTAAACCATCAAACATAAAGAAAAGAAAAGATCATGCCCCCAGTCCTCGCTTCTCTAGTCAAAAGTGACATCATCAAGTTTCTCAAAGAGATGTGATAAAGAAAAATCAAAAGAAACAAAGAAAAGCTCAACATATCCAAAAAAAATCATTATTATGAGTTTAGTTTCTATGTTATAGGATTGATGTCAAGTGTCAATGTTCAGAACATATATGAAAGAAATCTCTTCAGTAGGGTGACAATAGTAGACAAACGTAGTTAAAACAATTGGTGACTAAAGTCAAAGAGGAATCTTCAATAAGAAGAACCTTAGTAGGAAATTGAGCGACAGTAGACATACATAGTTAGAACAACTGGTGACTGACGCAAGAGATCTTCCATAAGAGGAATCTCGAAGTGATACCAGTGACAGTAGGCAAACATAGTTAGAACAACTAGTAACTGACATGAAAGAGATCTTCCATGAGAGGTATCTCAAAGTTGACACTAGCAATAGTAGGAAGACACACTTAGAACAACTAGTGTCTATCATTAAAAAGATTCCTATGACACTATAGGGTGTTGCCCCAAGTTATAACAAGATTCAATCCATGGATGCATGAGTGAAAGTAGCAAACTAAAGTAGTAAAGAAATTGTACAAGAGCCAAAAGATGTGCTGCAAGATGTAGCATTTGGAACAAGAGGTGCTTGTTTGCCAAGTTTTCACCTTCTTGGCAGATTTTTTTTTTTTTACTGCCATGATGCCTGCTTGCCAGGTTTTTATCAATGACACTTTTTTTCTTTTTCATTTTTTTTGTATTTTTTATTTTTTTGATTCTTTTGGATTTTTTGGAATTTTCTAATTTTTTTATTACTACCAAGGCACCTATTGCTAGGTTTTCACTAAGATAATATATTTTTTCAAGATTTTTTACAATTTTTAGACTTTGTAAAGGACTTCTAAGTATATATAGAGAGATTTTGGAATAAGATCTATTGTAGAACTGCTTCAGATGGAGATTATTGATGGGCTCCTTGACACCTCTCCCTTAGCTGTAGAAAGTTGGTAAGCACTAGATCCAAACACTGCAGTAATTATGTATGGACCAAGCTAGTTGGATTCAAACTTTCCTTTTTGTACTTGTTGTTGATTCTTAGGGTTTTCTCTCATAACAAGATTGCTCAGTTGGAAGTCACATGGCTTAACTTTCTTATTGTAGCTTCTAGACATATACTGCTGATAAGCTTGAAGATGAGCACATCCCACTTGCTAACGTTCATCTAACAATTCTAGCTCTTGAAGCTGAGATATTCTATAGTCATCATCAATAATGAGGCCCTTCATGGAGATTCTCAAAGTGAGAATCTCAACCTCAAGTGGAAGCACAACATCCACTCCATATACCAAAGAAAAGGGTGTTGTATCCATTAGAGGTATGATACTTGTTCTGTAAGCCCATAAAGCCAAATTAATTTAAAGGTGCCTATCCCTTCCAGATTTGTTAACTGTATGATGCAAGATCTTAAGGATCACCTTGTTGGATGCTTCTGCTTGACCATTACCCTAGGGGTAATAAAAAAAAGACCAATGCTATGTAATTCTAAACTTTTTGCACAACTCCTTAAGATCCTTGTTTTTAAACTATCCTCCATTATCAGTAATAATGGAGGAAGGTTCACCATACTTGCATATGATGTAATTTATAATGAAAAAAGCTACAGTTTTGTCATTTTCTATAGAGAGAGGTACTGCCTCTACCCACTTAGTGAAGTAGTCTGTAGCTATAATGATGAACTTGTGTCCATTTGAAGAAGATGGGTTAGTCTGACCCACAAGATCAAATGCCTATTGATGGAATGGCCATAGTGTGATAGATGGAATTAGCTCCCTGGCTAGAGCATGAATTAGATTTCCATGGAGCTGGCATTGTTTATCGAACTTGGCATATTTGATTACCTCTTGTTCTATATTTGGCCAATGGTAACCAACTCTAATAAGTTTATGAGCTAGTGTTAAACTGTTAGAGTGAGATCTACAAATGCCCTCATGTACACCGATTAATATATGTTTAGACTCATCAGGTTCTAGAAACCTAAGGAGTGTTCTATCAAGACCTCTCCTAAACAAGTTGTTATCAATAATAACATATTGTAAAGCATTGTGGATAAGGTGATGTTTTTCATTCTGGATTAGATTGTCCAAGATGGTTTGTTCAAGCAAGAGTATATATGGTGGTAGTAGGATTAATTATGTCCTACAATAGAATAAATCATATGAGATTTAGGGGAGTTATAGGCAGGCTATAGTAATGTTTCCACTAGGAACTTGTGTTGAAGATAATTCTCTAGCATCTATAACATGGAAGCAAGAGTAGACATTGCATCAATGACTTTGTTATCTGCTTGAGGAATCTATTTAAAAATGATATAAGAAAAGTATTTCTTCATCCACCATGCATTTATAAGATATTGACTTCTCATCCTTTGTCTGATATACATCATTGACCTGGTTAATTATGAGTTATGAATCATCAAAGATGTTTAATTCATCCACTCTCCATTCAATGGCAATCTTCATGCCATTAATTAGGGCTTCATATTCTACAATGTTGTTTGTATAAGGAAAAAAAATATTGTATGCCTTAGGCAATGAATACCTTTGTGGTGTTATGAATAAGAGCCCAGCACTAGATCCCTATTGTGTAAAGGAACCATCAAAGAACATCACCCAAGTTTGGTGTGTAGGCATTAGAATTGATTCATTAAGAAAGTAAATGTTTAGTGGAAGAAGACTATGCATTGGTGCTTTTGCTAGTTGATCCATGATCACTTGTCCTTTGATAGCCTTTCTCTCAACATGTTGAATGTCAAATTCACTTAAGATAATAACCCACTTAACTAACCTTCTTGTCAGAGCTTCCTTGCTAAGTAAGTACTTTAGTGGATCAATTTTAGAAACCAGTCGCATAGTATGAGTGAGCATGTAGTGTCTCAACTTTTAGGAAGCAAAGACAAGTGCTAAGCAAGCCTTCTCAATGATGCTATAATCCATTTCATAAGAAATCAACATGTGACTCAAATAGTAGATAGATCTTTCCTTGTTATCATTGTCTTCTTGAGCTAGCAAAATACCAAGCAATGAATCTATTATTGAGATATATAGAATAAGAGGCTTCCCATAGATAGGAGGCATCAAGATTGATGGATTAGCAAGGTATTTATTTATTTGTGTTAGACTCTAATTGCAATCTTGGCTCACATTATATTTCACACCTTTATGTAGAGTCTTGGTAAAAGGTTGTGACCTATCCACCAACTGTGAGATGAACCTACAAATGGATTGAAGTCTTCCTTGTAAGCCTCTCATTTGACTAGTATTCTAAGGTGGGGGCATGTCCATGATTGCTTGAGCTTTCTTTGGATCAACCTCAATTCCTTTTGCAGACATAATGTAACCAAGTAGTTTCCTAGACGTTACACCAAATGCACATTTCTTGGGATTAAGTCTTAGATTTAATTTCTCCATGCAATGTAGGATATGTCCTAGATCTTGAAGGAAAGTGTCTCATTTTCTACTCTTAACAAATTATCACATAGTCTTTCATTGTCTTATGTATCATATTATGGAAAATTGTAGTAACTACCCTTTGATACATGGCACCAACATTTTTTAGACCAAATGACATCATGTTCCAATAGAAGGTTCCCCATGCACAAGTGAAAGTAGTCTTTTCCTAATCTTTTGGTGTAATTTTGATCTAATTATAACCAGAAAATCCATCCATGAGTGAGTACATTTCATATCTTGCTATCATATCCACTATCATATCAATGTTGGGTAGTGGAAAATCATCCTTCAGACATGCTAAGTTCAGATCTTAGAAATCTGTATAGACTCTAATAGTTTTTTCATGTTTGGAGACTGGAATAGTTTTGGATATCCATTCGGTGTAATCAATAGCATAGATGAAACCAGCTTTCAAAAGCTTTTCCAATTTAGCTTTGACAAGTAATGCATCATGAGGATGCATTTTTCTAAGTTTTTTTTTTACTGGTTTAACTCTAGGTGCAATAGATAAATGATGCATTATGAGATTAGGATCTAATCCTAGCATGTCTGAGTATGTCCATGCAAAATCTATCTTTTTCTCTTGGAAGAAGGAAATGAATTCCTCTTTTTCTTTTGGAGATAGTGACTGTGCAAGATGTATCATGTGAGGTTTTTTTTCTATTCCCAAATTGATTGACTATGTTGGTTCTATCAACATTGATGATCTTTCCTAAAAATGACTAGGAAGTGCATCAAATATCTCATCCATAGGTGCCTCAGAGAGGTTTTCACCTTTAGATATGTCTTTTATTTTTACTATTTTAGGTTATGATACTACCACAATGTGGTTTTCACTATCAGAGCTTTTATTTCTTTTCTTTTTGATTGTATGATTGAGATATTTGATGTCAGATTTAGTCATGTTAATGCTTTGTTCATTGCCAAAAGATGTTATAGGTTCCAAAATATTTAAGTAACAGGAAAGAGCATAGTCATTCTAGAATCTAGGGACTTCACTAGATGCATTAGAATTCCATTCTATGAGCTCAATATAGGTAAGTGAAAGAGATGTGGTGGGTTTGATAGTGTTCACAATATAATCATCAAATGCTTGGACAAGCAATTCAAGACCTAGAGCAGCTTCATCCATAAGTGTGTTTGAATACCTCTGAGTTCTAACATCATTAATAAAAGACTCAATGAAACTAGTTGGATGACACTCATTTGACCTAACCCTAGATGATTCACCTACTATAAGTTGATTTTCATAGACATGCACTTGATCTATGTCTTATTTTGTAGTTTCTTTTGAGAGAGTCGAATTCATACTCTTGAGAATTTGTGCTACATGGGGATAGACTATAGAACTTCCCAAAAGTGATAGGGACAAATTATCCTTCATCATCTATATTTTTACAATTTTCTCAATGATCAAAGCATGACTAGATTCTCCTTGTTCTTGTGGAATATGGGGAGAATCAATAGTGTTGTCAGAAGAATCACTATTAGTATTCATCATGTTGACATGTGGTGTAAAATCATTTGGTTCTGTGAGGAATTTAGCAAGATCAATAGGAATTGGATAAGTATAAGGATCCTCATCATCAACATCATCCTCATGGTCATTTGAATTAGCTTGTGACTCATAGTGAAATGAACTTTAAGGTTCTGTTATAAACTTGTTAATCCCTAGATGGAAGGGAATCTTCTTGAAGCCTAGGCCAGATATATCTCAAGACCTTCTAGCTATTTCTTTGATAGAATAAATAAAACCATTCTTGTTGCATCCAATTATAACACTCCCCTTGTAGCCAAATAATTTCATGAGTTTAAGACCTAGACCATACTTTTTAGGAGTAATTTCACAAGACTATTCTGTGAGGTCAACTAGAGTTTCTTCTTTGTATATCCATGTAGCAATGGCTCTATTTTCATCTTCCTCCTTGAGAAGTATAGTAGCTTTAACAAAGGTACCATTGTACTTAGTGTGAGGTGTCAACGAAATAGGTCTCTTCACTTCAAATGGTCTCCCATAATGATGGGGAGACTCAGGAAGAGACGTCAAAGACATAACCGATTCTATGTGATATTCACCCATTCCAATTTCTTTCATCTTATTATCATGATGGTCTATAGACTCCCTATTAGTAGGTACAAATCTTTCAGCAGATTTGAGCATGTTGCAAGTATAGCTCAATTGTCTGAGTAGAGCAGTAGAGACAATGTTTAAACCAACTCCATTATCAATAAGCACACGATGGACATATTTCTAGTGTATCATGACCTCAATGTCTAGAGGTTGGTTATGTGGATGACTTAGTGAATTATCATCCTCCTCGGAGAAGGACATATACTAAGGTGAGATTAGATGACCTACCATAAATTGGAACCTCTCAAGATCAAGATCTTGAGGTACATTTTCCTTAGTGAGGGCTTTGTCAAGAATCTACCTATGAGTAGGCAAGATTTTGAGCAATGTTCAGATCATGATTTGAGCATTTATTCATTGTAATTAATCAAAGATACTATAGCTAGTAGCCATAGAAGATATTGTAACTTTTGTTCCTTTGCCAGATGAACTAGTGAGAGGTTTGTGTTTGTGTTTTTCTAACTCAGGAACAAAAGGCGTAGGGCCTTTGAGCACTAACTTAGCACAAGAATTTGTAACAATGTTGGCACAAGATTGTGATGGTTCACTGTTAGATGTATTGGATGTAGGGCCCCTTAAGACGAATGGTGTCTTAGGTTTAGTTTTGTCTTGTTTGCCCTTGATTTTGATAACATCACAATACTTAACATCCACTGATTCAACCATGTAGACTATCTAATCATCATCATTAGAGTATGTATAGTTGATCTTGTTATGAGAATTTAGTTTTGAGTTTTCTCCTTTTTCATAAGATGAGAATGGCTCCTTGAAAGCCTTGTGATCTATGTTCTTGTTATATGCATCCACAACAATGTCACCATCATCGATCAGGTCTTGGACTTTGTGATGCAAGTTTATGAAATTACTAGTTTTGTGACCTTTGTTCTAGTGATATTCATATAATGTAGTTTCATTCCACCATGGGGGTCATGGTTGTGGATCGTAAGGATGAGAGTTATCTAATGGAGAAATGAGCTTGTTTTGTAGTAGGGTCTTGTAGACCACATCCAAAGGTTCACCAAGAGGTGTATATTCTCATTTTTGGTGTGTAACCCAAGATGAGTTCTTTAGTTTGTTTCCAAACAACTTGTTGTCAGAAGGAGGTTTCTCAACATTCTTGGATGCTTTGATATTGTTTTTAATATTGAAAGTTGCCTTAGCAGGTTTAGGAGTAATATTTTCAACAACTCCATCATGCACAACCTCTCAATTTTTGTTTGCATACTTGGATTTGTCATTATTCTTGTGGATCCTTGTTTAGTGTCCTTCTAAAGGGTTAGTTCAACCTTTTTGACCATGAATTCCTCTATCTAGATAGCTTGTGTGACCATGTCTTCAAAGGTACCTAGACCTTGAAGTTAAACATTATACCCAAAGTCAAGTAAAAGATTATCAGTAAAGATGTCAAGTTTTTTCACTTTAGGGATTTTGCCTAAATATTTGGTGTAAAGTTGTCTCCATCTCTGAAGGAATGTGAGGAAAGGTTCCCCAAATTTCTATTTAAGATTACACAAGTCTGATATGTTAACTAGGTGTTGTATGTTGTGGGAGTACTGTTAGACAAACAAGTTAGAAATTTCATCAAACATTTTGATACTGGTAGGATATCATGAAAAAAACTCCATGGCTTGACCACCTATAATTCTTGGGAATAGACACATGTAGTAGTTTTTATTATACATAAATTCCATAGACAAGGCACTGAATTCCTGTAAATGATCTTGGGGTTCATAAGTTCCAAAGTATTTATCATACTTCAGTAACTCAACTCCTCTTGGAAAAAGAGGCATGTCTATACTCTTGTAAAAAGGAAATGGACAAAGAGTGTCTAGGGTGTATGTTTTTGTAGGTTTGTCCTTGTCTCACATCATTTGGGCTAATTGTTCTTACATGATCTTCAGTTGTTTTCGCAACTTAGACGTTTCACTTTCCCCTTTAGGTGTAATGATAGTTTTGACATTAAAGTGATGAGGTAGCTTAGATCCCTCTTGAGAAAGTTTGGGAAAGTATTTCTCTTTCTCTTAGTTAAGCAATATTTCCATGACTTTCTGGAAGTTTTTGTGCTTATAAATTTTTTTGATATGTTCGGGAAGTATTTCTACCTCTTCCTCATTCTCACTAGTAAAAGGTCCTTATGACTTTCATTACTTTGGTAATCTTGTTCTCTACTATGTTCTCCATGTTCTAGTTCTTGATCAACCATCTTAGGGATGTGATAAGTTTCAGTATATATTGGTCAAAAAGGTTGTCTAAATAAGAATTCAGCTATGTTGTTTTGAGATGCATGACCTTTGCTAGTTTTAGGATCCTCTTGATATAAGGGATTCATAGTTTTTTCTAAGTTTATAGAAAATTTTCTTTGAACACAAGGTTATCTAATAGGTTAAGGAGATTGTGAAGACTACTCAGTAGATGTACTAGATACAGACTGTGTATAAGTTGAGAAGCGACTTCTGCTATGATTATGACCCCTAGCTCTACATTATCTAAATCTATGGGGATAAAACATGTTTTCACTTCTTATTGCCACAGTCATAAATGTTGGCCTGGTTTTTCACCACCCTTGTTTTGTTGCATTCAATAGTGAAAAACCCTAAGTGGGCACTCCAAGCAATTTGAAATTTGGTTTAAAAAAACCTTAGGCAAAAAATTCACCAAATAACCTTGTGCTTTGCCTTGTTTGTCCCTAGCCTTTGAAAACTTTAGAGAATATTATTTCAAATAAATTTTGGCAAGAATTTTTTTATCCTAAAGGTTTATTTATGAAAGAGTTTCCTTTTAATCTTTTGATAAACCCTATAAAGTTTTCCTAAACTACATTATTTTATTTTGAAAAAGTCCTATGTAATGACAAACTTTGTGTGACCGTTGATCTTGATTAGATCAATGGCCATCGCATTCCCACACTTCAAAGCTGCAAGGTCTTTAAATATTGTAGGGAAGTGCCTTTTCAACACATAGCTCCTAATGACGTTTCAACTTTAGTGTGCTGAAAAAATTTCATGGCTGTCAGAGTTAGTCAAAACTTTTGTAGAACTATCAGTGTTCCCCGTGCATGTTTTAAAATCCCTACGATATCATTGGCCCATTCTTTAATACAAATATCATTTTATAACCTAGGCTTCCTGATCATTGATCTTGCAAAGAATCAAAGGCTTGTGCATGCCCACAATAATAAGATGCATAGATGTTAAATAATGTGGGGAAGCAAAAATTGGACAAGTGGCACAGTCTGACAAGATGGGCCCACTGTTCTCAAGGATGATGTTGAGATGTCTTTTGTGGAAAGTGTCAGACAAGTTGGAATGAATGGATATTTTTTATTTATCACTTTAGCTAACATGGTATTTGAAACACATGATTTTATAATCGTTGATTTGTCAATGATCAAAGGCCAGTGCATGCCCACATTTTAAAGTTGCATGAGAGATAAATAATGCAGGCAAGTAGCTTTTTGACATATGACAAGGTGAGGTTGAGAATTTCTAACTATATACTATGAGGTGCCACACTATAAAATGATTGTTGACATGTACTGCTAGATGTGCCACTACAGAGGTTTGTTTTCCAAATGGAAGTGAAGCCTTGTCAGCCATAGATCTTTCAAAGATTAAGGGTTAGTGCAATCCCGCATTATGAAGCTGCTAGTTAGATAAGAAATGTAGGTATGCACCTTTGTGATGCATGTCATAGTGGGGCCAATGTATGGGAGAATGCTCAGTCACGCCATGTGGTCTGCCACTTGTGCTTAGCTAGAAACACTTATGATGTGGGCATGGAAAGTTTCAAAAATTAATGCAATGGTCAAATGAGTTAGAGCACGTGAATTTAAAGCAGTCACTTCATTGGCCCAAGTGGATGATGCAAGTATAAAATGCATAATTATTTCACACTATTGATCTTTCCCTAATCAACAAGGGGTGCTTGCCTGCATTAAGAACTTGAGTGAAGTTTAAACAAAGTGAGAATAAGCCATGCAGACACATGTCCATGGTGACATCTAACATTTTAACTCAAAAGTTTTGCAACGTATAAGCACTATCACTGTTGATCTTTTGAAGATTGACGACTGGCACAAGCCCATAATTTGAAGATGCTCATCAGATAAGAAAAGCAGGAATGCGCCAGCTTGACACATGGAAAAGATGACACCAAGCACCTACTCGCTTAGAAGAAGATTTGGGACCCACTGGCATGGAATGTTGTTAGAAGGTGCAAACTCATATGAAGGTTTCCTATTAGTTAGTATAGTTGACTAGACTTTGTTCAAATGTGAATTGATCTAATCGTTGATCTTGTCTTGATCAACGAGTGGTGCTTCCCCGCAATTCTAAAGTATAGGAATTTTAAGTAATGCAGGGAAGCATAAATGTGACACATGGCATAGTATGACATCATGGGCTCGCCTTGCTCAAAAGATAATAACAACTTGTCTTATGTGGTACTTGTCAGATGAGCTGGAGTATAGAGAAAGCGTCTCATTGGTCTAACTAGCTGACTAGATGTTACAGTGACAAAAGATTTGTGATCGTCATCAATCTGAATAAGATCCAGGGTTAGCGCTTCCCCGCAAGATGGACTTGCTCAAATTTTAAGTAATGTGGGCAAGAAAGCATAGTGGGACCAAGACTTAAAAGGAGTGCTGAGTCATGCCATGTTGGAAAGGTTAGATGGAGTAAAGTGCACTCATTGGTAGAACGTGATAGGTGTGCCAAGTTGAAAGAAGTGATGTCATGGGCACTAAAAGTTTAAATGCCATAGTAAAATCTATCAGAGCACATTGTAAAAGGATGATATTTGATTGGTTAAGTCAGCCAAGTGGGCTATCAAAGAAAAGGATTTTGGTCCATCATTGATCTGGGAAAGATCAACAGATAACTCATACCCACAATAAGAAGTTGTAGGAATTCTAAGTAATGTGGGCATGCACCCTTTTGACATGTGGCTGGGGGCTTGAATTTTTAAAGGGCATTTTACTTTTGAAATAAAGTCATCCAATCCTTGAGAGATTGATGGGTCATATTCAAATTTGAAATATAACATGAAACTAACGGTTACAGGAATTAATATGACTCAAAGTTTCCTTCGTGCGACCTCAATGCACTGGTATAATATGAAAAATTTCCATTATTGAAGCATACAATTGCAAATTTTCTCATAATGAAAAGGATTTCCAGAGCAAGGGCACATAATTTCTCAAGGGTTTCAGTAAATTTGTAGAGAAAGAAGGGCAATTTTAGTGGGTAAGTAATTTGTAACCTATAAAAATCAAGAATTTGTTGTTGTAAGAGTCTAGAATTTTTAAAAAGCCTCCACGAAAGGAATTTTCTGGGCAAACTGATTATTTAAAAAGGGTTGTGCATGATGATTTCCTAGAAAAATTTCCCTTATCAGTAAATGAAATAACTAAAGGGAGGGAACTCATTCCTAAGAACCCTAGGGTAGTTGTGGTTGAGGGTTTCTATGATAGGGAAAACTGGGTAAAAGACGCCCAAGTCTCTATCGAGGGTTTGCAATTGTTCAAGAAATAGTTCTCAAAATAGAATTTAGGTACCCCCATGAGAAATTTTTGGGAATTCGACATTGGAAAATTAATAGTTCCTTCAGTCTTCTTTGATAGTGATCTATTGATTGACCTAGCAAAGAAATATGATCCTATTATAGGATGGGTGAAAAATCATTTTGGAGTCAATCTTTTTAGGGTTTACCCTGAGCTGTTCAGTAAAGTTTTCAACCTTAACCCTAACCACATTGTACATGAAATAATTGATATGGATGATTTACAAGTGAGGTATGATACACAAATAATATACTTGAGGATAGGGCCATTGCAGGAGCATGCTACTAAAGTTGGAACCTTGTCTATGATTACTGCTAACAGACCTGAGCCATTATTGAAAAGACATTTTAACCCCAAGGCTTAGGCATTATATACTTCTCTTTGAAATTTTTTTGGGATGGATGAAGCTAAGCTGATCCCAGGCTCAATTGTTCTCATAATGGCTCAAACTCTTCAATTTGGAATGAGTACTATTCTAGATTTTGCTACTTTCCTTGCAAAGGAGATTCACAATGGTTTGGTGGGAATCGCAAGGGGAAAAGTGAAAAAACCATTCTGTTGGTATTCATTACTTATGCATGTATGCTTGTACAAGGGATTCACCTTCTTCTCCAAGGGTATGGAGCTAGAAACAACCAAGGATGGAGATAGGAATCTAGTACAGTTGTGGAGTGTGGATATGACCTCAGAAGCCACATATGCCAATTATGTGAGGTTTGACAAATATTTTGCACCAAAGCTTAGATTTCTTTTAAGAGGAGATAGCCCTAGAATTCCACAAGCACTATTAGAATTGGTCGGACCCAAGGACCATGCAAAAGGGCTACTGGTTAGTCATAATTGGGGGGATATCATTCCCTATAATGTTTCAATAGTGATAAGAGTATATGGATTCTTGGGGAAGCCTCATGTGCTACCTTTTCATGTGCCTTTGAAAATAGGAATAGCTGAGTTGTTATGGAAAATAGGCACTATAGATGAGAGGGACTTGCCTAAGAAGGGCACATTTTTTCCAATTTTTATCATGGCACATGATTTTATTTTTATATGAAAAGGCTAGAAGCATTTGAATTTGTTCTTAGATAGATATAACATGGCAGAGTCTCATGCTAGGTTTACTGACCCTAAAGGATTCTATGATCTCTTAAGAGAGATAATAAAAGCCTCCTGTATGGTGCAACAAGTATACTATCTAGAGGATGTGATCAAAATTTTTTTCACTTTGCAAGAACAGGAATTGAGAAAGGAGAAATGGATAATATATAGCAAAACCTTAGAATTTATTAATGCTTTTGACCTCCATTTTGATCCATTGAGAGAAAAAAAATATTGGGGAGCCAAGATGCAGGCACTAATGAATAATTTTGTTGTGATAATACAAGCCATGAATGAGAAGAAGGATGCATATGTCAAGGCTTATCTAGACAAGGCTACAGAGGTGTAGAAGAGAATAAACAGTAGAAATGTGGTGTCTCCTAGTTAGTACACTTTGTAGAAAAGGGCATGATATGTAATGGTCTAGAATGTAAAACAAGCTTCTCCTTAGCAGAGACCAAGGCTAGGAAGCCCACCTATAGCCAGTGCTCCAAAAAGACAAAAATTAGAGCAAGGCTCTTCTTCTCAAGTGGAACAATATTCCCCAAGCTAGTCTCTAATCAAAATTGATGATGAAACATCTCTAAGAGAATAGCTTAGACAAATTGGTGGAGAGGGAGATGTGATTGTTACCTCCACAGATTTGGAGATTGGAGAGCCTCAATAACCACCTACACATTCCTTGGATTTAACTATTGTTGATTACCAAGGTAAGGAAATTGACCCTATAGTTGCCCAAGCCTCTGAGAGGTTTATTAATGATGAAAATTTTGTGAAGTCTAGAGCATTTGCACAATTTTTATGGAGGCTAAATATAAGAAATTTTGAGAAGACTTATGAAAAAATAAAGGCAAAACAACCTAATAAATCAGATTCTACTATTAAGGAGGGGGTAAAGTCTAAATTTTTGAAATATTTTTCTCAATTTACCCCTGAATTCGATAGGCAAGTAATTAAACAATTAGGAGTCCTTATTTTGCAAGAATGGGATATAGTGAATGCCATGGTTTTTGATTCAATTAGGAAGCAAAAGAACGTCCAATTTAAAATTGAAGAAGAGGTATTATAGGCTCATAGAGGAGTCAAATTTAGTGATGACCACCAAGCCCTTGTTATTTGGTCAATTGAAGAAAGAGACAAGACCAGAATGTAGGAAATTTCCACTACAGAGCATACTAGTGCATTGATAGTTTTTAGGGCTAGTGAGGTAGGTAGTAAGCAGATAATAGGAGTGGCCTCAAAAATGTTAAAATTTGGTAGTGTTGGATCTGGCCAGGAGGAAGATAGATTTTCCCAACTCAATGCTAGGTTTGAAGAATTTTTGAAAGCATATGAGGAAAGGGGTATGCAGATACAATCTTTGGAAAATAAAGTATCCCAAATGGAGAAGGTCCTTGGGAAAAGAAAAGTAGGAGAATCTAGCAGACCCAGGATTGTATACCCTCCTAGGCCACCTATTGAACCTTTCAAGTCCACTCCAATTATTGAGGTATTAGATACCCCTAAAAGGCCATAGTTCTACACTCTAGAAGATTTTGAAGAAGAAAAGAATAAGTTGTATGCATTGCATGTAGAACTAAATAATCAATTTGAGGAGAAAATAAGGCAGGGTATAATGTATTTAGTAGATAGAATTGAGTGGTCATCATGTTTTGATTTATTGGAAAAGATTTCATCCATTAGGGATGAACTAAAGAGAGATGAAGCTATATTTAACCCCTTGTGCAAAAGTGGACAGAAAGAAATGAAGATATCACTACTATGTGTATATCTGTCATCCAGCTGCTCTATCATCAAATAGAAAAAATCTTTGAATTATTGAATAAATTGCAAGGATTTGATGATAAGAAAAATTCTTTTCAAAAAAGACTAACTATTTTCTTTTCCAAGTATATTGTAGAAAAGTTTGATTTATTCCCTTGTGCATTAAAGACTGTTGATAAAGTAAAGGAAAAGGATGAATGGAAAAGGGAGTTGGATGAGATTTTTTGTGAAAGGATAAATAAAGTTATAAATGAATCTGGACACTTGTTATGGGCTATGACAAATGAGGAGTTGCTTAAAGTGTAGATATTCTATAACTCCATTAGAAAAGAATTGGTTGATATGGAGGCAATTGCAAATTCCATGATAACTATACAAAGAGAAGCCCTGAATTTTGATTGGCTGGAGGACACTACCTATAATAAGTGGAAGGAAGATTTTATGTCTATAGAACAGATAGAAGGAGGTGATGAGGTGGAGGATGATGATAAAGAAGAGGGTACAAAAGTAGAAGCCACCTCTACCACCGAAGATAAAGACAAAGAGGATCCTCAAGTAGCAGGAGATGACTCATCACTATCACATTTGATGGCCACCTATCCTGAGGAACCAGAGCACTAAAGGAATATGATCATAATATTTTGTCTTTCCAAAGGGAATAATAGAAATGGGCCCACAAAGGAATGTTTGATGTACCAGTCTTTTTGTTATTTGTAGTTTTGTCTTGTTGTGATGGGTGTATGTAAAACTTTTTGAAGGACACCTATCAATTTCTCTCAGCCTAAAGCTTGTTGCATCTCACATATATAAGTGAGATTCTAGGGCTAGATAAGGGGTCCAAATTCTATTTTTTTCTAAGTGATATACTTAGTCTATTTTTGGTCCAATGTTTGGAGAAAGTTTATGATGTATTTTCTCTGTTAGTTCTTGAGAATACATGAATAATAGAATGATCTTTGTGTCTCTTCTTAAGGTCATTCTGAGTTTACTATAAATGTATACAATTTTCAAAGAAAATGAATACAAATTATGAGCTATCCCCATATCAGTTCTTTCTAAATTTTGTCTCCTTTTGATTACTTGGTTATCTTGATATTGTATGAGTAAGGGCTTGTGCAATTGAATGCAATCCAGTTAGGTTGTATATATTTTCATCACTGCTATTAGTTCAATGGATTAAGTAAAAGCTTTTATGAATTTGATAAGGTTGCTATAGTAGTGGAAAGGATTTTTGAATGATGAATTCTGATAAGAATTGTTGATAACATTTGTTGTAAGGAAAAAAATTAGATCTAAGGATCTGTAGTAGACTCTGAACCCCAATGGATTAGGCACTGGTCAAATTGATTCAACTGGAAGAGAAATGTGTCATAAATAGTTTTCAAATGCAAAATTATAATTAGTTTTACTTTTATTTCCTAAAGATTTTCAAGTTGGCATGTACATGTTTGCATGGAATGTTTTAGCTTCAGTTAGCCACTATTGCTGAGAACATGTGTAGATCTATAGAAGAATTTTGGCCGAATTTGTTATATGGGATGTGTTAAATTGTCAAGAATTATGCATGTATTTGAGGATTTGAGATTAGAATCAAAATGAAACTAAAATAATTCTCATACAATGTTTCCTAGTCTTGAATCATCCCTGGGTATACCCACCCTGGTTTTGCAGAGCCTTAAGAGTAGAAAACCACCTTTGGTTTTGTTGAAGTTGGGTCCAAATGGTTTGCACACATAATTGTTAATAGGAATTGGCTGATCCTTAGATTGTGTGAGTGATATCATTTTGGTATTGAGCATTTTGTTGCTTAGTAGTTTTTAAAAACTCCAACAATAGACATGGAAAAAAAGAAAAAGCCTAGACAATGGTCACACTAGAATGTAGTCTCAAAAAAGAGAGATAAGAGTGTTGTATACTTAGGTATGACTCATCTGAGTAATGGCTAAAACAACCAAGGATTATGACTATCATGATACAAAGTATGGTAAACACAAAAGGACAAGAACAAGATAATTGGAAGAGGAGACTAGTTCACATGTATATTAGAAGTTGTTGACTATGCAAGAAGTCATTGTTTGACATTGTTTGCAGACAAAGAAGTGGTAAAATTTTGTAGGTATAGATTAGACTTAGAGCATAGATAGCTCTACCATGACAATTTGATAGTTTTCAAGACAAGATTCCACATAAAGATTCTCAAGGAACCACACAAGAAAGCACAAAGAATTAAGTAAAGATTTAAAATAACAATTTTTGACTAGTTTTCTCATGTGAGAACTTGAAAAGAGTTGTGAGAGAAGTTGACAGTTTGACAAAAAAGCATAATTTTGGCATAAAAAAAACTTTTTTGCAAAATCTCACATGGAGATTCATAGGGAGTCATGTGAGGACTTACATAGAGTTGCATGAGGAAATGTTGGCAGGGTGTTTTCTCATTCAAAAATTCACAGAATTGTTAGATTATGGTGACTAATCAGGAAAGTACTGTACATACTTCATAAAAAAATTTGATCGTGGCCGACATGGTAGCCAACATATTATGGCCGACATGTTGTAACCCTAAAATGAATAAAATACTTGTATAAAAGGGTTTAGGGTTAGGTATTTTTTATGATGTTGTGATGCAAAATTGCTTCTTGTGATGGTATTGAGCTGTAACGGATTACGAATTGTAATCAAGTTGTAATCACTGGATTGTAATAAGATCGGACTTGTTGTTTGGTGGACATAGCCTAGGGATTGGGTGAACCACGTTAAATCTTGGTGCCTTGTGTTCATTTCTGTGTGATCTGTTATTTTTTCAGTTATTGGTTATATTTGCATGTAGTTTTTATTTCTGCCTGTGGTTTATCCTAACAAGTGGTATTATAGTGAGGTTGTCTTTCAGTTATCCTCTACAAGAAAGTCTCACGATTAAGTGGGAGTCTCACGGTTGAGTGGGAGCGATGGCAGATGAGGGTAAGCTAAGGGTTGATAGGTTTAATGGGCAGAACTTCTAGTTATGGAAGATGCAAATGGAAGACTATCTATATCAGAAGGATTTATGGAAGCCGTTGGAAGGCAAAGCCAAGAATCAGGGAACTATGTTAGAGGCTAAATGGGATCTTTTGGACAGAAAGGCACTCGAAGCATTCAGTGATGCTTTGCACTATCGATGGCATTTAATATTACAAAAGCAAAGACGATAGAAGATTTAATGAAAACCTTAGCGACACTGTATGAAAAGCCCTCCGCTTCAAACAAGGTATTTCTCATGAGGCATTTATTTAATATGAAAATGGCAGAAGGTGGATGTATTGCAGATCATTTAAATGAGTTTAATACTATTACTAGTCAATTATCTTCTGTGGGTATCAATTTTGATAAATAAATTAGGGCTCTCTTGATTTTGTGTTCTTTGCTTGAAAGGTGGAATAGCTTGGTAATGGTTGTGAGTAATTTTGTTCCTGGATCTAGTACCCTAAAATATGATGATGTGATTGGTGTTATTTTAAGTGAGGAAACTCCTAGAAAATCCTCAGGTGGAACTACATTAGGAAGTTCTTTGAATGCACAAAGCAAGGGCAGAACGACTGAAAGAGGAAGTAACTCTGGAAATCATGGGAAATCAAGAGGAAAGTAAAAGGGGAGGAGGTCTCAATTGAGAGAACCAAATGATTGCTGGTACTATGGGAAACCAGGGAACAAAAAGAAAGATTGTTGGAATCGAAAGAAAAATGAAGGAGATAAATCAGATGGAGACAAGGAGGCAAATGTGGTAAGTAACAAATCCGAAGAGGATGCTTTGCTTTTGTCTTTAGAGAGTGTTGATGATTCATGGGTTTTAAATTCTAGTGCTTCATTTCATGCTACACCTCATAGCAGTTATTTCATTGATTATGTCCAAGGGGATTTTGGGCTTGTTTATTTGGGGGATAATGAACCCTGTCAAATTGTTGGAAAGAGAAAAATTAAGATTAAGTTGCAGAATGGGAATCATTGGCTACTACATGAGGTAAGACATGTTCCAAAACTAAGTAAGAATTTAATTTCAGCAAGGCAACTTGGTGATGAGAGTTGTGTAGTTACTTTTAATGATAAAAATTGGAAGGTTTCAAAAGGTTCCCTTGTAATAGCAAAAGGTGTGAAAGTAGGCACCTTATATCTTTGTATAGGTCATATTGTTCCTTCTACTTTGATTGTTTCAGAGAAAAAAGAATGTTCAGGAACAATTGCTACAGTTGAGCAGGGAGAACAAATAGCTGCTGTAGATTCTAATACAATGCTGTGGCACAATAGACTTGGGCACATGAGTGAGAAAGGTATGAAAGTTCTTCATTCAAAGAAAGTTTTACCAGGTCTAAAATGTGTGAATATGGATTTTTGTGAAAGTTGTGTGTATGGAAAACAAAAGAGAGTGAGTTTTGTAAATACTGGGAAGGAAAACAAAAAGGAGAAATTAGAGCTTGTGCATATAGATGTATAGGGACCAGCTCAGGTATCTTCCCTTAGTGGCTCTCATTATTATGTTACATTTATTGATGATGCAACTAGAAAAGTATGGGTTTATTTCCTTAGATAGAAATCTGATGTATTTCAAACTTTTAAGAAATGGAAATGCTTGGTTGAAAATGAGACTGGTAAGAAATTAAAATGTCTTAGATCTGATAATGGTGGTGAGTATTGCAGTCATGAATTTGAAGATTATTGCTCCATTAATGGTATTCGTAGACAGAAAACTGTTCCAAGGACTCCACAAGAAAATGGAGTGGTTGAACACATGAACAGGACTATAATGGAGCGTGCAAGGAGCATGAGGTTGCATGTTGGGTTTCCCTTACACATGTGGGTGGAGGCTATCAATACTACAGTATATTTGATTAATAGAGGTCCCTCTACTCCTTTGGACTATGGTATTCTAGAGGAAGCATGGACTGGTAAAAAGGTGAGTTATTCTTTTCTCAAGAGCTTTGATTGTGAAGCTTTTGCTCATATAGACTCTGAAAATAGAACCAAGCTAGAAGCTAAATCAAAGAAATGTGTCTTTTTTGGATATGGCATTAATGAATTTGGTTATATGCTTTGGAATTTTGAAAATCTTAAAATTGTTAGAAGTCGGGATGTCATATTCAATGAGAAATTATTGTACAAAGATCTGTTGCAGCAACATGAGAAGAAAGAAGATGATTATGTAGTGCTAGATGATACTCAAAAAATTGATGTTCTAGCCATTCCTCATGATGTGCAACAACTGCAACAACAAATACCACACACACTAGTAAATGTTAGATGGTCAATGAGGAAAATTAGACCTCCACAAAGGTTTTCTCCCTCTTTGTATTCTATTTTACTTACTGATGCTGGTGAACCTGAAAGTTATGATGAAGCTGTGTAGGTGGATACTAAGATTTAGTGGGAGTCTGCAATGAAAGATGAAATGGACTCTTTGCTAAAAAATAAGACATGGGATTTGTGCAAGTTGCTTGCAGGTAAAAAGGCTTTACAGAATAAGTGAGTTTATAGGTTGAAAGAAGAGGAAGGAGGTAAGAAAAGATTTAAGGCCAGGTTAGTTGTAAAAGGATTTGCACAGAAAAAGGGAATTGATTTTGATGAGATATTTTCTCCTGTTGTTAAAATGACTTCTATCCGTACTATTTTGAGTCTTGTGGCTACTAAAGATTTGCATTTAGAGTAGCTGGATGTTAAAACAAGCTTTCTTCATGGTGATTTGGATGAAGAAATATATATGGCCCAGCCACAAGGATTTGAGGTCAAAGGTAACGAGAACTTAGTGTGCAAATTGAAGAAAAGTTTATATGGCTTGAAGCAAGCACATCGGTAATGGTATCTGAAATTTGATAGTTTTATGCATGAGCATGGATATAACAGGTGTCATTCAGATTACTATGTTTATTTTAAGAGTCTAGATGATGATAGCTACATTATTTTATGTTTATATGTTGATGATATGCTTGTAGTTGAGTCTAACATGGATCATATTAAAGGGCTAAAATGCCAGTTAGCACATACATTTTCTATGAAGGATTTGGGGGCAGCAAAACAAATCCTTGGTATGAAGATTTGCAAAGATAGGAAGAACAAAACCTTGACGCTATCTCAGGTTGATTACGTTGAGAAGGTGTTGCAACGTTTCTCTATGGAGAATGCTAAAGCTGTCAGCACACCTTTACCTAGTCATTTGAAATTGAATAAGGAGATGTGTCCCAAGACACAACAAGAGGAGGATAAGATGTCCAAGTTACCCTATGCTTTAGCTATAGGAAGCTTGATGTATGCTATGGTATGCGCTAGGCCAGATATTGCACATGCAGTGGGAGTCGTTAGCAGGTATATGAGTCATCTAGGATTTGAGCATTGGAATGATGTTAAGTGGATTCTCTGATATTTGAGAGGAAAATCCAATAAGTGTTTACACTTTGGGGGCTCTACTACTGGTTTACACAGCTATGTTGACTCAGATTTGGCAGGAGATATTGATACTAGGTAGAGTACTACAGGTTATGTCTTTACTATTGGTGGGGTAGCTGTGAGTTGGGTTTCTAGGTTACAAAAGATTAATGCTCTATCCACTACAGAGGCAGAGTATGTTGCTGCTATAGAGGCACCCAAGGAGATGGTATGGCTTCAGTTCTTCTTGGAAGAATTGGGACATCCTTAGAAGGATAATTATTTGTTCATAGATAGTCAGAGTGCCATTCATCTTGCTAAGAATTCAGCTCTACATTCTAAGACCAAACACATACAGTTGTGATACCATTTCATTCGGTTAGTTTTGGAGGATGGATAGTTAAAGCTAGAGAAGATACATACCAATGAAAATCCAGTAGATATGTTGACAAAGGTTGTAACATGGGAGAAGCTTAACTCCTCTTCAGCTTCGATTGGTCTTTTAGACTAAATATGAATAAAAGAACAGCAGAGTCCAGGGTGGTTTGATCTGGTGGGAGCCCCATGTGGTCATGGTATTGGTATAGGATCAGTCTCCAAGTGGGAGATTGTTGTTTAGTGTGGAGCTTGATCAGTCCCCAAGTGAGAGATTGTTAGATTATGGTGACTGATCAGGAAAGTACTGTACATACTTCATAAATAGTGGGGTTTGAGTCGTGGTTGACATGGTAGCTGACATATTATGGCTAACATATGGACGACATGTTGTAACCCTAACATGAATAAAATACTTGTATAAAAGTGTTTAGGGTTAGGTATTTTTTATGATGTTGTGATGCAGAATTGCTTCTTGCGGCGGTATTGAGTTGTAAGGGATTACGGATTGTAATCAAGTTGTAATCATTGGATTGTAATAAGATCAAACTTGCTGTTTGGTGGACGTAGCCCAAGGATTGGGTGAACCACATTAAATCTTGGTGCTTTGTGTTCATTTCTATGTGATCTATTATTTTTTCAGTTATTGGTTATATTTGCATGTACTTTTTATTTCTGTCCGTGGTTTATCCTAACAAGAATTGGGTGCGAAAATCTACACAAATTGACAGTTTTTAACTAGATTTTGAAAAGATTTTCAATAGATTCAAAGTTCTAAATAGATAATTGATTGTGTTGACAAGTTTTAGATAGATATCAAGATAGTTTTCAAGTTGTGGACAACATTTTGGTTTTCAAAAAGATAGTTGTTTTAAGATAGACACAGGAAGCAAGCAATAGTCGCAAACAATCCCACCGAGGGAAAAACAACTCAGAGGGATGGGGAAGTCTTGACCTTTTGTTTGTTTGACAGATTTGGAAAAGTTTAAAGACTCAAAAATACACACTTTATCCCTATAACCAAAAATGGTAGAGGAAACAAAACCTTTGTCTCACAAATTATGTGCATGAGTTCACGTCACACAGCTGTGTCACTGCAGTAGAGGGCACCCATGTTTTTGGTGTATTCCAAGGACTCAATAACATATATGCGAAATGAGCACCCTTGTGGTAGGAGTCAAGTGCATATACCACCTTTCAACATCTAGGTAGATGCCTATGGTGAGTATCTATAGGAGAGATTCTTCCCCCTCCTTGCACAAATATTATGTCCCCTTTTAGAGGTGAACCAGGTAACAACTAAGAGGTTTTTACTTGGCTTCCATTCATATTAACCCCTAGTGGCTTTGCAAGTGAAGTTGAGGCCAATAGCCCACACTGGCATCTATAAGTGCACACACTTGACTAGCAAGACCAAGGCTGACATTGACCAGTGTAGTTTATAGGGCCTCTTCTTGATATGAGATATCAAACTAAAGAAGAGGAAATTAATATGGCTTTGGAGTCTTTCACTATACAAATATTCTTTATTATAGTGAGTTGGAATCTTTGATGAAAGGAGTGTGCTCACTTGGGTCATTCTCGAAGGTTGGATAGCTTCAATAGGCCCTCTAAAGGTTGACCTAGACTGGTAATTTGGATCTAAGGGTCCAAGTTTCTAATTTCCCTCAAGGGGAAATAACATACTCCTCTACCTTCCCCTTTCCCAAACACAAAAGACATGTTCATCATTGAGTTAGCTTATTAATCTAGACTTGTCCTTTCTCAAGATTTTAATTTCCTAAAAGAAAATTATCATCCCTTTATAGAAAAGACTCATACAGGAGAACCACTAACTTTCTTACCTCCCTCAGGTACCATCTTTCAAAGGCATCTATGTTTCTAATTTACTCTTGAGCATCACTTCCATGTAGTAAAGAGAATACTCCCCTATTCCCTTGTCTTGCACCCTAGAAAGTTCACAAGCCCTATTTATACTATGTGTAAGAAAGTAGTAAAGGAAAACACAATATTCATGTGAGTTTAAAATGATTTCTGTGACATGCATATCTTCTTAAAAAATCCTACAATCAAACAATAAGTATTGTTTCAAGTGTTTGTGATAAGTTGTCCTCAATGAGCATCTTGCAGACCACTATTAAGTTGATGGAAATCAAAAATTAGAAATGAAATTACTTCAGAAACAACTTGCTAGTTAAACCTAAAATCTGAAAATTGTATTTTCATTTTCTAATGTGGAATTTTGCGTGAAATCGTTCATAGGCCCATGTGAGAAAATGGTGTGTACTGCATGATAAATCACACAATTATACACTTTTGTACATGAGGAAGTGTGGTGAAAGGGGAAAAATCTCAATTTCTTTGCACAAAAATGAGATTTCTCATGTGAGAATCTAGAAAACTATACGAATGACAATGATAGAATAATAAAAAATGTAGAAAAATAGAACAAATGAGGTTAGAAACTTGATTTCTCAACCCCATGGTGGGCGCTAGAAATGTATTCGAGAAATGTGGGCCTCGCTCTTCACACACTTCAACACAATCATTATATGCAAAATCATCCTAGAATGAACATTGAGTTGTTCATCCAAAACTATTTGGAAAATTGATCTATTGCCTCCTAACTAGATGGATTATGCTTTTTCTCTTAGAATGAGAAGCTAGCAACCAGGCCTCTAGTATGAAAGATTTGATTAAACTATATGAGAATGCAATGTTATACTTGATGAGATGCAATTAATCTAAGAATAAAGAAAAGAAAATTATACTATATGTATGCATTTTAACACTAAGATGAGATCATAATGCTATAATGCAAGAAATTTAAGCTATTGATGTGTGAGCAAATGGATAGATATTTCAACATAAGTTCGATACAAAATCAATTCAACCTCTATAATGAGGAATTGAAGGCTTCTTAAATAGAATTCCAAAAATTGATCAATGGTCAAGATCAAGTAGAATAGACGGTTGAGATTGGAAATGAGATTTAGTTAAAGTAGAAACTTCTTTGTGCAGATGAAGTTAATTTATTCAGATCTAAGTGTGATGAAGAGCTAACTAAATCTCATCTAAGTGTGAGAAAGAGTTAACTAAGTTAATTCCATTTTGAGTTCTAGTTCACTTAGAATTTCCATTTTTGAATTGAAGAGAAGATTTTGGAGAAGATATTTAATTTAATAAAATAGGATATGACCTCATAAATGCATAATTTTAATTAGTTGAATAATTAGACTCAATAATTAAAATGAGGACATTATCTTATTAAATTAAATACATTTAATTCCTTTGTACATCAGCTAAAGAGGTAATTTTAATTTAAATATAGTATGAACACTTATATAATTAAATTAAACTTAATTAATAGGTTTAATGTAGCTAACTTGAGTCAATAATTAGGAATCAAATAAAGAGTATATTAATTCAAATTTGGGTTTTCTACATTTGACACTTAGGTCAAGTAGTGAGTATTAGAATCATAATCACCTAGAAAAATAAGACTTAGGAATGATTAAATAGACCAAAACTATTTAACATGGTAATTTGCCAATTTTGCAGTATTACACATCTTCAAGTGCATCTTCAATTGTTCTAGGCTCAAACTAAAAATTAAGCATGTTTTGTCTCTTAATTTACTTCTTGTGATAACCCTAGCATTCTTATCTCCAATTATTTGACTCTGTGAATGGTTCCTTCTCATAATTGCTTGGTTTTGTGCTCTCCATCATTTTCAACATTTATTTAGGGCTCAACATTTTTCTTGATGTATCCTTGTTGTGGCTTGGGTACTGTAGGTTGTTGCTCAATGGGTCTCGGTTGTTTTTTGATTATCCTCTATTGTAACTCAATTTTCTTGTCAGGTAAAGTTTTAGGTGCTCCTTCCTAAACATAGACAAATCTATTATATTCTTTAGGTTCCTTCTTGCTTTCTTCATCATTTTTATCCAAAAACTCATCAATTCACACTTTTGCACTCAATTAAGGGTGTAGACAACAATATTTATTGCATCTCTCTATAACATCTGTGCAACTCCTTTCTCAATTAATAAGGTTGTAAAATAATCAACAATGGATCAATTTTTCCTTTTATCAATGTCATTCTTTCATGGTGTTCTTGATGCAAAGACTTTCATTTAGATTCCATTATCATCACAAAACTTAGTAAATTCATCAGACATGAACTCGCCTCCTCTATAATATCTTAAACATTTCAATTGCATAACAATTTACTTCTTAACTCTTTCCTTATACCATTTGAACATATCAAATGCACATTATTTAAATTTTAGAAACATCAAAGTCACCATTCTTGAATAATAATTATCAAATAGAATGAATTATCTATCTCCACAATAGTTTTCACCTTTTATAGGACTACAAAGATTAGTATGAACCAAATCCAAGATATCATTAAATGAACATGATTTTCTTCAGAAACTTGATTTAGTCATCTTATCGAGTTGACATTCATTATGCACAATATTATTAGGCTTATGTAGGTTCAATAAGTCTCTCACTTTCTTCTTCTTACTACATTCAACCATATTATCAAAGTTCACATGACGGATCCTCTTGTGCCATAACCAAGCATGTTCAACTCAAGCAAACATGCATGTATCTATAGTGGAATCTAGGTAGAATAGGTCCACCTCTTCTTTGTTCACCATTCCCAATAAGTTCTCCATCATCATTTAAGATTTTTACTTTTATATTTTGAAACTCCCATTACTACATTTGGCCCAAATTTTTTATGTTCATTTTTTATGATGGGGCACATGTTGGGTCTTTTCAATCACCCCTTGATATTGTCAGAAACAACAACTATTTATAACATAGAAAGTCAAAATTATGATAGTTGCATGGAAACATTAAAAAAAGACAAAGAAAAATTGATTTTCATAGTTTTCCACATGGAAAATACACACTTTGGCTAGCATGGGATTTGAGCTCCAAGTTTGCATGTGAATTGACATTACTGCTTGGGTAAGGACGTGTGCTACTTCAAATTTGTGATTTGAAAATGAAATTGTTTCAAACCTAATTTATGCAATTTTAAAAATAAAATGTAATGAAACCCAATTTATGTGATTTGAAAATGAAATTATTTGGAACATGACTTATGTGATATAAAAATTAGATTGCCTTTCTTGAGACCTAATTTTATTTGAAAATGAAATTGCTTGAAACTGCTAAACATCTATGCAAAAACATCATCAATTATGCCCTAAGAACACTATTACTCTTGTCACATTTGAGTGTTTCCCCAATATTTTTGGGATGACTTCCTATCAACACTAATCTACAACAACCCCCTCCCCCAACTGTACAATAGGCCCATACCCATGGAATTCATATATTGATTTAGTATATCCATTGAACCTGATTATGGTTTCTTTTAAAACTTTGGTTTGTGGGTTTTTCATTTATAAAGCTAGGTAGGATTTGATGTGAAATAGTTGGGATTTTTCCATGGTGGGTGAGAATATAAACAGTCATGAATGACTAAGCACTAAAAAATGTGATTCTTTATTGTACTGAATTTGTTGTGGTGTTTTGATGAAAAGGTCTTTGATGTCTCCTCTTAAAATACAAAAAACAATCAAAATAATCCTTTATTGATGTTAGCTATAGCCCCAAAAACTCCTTTTTGTTCCTATGTGAACTATTTTTTTTCATTCACTTACTTTATACCATTATTGACAACACACTCATTCACTTACTTTCATATGTATTCATCTTTGATATCTTTTCCCACTTCTCCTAATACCCATATAAGAAGTCAACACAATATCTCCCCACAACCCACATATAAGATTTCACAAAAAGCTAAGCAGGCAAATTGAGAAGATAATTTAATAGTGAAGGCTCTTAACTTTAGTTATAGTTCATGATAACAATGGTGCACAACTACCTTCTGAGTTTAGGCTCCATCCCACCGATGAAGACCTCATAAAATATGATCTCATGACAAAGGTTTAGACAACACTTTCATAGTAAGGGCCACTACTGAAGTAGACCTCCACAAGTGTGAGCCTTGGGACCTCCCTAGCATGTTCAATTCCCTCTATTTTTCATTGTGTGTATAATTTTACACACCCATTTGATCTCAAATGATGGTATGTGTATTTTGAATGTTGAGTTTATATACTAAGTACTCCAAAATCATCCATTTCTTACCTCCATCTATATGCAATGTCTTTGTAGTTTCTTTCTACTCACCTAACCATTTTATTTCATATGATCGGCTAAATTTTTTGTCAATCTATGTTCTAACCTATTTCATCTTATTTGATCATCTAGAACTTCTAAATGATGATTATTGTAGAGGAGTAGTTCCAACTATTAAGAATAATAATCATTTGGATATATTAAGTTAAAATTTTAAGTGATGATTATTGTAGAGGAGTAGTTTTAAATGTTGATGGAAGTTATTGAAGAGTGGCCTTCCCCTTAGGGTCTTTGACCAACATTGACTCATGGACTTGACTTTTGGTCCACATGACCTTATAGGATCCAAATGAAAACACATAAAATAACATGATGACCCTAAACACATCACAAACTATTTGGTACTACTTGAGTTTATAGAAATATAATAATGAGATTCATATATATGTTTTTTTAATTATAGATTTTTTTCTATAACATAGTCTATGTAAGATTAATGATATGAGATTTCTTAGTTCAAAACATAAATAAATTTGATGTTATTTCTATATTAGATTGTGTCTTAATTTTAATCAAAGTTTCAAATCTTACTAACTGTGATCTACTATTAGAATAATAGATGAAACATTGATAGATGATAGGTTTCTACATGTTGATGCTCTCTCTCTCTCTCTCTCTCTCTCTCTCTCTCTCTCTCTCTCTCTCTCTCTCTCTCTCTCCCTAAAATGTGGCTCCTCACTTTTAAATAACCTCTATCTCCCTCATAGAATTTGTAACCATATCAATGATGGTGTTGATTGTAATCTACTATAGAGTCCTTAGAAAATTTACCAAAAAAGACATTAATCATGTGTATTGTTATTTTCTTTAACATCATTATTGATAATATTTATGAGTTAATAGAAGCACATTTTTCCAATCTATCATTTTTTTTGCTTATAAATATTTTATTTAAATTGTGCTTTATTTTTTGAATCAAAGAGAAACATTCATTCAACTATCAATATTGAGCCTAGTTAACAAATTAGTGAGTTAGCTAGCTTACTAGTTGAACATGAAGATAGCATAGGCATTTGTACATCCAAGCTCTTGAATCTTTTATAGAACTATTGCATAATAAAATTTTCTATTGCATGTTATACTTTTGATTGCAGTGTCTAATTATGATGTTATTCTTCTTTCCCCTAGTCTTCTATAGTTTAATATAGTTCTTGACATATAATTTTCTTTGAATAAAACTATTTTTATGTAAATTATTCATTTATTTTTTCATGTCTAAGGTTATTTTGGTTCAATATTTTTGGTTCATTTAACAATTTTCTATGTTCAAGTATTTCAATTTGGTATATCATACTGAAGCATCATTTTATAACTAATATTTCAAGATCCATTTATATATATATATATATATATATATATATATATATATATATATATATATATATATATATATATATATATATATATATATATATATATATATATATATATATATATATATATATATATATAACAAAGACTAGTGTACTTGTGACACATTTTTTCTTAGTTTGCAATAGTTATAGACCAAAGTTTTGATAGCCCATCAAATCATGCCACATAATATAATAAAAGAAGAAAATAGGAAGACACTTGGAAGACACTTGATTTTATAGGTCACACATTATGTTGTAAATCATGTTGGAAATTATTTTTCTTGGAATTTTTTTATTTTAATAGATATGTACATGTAATTATAAAATTTTCAATAAAAATTGTCACAATAATTATGTAATGTTGTTGTTTGTTCAACTAGGAAAGTACCAAGTTAAAGATATGAATGTATATATTGAGCCTCTTTTTGACAAGCTTCTAGATTTATGTAAGGGTGTCACTATGTATGATATCTCTAGACCAGTAGGAAATAGACAATTTTAATTCCATACAATGGTTGTATAAATGATACATGATGCCCCAAGGCTAATGCATTTTAATGATATGTTAAATTTTTCTAGTTGTGCATGATAATTATAACTATAAATTTTAACATATTTAATCCAATTATATTATTATCTTGTAGGACTTCAAACAAAGGGAAAATTTTCATTTCTAGTTTGTGGTCCAAAGATGAAATCTCATCATTCAAAAGCTTTAGGGAAGCATGTGTTTGATGAGTGTAGGGACTTCCTCTACTAGAATCATAAGTATCAAAGTGTTGAAAAATATCTTTTCAATGGAAAAAAAGAGACTAAATCAAAGTCACAAAGGATTACATCTCATCTATGTAAGTTGTAATATAATAAAATTTACCATCAAGGTAATACCATTCCACCTAATAGTTAATGTTTTGATTTTATATTTTTCTATTGTGTTCTGTTTACTGATGGCATGATTGGTGATGGTGAAGGTCATCAAGACATCAACGACCACCTTTCAAAGGGACTAAAATGTTATCCTAGATAATTTTATAGGTTTCCCTATAACAAATATGTATAATTGGTGCATTTTTTTGACACTATGCTTATTAAAAATCATGTAACATATATATTATGGAAAATATTGGATGGAAGGTGTGACGAAGAAAAACTTTTTAAATTTTGTACTAACATTCATGAATCTACTCATGGGATGAAATATCTCATTCAATAAGATACCCATGGAGACCAAATCATTATAAGTGCCCTTCCTTGGTTATTAATAGAGAAACAAAGAAAGTCTATAAAATAAGTCATACAAAATATGTGATTTCCTAGAGGATTTTCTGCAAACATAAGCAATCTCTTATCAAAGAAAAATGAATTTATCCAAGGGTTGAAAACACATAATTGACAAAACTTCATCAAGGTAATTCATGATGTTATGTGTGTGTGTATATATATTACATGTAGTTTTTATTCCTTTATGTTAGAAAAAATAAAATAATCAATTTATACTTGTTGTAGTATGTGCTACCTATATGTTATATGTCTCCCAGACCACTTTGACATTAATGTCAAGAAAGTCATCTATGATCTTAGAAAATACATTAGGTAAGTAGTGATATTTTTTCAATTTTTTGTATAGGCATACTATACTCACGATTTTTTTTCTTGTTATGTATTATTTGTATATTATTTTGTAATTTCTTGTACTTATATATTTTTCTGTCTTAAATATCTTGTAGGTGGTTGTCATCTAAAGAAATTCATAAAGATGATATAAATATTGGAAGAGTAAAATTCCTTGTCTAATGTGTGAAATAAAAAAGTGTCTACCTTCAAAAAATTTCAATGGACAAAAATACTACCTCATACACCAACTTGAGGAGATCAAAATGTATAAACCTATATGCACTAGGTCAATGTGGATGGTTGAGAGGCACTTGAAATTACTAAAGGCTTTGGTTCAACAAAGAGAATTCCTTGAGGGTTATATGATGAAGGGATATATAGTATAGTGGACTATTGGTGTATATTACTAAATATCTTCCTAAGCTTGCATCAAAGTTCCATATAGATCATATTTTTTATCCCAACCCCATTAACCAAATTGAATGGGAGTACTTAATAGGGAAAGTGAAATGTCAATATAAGATGTTGTTGTAGATAATTAATTATTAATCTTCAAAATAAATAATTTCTAAGTCATCTATTTTTTTTTTTTATAGTTGGTCAAGATTCAAATGCATTGTATTTGTATCTTGCAAACAATATTGATTAGATAATGGTATAGACTAAAAAATGTCAATAATCTTGTTGTACAGTAATATGGGAAGATGATTCTTCATTGGTTAAAGAATCTTATTATAATGGAGATTCTAATGTTACACAAAAGGAAATTGAATGAGCATATGGCTCAAGAGGTCACGAGGTATGTATAAATTTATTAATGACCTATATGTTTATCAAGGCAATATGGTGTTGTTGATGCACCTAAAGGAAAGGAACCTAGTTTCAACTTGGCTAATACTATCCTTGATAACAAAAAAATAAGAGGCTACAAGGACAAATGAATGTAGCAAGTCCCAAGATATGATAAACCTAAGCTCACAAAGTTCTCTAGCCCTAAGCATAACTTCAGTCTATTGGTTGATTCATACAATATGATCTTAAAGATAGTGCTTGCTAACAAGGTTATTATGTTGCCCAACAATTCAAGACTTTATGATCTTATTGTCAAGCCTTCTTGGTGGAGAGATGATCATTTTTGTAACTACCATAGGAACAAGGGTCATAACATGGATAATCTTCTAAAGCTCAAACATGTTATACAAGATCTTATTGATGAATGGAAGGTTTCCACTGATGGGCTGGTTAAGGACTTTGATCATAAAGATTTTAAAGATACTATCCCAAAATATTAGTAAGGAGAAAATTCAAAAGAAAACAAGAAGAACAATGACACAAAGATCAACTATACTACACCAACACCAACAATATCATAAAAATACTTGAATCTATTAAGGAGAGTGTTTACATGATGGGGCCCAAATTTGATGAGGAACTTAACTATGATACTGGTATTGAAAGACCTAAAGTAATTTTGAGAACTATTGATTCCTACTAATGATTCTATGACAATATACCCATGGTTTCACTTTGGGTTGGGGATTCCTCTTCCTCCTATGGTAAAAGACTAAATTTTGTTATTAGGGGCCAATCTAAAGTTGTCCTTAAGGTCACATATAATCCTAAACAAGATAATGCTAAACAAGAAGGGTCTTCCTTACATGCTACATCCACCTATGATCTTGTAAACTAATTACAATGCACGCATGCTCAGATTTTTATTTTTGAGTTGCTAGTGTTATCTCCTTTGTACAAGGAGATCCTAGAAAAAGCTTTATGCACAACTAGTGTCCCTACTGACATTGATGCAACTAATTTTTAGGCTATGGTTAATCTCATTTCTACTTTATATTACCTGCCATTTTCAGAAGAAGATGATAAATTGTTTACTCACCCTCATAACCTTACATTGCACAATGAAGTCCAAATCTATCACATTTGAGTCAAATGAATGTTAGTAGAAAATGCTGGAGGGTTAAATATTGTCACTTTCAATGTTGTTCATGTTAGAGTAATTATTCTTTTATTCTTATTAATTAGATCATCTTGATTTAATTAATTAAGTTATTTATTACTCTAGTTACTTAAGCTATCTCTTAGGTGCATATAATTAATATTTTATATTAATTATATTGCACAACCTAGTTTTATTTCCCTTTAGGGTTTCATAATCTTGGAATACATTTTTTCTCTCACAATATTCAAATTTTCCAAGCTCTACTTTTTTCCTTCTTTGGTTTCTCTTTAGCATAGGTTATTTGCATGCAGGTGTTCTTGGCAATCTGTGAAGTTGGTTTTCACAACTTCCATATGGTATTGAGTCTCTAGGAAATTGCTATTGACCCTAGATGCAAGATTATAATAAAAGCTTATGGTAAAGTTGAACACTCCTCCAAGAGTCTTATTGTGCTTCCTATTTGGGTGGGTCCTATTGAAAATGATGTGGTATTCCATCTTCTCAATATTCCTCCCACATACAATATTTTTTTTTGGGAGACCTTAGATACATGACATGCAAGATATTTCATCAAATTTTCATCAATGCATGAAGTTTCCCTTCAATGGTAATGAAGTCTTGATCCTTATGGATAATTTCATGTCAATAAACACACTCATTTCTTTTGAATCTCTAGTTTTGAATAACATAACTACTAATGAAGCTAGATCTTCACTCACTAAATGTAAGAAAAAGGTAAAAATGATGAGCATTTTTATAAGAGAATACACCTTAGATTCTATTGTTGCATTACCAATTTCTTGATGCTCCTATGGGAAATCGTCTAGATGCATGAATCCCTCATCCTTAGTTATGGATATTTACAACACATTTTTATAATAGTCGGTCCCATTGGAGGATGAAAAGGAAGACCAAGTTATTTGGGATTGGATATATAAAGAAGAAGATCCAGTTGACAAGGTTATGCTTGCTACACCTATTTCTCCTAAGAGATATAGAACAAGATATCATTTTCTCAAGAAGATGGGTTACCTTGGGCATGGACATTTGAATGATAATAAAGACACTCTTATTGAACCTATGAGTCATACTAAAGGTCAAAAAATTAAGGACACAAATGGCTTAGGCTATGAGGTTGATGATAATCTTCCTATTTATGACAAAGAACCTCCTATGACTAGTGATTCAAATGATGAGATTCAACCTTTAGAAACTACTATTCCTCCATTCTTTGGGGAGAAGATGAGCCATATGATCACACAACTTCCACTTCCACTTCTAGATAGTTTGAATTTGATGAATTTGATATAGAGGATCCTCATAGAGAAAGGATTAGAAAAAAAATATTTCTTTCCTTGTAGCTTGTGATGAAACAACTAATTCAAATGATTATAAATAGGATTCCCTTTATGATACATCTCATGAAGTAGGAATAGATGTTATACGCACCTATGCTAATCAAATCGACATAGTTGGCAAGTCTTTTGTAGGGTTTGATGAGTCAAACTCTCAACTTTCTCTAGTGGACCATGTTGATTCTCCTAGGTCTCATTTGAATTTGAGCATCTTTGAAGATTTCCCTATGGGTCCCAACTCTCTTGTCACCAGAGATAATTCCTTTCATGTCAATAATATGGAACCTTCCACTTCTCTATCCCTCATACACCCTAATCTCATTGATCAAAGGCCTGAGCTACCATATGTTCAAAATAACTATGAGATCACTTATTATTTAAACACTATTGATCCCATAGCTTCTTCCACCAGCAAGTTGACTATCAACATGCCTGAGTCACATATCAAGTAACTTGTTGATAAACTAAAAATGAAAAATGAAAAAAGGAGCTCTGATAGTAAAAACCACTTTGAGGCAGTGTCAAAGTAAAAATAAAGATGCATCTAAGGGTGAAAACCTCTTTGAGGCATGAAAAGATGAGGTACTTGGTAGTATGCCGAGCTATTTCCAAGATCGATCATTAGTTTTAAATGAGCTTACACAACGTATTCACCTTTGTAATAATGAGTCTCCTAAGATCATACACTTAGCTTAGTTTCTATTAGCCAAAGAAAAAGAGTAGTTCACTCAATTCTTCCAAGAAAATAAAATCAACTTTTCTTAGAGATATGAAGACATGCTTGACCTCGATACTAATTTGACCATGTATCATCTTTTCATTTCTCCTGGTGTCAAACCTATGAAGAAAAAACTAAGTAAAATACATCCACATGTTGACTTATTAGTAAAATTTTAACTCGAAGAGATCCCAAGTGCAAAATTTATTAGGGGTATAGATTACATTGAATAGATATCCAACATAGTACCTATTTCAAAGCATGACATGTCCATTTGAGTTTGCATAGATTTTTGAGATCTAAACAAAGCTTTCCACAAGGATGACTTTCCACTTCCAAATATTGACATGATAGTGGAAATGACCATGGGATATGAAATGTACCCCTTGATAGATGGATTCTTGGGATACAATCAGATAAAAATAACTCCTAAAGATCAAGAAAAGATAACTTCTATTTGTTCTTGGGGTACCTTTTGTTGGAACACCATGAATTTTGGCCTTAAGAATGTAGGTACTTCCTATCAAATAGATATGCCAAATATATTTTATGATATGATGCACAAAAATATGGAGGATTATGTAGACAAGGCTTTATCTAAGTCTAAACAAAGAAATAGAAAATTGGATAACCTGAGTTTGATATTGGATGGAATGGAATAATTTCAACTTAGGCTTAATCCTAAAAAATATATGTTTGGTGTCATCTTAGGAAATTTTTTATTCTACGTCATATCCTCTAAGGGCATTAAAGTTGATCCAGAGAAAGTAAAAGCTATAATGGAAATGATAACTCCTAAAAACATAAGTCAATCAAGAAGTCTTCAAGGACATCTACAATCTATATGGAGGTTCATTTCTTAGCTAGTTAATAGGTCTCAACCATTTAATAAGAATTTTCATAAGGGATCTACATGTGTATGGAATTATTAATGTTAGAAGAGCCTTTTTGAAATTAAGGAATACTTGGCTAAATCACCTATTCCCATGCCTCCTATTCCTATGCCTCCTATTCCTAGGAATCCCTTGATTCTATGCATTTTAGCTACACCTACTTCCCTAGGGGCATTACTAGAACATCATGATAAGAATGGAAAGGAACACTCTATATACTATATTAGCAAAACATTAGTTACTTACAAGATTGATTAAAATAATATTGAGAAAGCTTGTCTTCATATTTTCCTCTCAAAAGACGTGACATTACACGTTAGCTCATACTACACATTTGATTAAAAAAATTAACCTCTTAAGTACCTTCTAAGTAAAATTGTGCTTACAGGTAGGCTTGCTAAATGGATGATGATTCTATTTGAATTTGAAGTTTAGTATGTCGAACATAAATTCATTAAAGGACTAGCTATTGTAGACCACCTTACTGATTTCCCACTCCAAGATGATGCTACTATGTAGGTAGGTTCCTAGATTAATTAATTATGTATGTCACATATAACACTTGGAAAATATTCTTTGATGGATATCATACTCAAAATGGTGTCTGTGTTGGTATTTACACCTCATTTCTATACCATTCCTAAGTCTTTCAAGCTCTTGTTCCCATGCACTAATAACATAGCAAAATATGAGGCTCTTACGAATGGTATAAAATTGGATATTGAATAGAGGATAACTAAGCTACATATTTACAAAGAATCCTAACTTGTCATAAATCAAATTAACAATGACTATAAAAACAAGGATGACAAGTTGATTCGATATAAGAAATCGATAGACTCTATAAGGAATTATTTTACCTTTGTCACTTTTCAACAAATTCCTTAGGCTGAAAATAAGGCTACAAATTCTATGGCTACTTTGGCATCTATTCTACAACTACAAGAACAAGAATCTTAGTTTGAATTCATAGTGGAAGAGCTAGATTACCTTGCCTATGATTCTCCTCACAATCGAGTTATTTGCACCATCATTGGTCATGAATCTATCCATTGTGCTACCATTTACTCCTAACTTCATGATTAAATTATCCATGAAAACCTCACTTGCAATAAAAAAATTCCAACTCATTTGTAATGCTTCCCATTATACTCTTTTCTTTGGTGAATTATATAGGAAGGGTCTAGACAAAATTATTTTTAGACACTTAGAGATGGATGCGTGTGAATGGGTGTTAGATGAAGTCCATGACAACATTCATGGGTCTCACTCTAGGGGTCTTGCACTTGCTCTAAAATTTCTTATGGTTGGTTATTATTGGCCAACTATGCAAGAAGATGACGTACATTATGCCAAGTTTTGAAAAATGTGTCATCTATATGGTAACTTAATTCATGCCCCCAGATGTGAATTGATTCCATCTAACACACATTGGCCTTTTTAGAAATTTTTATTTGATTTAATTGGAAATATACATCCTAGCTCTTAAAGTGGGCATAAGTTTATTATCACAGCTAAATAATACTTCACTAAATGGGTTGAGGTTGTCTTGTTGTCTATTGTTATAGGGAAGCATGTTTCTTTGTTCATACTGAATCACATCATTTATTACTATAGAATTCCCTCCAATAGAGGAAAATTGAAAAATAAGTATTGAGACAACTCTACAAGAAGTTCAAGGTTAAACAACATTGGTCCTCTATCTACTACCCTCATGGAAATCATCAAGATGAGACTTCAAAAAAACCTTTTGAAAAATATTGCATAGAACTATAAATAAGTCTAGGAGAGATTTTCATCTATAGACTAATCCCATGCTTTGGGCATATGGAACTATCATACACACACCTACTAGGGTTATTCCATTTTCTCTTTGAAAGGGATAATCATGAATAAAGATTACATAGATATGAGGATACATGATCTTGAAGTCCTATACGAACATCATAAGGCTTCTTTTGATCATATGAAAGCTTATTAGAAAATAATATTTATAAGCTATAATAAGAAGGTTCATCCTAGAGAATTTCAAGTGGATGATCTCATCCTTAGAGAAAATCCAAAATATTAGAAAAATAGAAAAGAGAAGGGAAAGTTTGAACCTAAATGGTTGGGTCCCTACATAGTTACTATTGTATTTTGATCTAGTGTGTATCAACTCTCTACACCTAAGGAGAAGAGCTCCCTGAGCCCGTTTACATACTTCACCTCAAGAAGTTGTATTCTTAGTGTTTTTTTCTACTCAATACTTGTACATATTTTATGATCTTGAAAAAATAAAAAATAAAAAATCATATATGCTGCTGAAAAAATCCTAAAAAGAAGAAAATGTCCTTAAAAAATGATCATCTTAGGAAATCCTAGCAATAAGTGTTTTGATCCATCACCAAAAAAAACAAATATATCAAAAGGAAAAAGAATCATAAAATTCATAATAATAATAATGATGATGATAATGAATTCTTCCAAGCGGTGAAAACCTAGAAAGAGGTGTTACTTGAGACCCTTGCACCTATTTCTATTAGTATCTTGCTTTGTCCTCATGATCCATTCATCTCATATTTATTTTCCTTACCTAGCTTGCAACTAACTCTTGTCTAGGTCCTGGGGGCACAAAATGCATAGCTTATCAGGGTATCCTTATTGCGTTGGTGTTTCTTTGGTAATTAGATAAAAAATGTTTTCAACATTTCCCTTTGACATCAACTGTTCCTCAATACTTATCAAATATTTTAGCTACTATCTAGGATGTAACAATACTTCTCATTGGAAGACTTTAAGTCCTAAAGAGACAGTCATGTGACCTACACAAACACACTTCAACACTAAAACTAATTGAGACTTGTTGCTTTATTTTACTTTGTGTGATGTCTATGACAATTATTTTCTAAGTATTCCCTCCCTAATAGTCTCTCAAGGATGTCATGGACTACAAGATTGGGAGCATGGGGAATGCTTTATTTTTCTTTCTTCTTATGGGTATATTTTGTTGATCGTAGTTGTCTTTAGAATCTTGCTTGTGCCACTTGACACTTAGGATCTACGAAGTATCATCCTTGTCTATTTTCCCAAGACTACACTCAAGGGTTATCCTAGCATTTATGTCTTGATACACGTTTAATCTTGCTGCATTAAACTTATGGAATCTAATTGCACCATCATCTTGACCTATATTTCTTTGATGCATAGGTTGGGTTCCCACATACCTAACCAATATAGATCATATTCATATCCTCATAGTTGATACTAGTGATGATTGTATGATCTTTTGATGTCCCAAATAAGGCTTGATCATAAAAACAAGGATCTACTTATATAAACCTTGTAATTTCTCTTTTTCATACTAGCTTGCATTCCAGGGTTCATTTGTAGTTTATCTTTATATTTTAAATGTTGAGAGAGTCCTCTTTATCTTTTATGAGTGTGTCAACTAAGTGTATTAAGCTCCTCTTGCTTCTTCTCATGTAATTTTCTTCTCTTCAATCTTATCAACTTAATGGCTCTTTAATTACCATCATCACAAGGGATTAATATCATAATCATATCTAATCTATCCAAGTGCTAACCTTTCAAATTATGAGTCTATACCATAACATAGAGATAAATGTTTGAGAGAGCCAATATTAATAAATCCATGAGCATATCAACATAACATGAGCCTACATCACATGGAAACATAAACATAAGTATTAAAACATAGAAGATGCATCCATCACACAAGAATATAAAAGAGACAAGTACACACCGTTGAAACAAAATCTAGAATCTTATAGAATGGTGAAATATCAAGTAAACATCCAACATCAGTACAAAATATGGACAAGTGTCTCTCAAAATGATACATCAAAAACATCAAAATGACATAAAGCCTATGCTAGACCTAGACCTAAGACTAAACCCATCCCTCTTGTGTTCAATGTGGCTATGGAGGTGGTACCTAAGTCCTAATTGATAGATGTACTAGTCCCTCTAACCTCCCTTCTCACTTAGAGTAATCTAGTAGTTCTTATCTTGGAGGCACAACAAGTTTGTATGTTGCATAGTAGCAAGATGTTCTTGCTCCATGGTGCTCTAACTCCTATATCATTGCATTTCCATCTCACCTCAAATCCTCACCATGAGAAAACTCATCTATAAGCTACTGGTCCTGCATGACAATGGTAGTGTGTGCCTAATATAGCTTTTCCTCTAATACTTTGATCCTCTTCTCTCTAGGATTGTCTCCCCCAATTGATGTAGGTGGGTCTTGCCTCTTCTCTTGTCTCTCCACCCAAGGCCATATACTTAACCACTCTCCCTGTTCCTACTACTCCTCCTCATCCTCTTCCCTAGCTTGACTCCTCAATAAAGTACAATTGCTAGATGGACCTTTAGATCCATTGGGCCTATCCCTACCTCTCCCACCTCTCCCTTAATCTCCTCCATCTCCTTCAACCCCATCCTTTCCCACATCCTCTAGAAATTCATTTGGCACTATGAACCATGGGAATGGCCATTCCTCATCTCTCTCACATAACCTAGAGAGACCCCTGCATCTGACACTATTGGGAGGTAGTCCCATGGTGTCCATTGTAATCCTTGAATCTCATGAAGACATGTTGCATAATTTAACATGGGTAGTCAACTCATGTCCTCCTCCTCATGCACTTGAGCATAGGTGCTCATCTCTATCATTACTACATGCCTTCACCCAAATTGTCTCCACACATGATTGATAATGAATTGTTCCACTATCCTTGTGTGTCTCCCTACTAGAGGTTGGTTGTAGAACATATACTTTAGCTCCTCTAAGACCTCCTACCAACCCCCACATCCTATTTATGGTCTCTATTCAAAGGAGGCCAACTCATTGAACATCCACCTATAGAAGGTGTAATCCCCACTATGTGGCTGAGATATAAACCCTAAATATCTATATATGTATGGGTGTCCTCTCTTTCTCGATTGAACCCTAGGCTATATCACTATGATGCAGTCTCACAGCCACACCTATGCTAAAATAGATACACATTCCAAGCTCTTCCCCTCCCTATACATGATCTTATGGAGTTTGTGGTACATGTGCACTAACATGGTGAGACTCGATGCCATTCACCTCAGTCTTCCCATCAAGTCCATAACTAGTCTTCCCCATCTAGACAAGAATCCTCACTAACTCATGTTTGTGATTAGTTCTTGTGTTATGAGAGAGCACACAATGCATGCTACCAGAAACTGGTCTCCAAACTAGGATATCATCTACTTCCAATCTATGTGTCTATCTAGGATGGAGACATCCCTAAATACCTCTTGTGGTGCTATCCTCCCATTTTCCAGAGACTAATCAAAATACACTTGTGACACAAAATCTCTATTTTAGTACAAATATCCATACAACTCAATAAACATGACAATAAAAAATAATCAACACACTAAGTGGATTGCCATGGCATGAAACTCGAAGGAAGTGGTAAAAATCTTCTAGTGTAATGGTTGCCTCTATGGTGGGTAAATAAAAGGTGTTGTACTTTCTATGTCACCCCTCAACCAATGCTATTGGTAATCCATGTTTTTCCCAAATATGGGGCAACCACAATAAACTAATAAATCCCATGGATCTCGATATGTCTCTCTTGGCATTATCTAGCTAAGGCACAAATCTCAACCCCACCACCTTGGCGACTCTGATCTATAGTGCTGAAAACATCTCCTACATAGAAACAACATGAAAACATGTCAATTGCTAAGAGATGAGAATCAAAATAAAACTAAAAACATCTCAACTCAGCCACTTGAGCAAGAAGCTACAACTTAAAACTAATGAACAACACAAATTTTACATTAAAATCATTAAGTGGACGAACAAGTATTGTACGATACTTTCTATTATACTGATATAATAATTTATGGTGGTACAATACTTCACCCAATATCATATGACAGATAGGTGGGTCCAATATGATAAAGCTCACAAAAGTGATACGATACAATGTATACACCAAAATATTGTGCAATAGAGTTCCTAATAGGGGGTGTAATACCTTATAAAGTATCACATGACATTTTGCAAAAACTTTCTATAACCCTAGAAAAACATACTAAAATGCTCAAAATAACTCAAATAAGTGCTCAGATGTTAGATACTTACTGATGGACCATACTATGGAGGTCAGTTGTGCAACTAGTTGTGCTTAAATTAATGTCTCATTCAGAACCCTCCTCTAGGCCATCATTCTCTCACTCTATACTCTTAGGTCTCTAAAATTAAATAAGACAAATGATTTGTAAATGATCCCTTGCCCCCCCTTATATAACCTTTTGAACATATATTGATCTAATTTTAAAACTTCTTAGATTTGCACAAAAAATGTACATCTACCAAATTTTGACATGTTGGATCCATTTTGAAGATCACAATCTAAATCCAGGTTCATCTTGCTAGTCAAAATTGCATTTAAATTTTTTTCCTTCTTCTATGTAGTTGGCTAACTTTCTGAGGCTTAATCTTTAAATCTTGTTGGGGAAATCATCATATCTTCATATCTTCATCATTTCTAGTCTCTTATGCTCTTCTCTTTCACTCCATTTCATCTTTCTTCTTGATTTGACCTAATTTTGATGCTTTATCTTTGTTGGTCAAACTTTGTCACACTAGAGCATATCTTCATTACTTAGTGGTAAATCTCTTGGCTTTAATCGCTCATATATAATCATGGACTTACTTTATCTCAATTTAATTAGGTAAGAATATTATAGCATTGTTACAAATTGATTCTAATGCCATGGCTATCTATTCCTTAGAAGTATATGAATGAACTTTCCATTTTCTCTTGATTCATATTCTTTCTTTGGCCACTTGACTTGACATATTGGTGCCTTTTTCAAGTATTCATATTGTATATATCTCTCTCCTAATGTTTAATTTTTCCACTAACTGTACTATCAAGATTTTCTATCTCTTTGCACTTCATTCTTCAAAATCAGATCTCTCTATTTTCTCTTACTTGGATTCTTCATTCTTTGACATAATTTGTTCCTAGATCGATCACATATTAGTCAAAGAGGGGAAAATGTAATTTCCCATAAATGGTCATCCAGACTATGAGCCCCCTTTCTAGATTTTTCACTTAATTTATCCATTTCTTATCTTTGATCAAAGCATCACTTTTCTATTTATATGATTATAACCTATGATTTGACCATCTTATCCTAAGTTTGTTATTTAATTGAAAGAACTTTCCTCCTTTTAATCAAATAAATTCCCCAAGTCCTATGTGCACATGAAAAGCATTATTCTTATTTTAAAAATAATAGGAAAATGCATTTTTGTCTCACAAAAGGGGCATACTTTTCTATGTGAGATGAATCTTTATTTTCAAAATAATTTTAATTTTTCTCCACACCTCTTTTTACTTTCAAAGTAAACCATTGATTTTGATTAGATGAGATGCTTGTCCACATGGATCAATCAAGATGCATCCTCCACCCTTGATTAAGTCCATTTTATCTTTTGATCTCCACCATCCATTTATCTTTAAAAGGGATGGATCTCTCCAAATTTTCAATCCTTACACTCTAATACTAACATTATGTTGTAGGATTTCTAGGTCCTTTTGGAGCTTTGAAGACTTGGAGCATTCTTTCATTTTGGCATTTTAGCTTAACTCTCATTCTACTTGCATTGTGGATGATGGGGACACAATCCAAGCATAGAATGGACACAACAAGAAAGGGGAAATTGTATTAATTGTGTAAATATGCTATTACATTCAGTACAGAGAAAATAGACTTCAAAACATCCCCTAAGGGCTTACAACAGTATAAGTCTGGAGATAATTTCTCCTTTTAGTACCTTCTCTCAAACTCCACTCTAAACTGCCTTTTACAATGCTAGAAATGTTCTTAAATAGACTCCGAAGGTTTAAGGATTAGGAGTAAATTCTAGAAAGTGCTAGTTGGCATCCACCGACCAAATAGAAAGCTCTAGAAGCTGTGTTAGAAGTCGATGCAAATCTAGAAGAATCCATAAATGGTAACCAAAATTTTGGGAGGCATAACTTTTGAACCGTAGCTCTGATTGATGAACCATTTACATTTTTGAAAAGCTCTCAAAGCACTCTATAGCCTTATGGATGAGCTTTGCTCATCCCCCATTTTTTGGCCCTTTTCAAGGTCATTTAATACCCCTAACCTGACTTTGAAGCATTCTTAGGAGGTCTCCAAAAATTGAAAAATTGCAATAACTTTCAAACCGTGGGGCCTTTTGACCTGATTCTTTTTCTGGAATGCTCTAAATTACAATTACATTCATTTGGCCAATTTATACCTTCTTGTTCACCAAAATGATGCAATTACATACTCCTATTTTTTTGGCATTTACATGTATCCCAAGGTGATTAAAGACTCTAATCCAGAACACTAATAGTGGAACTGTGAGAGTTGGAACCTTTATTTGACCCAAATGGGTGTCAAAAAATGAAAACATATGAAACAAAAACTAAGTCTAAGTACATTTTTTTGGTTGACACAGGATTTCCCTTATACCTCTGGATGCTCCTGCATCAGTGGAATTCTTATCTTAGTTTCCTTTACATTTTAGAATAACTCACATAGTTTAAGTACGAAGGCTTGTAACTCTTCATACTTGATTAGCTTAGCTTGCATCTTACATTTCATGTTAGTATAACTTGCATTACATTGCACTTGCATTTTGGTTCTTGGATGCTAGCATTCTTTCTCTCATCTTTGAATCTCTTGTTCTATGGTGCACTTGCAAGGATTGCATATATAGGTTCATTTGAGAGCTACCATACTTCTATTTTAACCTTTACACATCATAGATAGAGATCTATAAGCCACCTCTTAAGATTCTCTCTTTCATGTGTATTCTCAAGAATAAGGGTTTATAGAAGTGTGTCCAATTTTTGGTGTATAGTGACTATCTTTTCTAAAACCATTATTTTACAACTAGCACCATCAATGATCACATCACAACACTTATCTTCATATTTTCACCTTGTGCAAAATGAGCCCCTCCTTTGATTAGGTTCATTCTCACCACTTAGCAAGACTATTTTGTTGACTAGGACTTTTCTTCTTTCAACATCTTTAGAATGTGAGGATATAGAGTCTTTAGTAATATGCACAAATTTGGTGTGACCTTTGGTTCTCCTATATTTCTTTCCTTAGCATTGAGGACACTCAAATTCCTTGTGCATTTTTTCTCCATAGTGAAAATAGGTTCCATAAAAACCACCTCTACCAAATCCTTTCCTTCTTTCTCTTCCTCTCTGATATTTATTATTCTAATTGTGGAAACAATTGAATTATTTCCTCTCTACTTTTGACTTCTAGTACTAGCATCATACTTCTTCTTTAGATCATCATTTTAGCCTCCACAAGACCATCCACCAAATCTTCCACCACAACCTCTTCCACTTTTCTCATTATCAAACTTCTTGTCCATCTTTTACTCAACTCTTAGGGAGAATTGGTAGGACTCTTCAATACTATTCATATAGACCAAAATCAATTTATCTTGAATACTTGGCCTTAACCCATTAAAGAAATGTACACATTTCTCCTTGTTAGCTTCTAGATGGCCTATTTCAATGAGAACTTGACAGAACTCTTATATATACTCCTGAACAAATCTTCTTTCTTGCTTCAATCCTTGCATTTTATTGAATAAATCAAGCACATAATACATGTGAATGAATTGTCACTTCAATTTATCTAGCATATGGTCCCATCTTGTGATTTTGTCCTTCCCTCTTTTCTATTTCACTCTAACTGAATCTCTTGCAACTAGACCTTCACATACCCCTTCAATTTTGCCATCAAAAACTTGACCCTCTTAGGATCCTCGTGTTGAATAAAACTCATTAATTGTGTGTTGTCTTTGATGTTACACAAAATGTCATATCATTATTAGTCAGTGTATGCCAAGCTCAATCAAGTAGTGAAGATAGTTTTTTGTGTCTATCAAGCATTCCAAAGTGTGTCTAGTTCAGAAGGCAGTGGCTATTGAGCTCACTCAAACATCCAAGGAAAGTATACAAAAGATGTGTTAACTGAGCTCACTTAGTTAATGAATAAAATATTGGATGGAACCAATGCTAACTAAGCTCATTCACTTACTAAAGGATCTGTGCAAGTAAGTAGTGTTAAACAAGTTAACTTGGTTAACATGAGAAAATCATTTCTAAGTTAGTATCTACCAAGCAAGGTTGGCTAATGAAAGATTTTCTTATTTTTGGCATATTGAGTTCAATTGATTTGATTGATGGTTCTAGCTAACTAAGAAGATGAATATTAGTTATTACAATTTGTATTTCACCTAACTTGACAATATGAAAGATATAAATTAAATTTCAATTTGAGGATTAGAAGCAAGAAGATGGATATGCGAATGTATCAAAGAATTAATGATGAAAAGAGGAAGAAAATTAGAAGGATAAGTAGAATATCCTTGTGGGGCTAAAAAGATATATTCAATCAGCAAGGTTCAAGTATACAAGATAGAATTGAGATCTATAATCAACATTTCAATTGCATCCAAATCAGGTCATGTCATTGTTACTCTCTAACCATTGTAGCAGTAATCTAAATCTCTTAATAGAGTTGGCTCAATAGTTATTTGTAAATCCTCTAACAAGGTGGTAGTTATATTAGATTTTCTAAAGACCTCTAACAAGGCCACTCATAATAGGGTGATTAAATCGTCTAACAAGGTCACACCTAATAGTGTGTTTTGTAACCTTTAATAGGGTTGGCTCCTAATAGGGCTCACTTTAGAAGAGTGAAAAAAGTAACTAGTTACAATTGGTGGTTTTTTCCAAATTGGGTTTCCACATTAAATCTTGGTATCTAATGTGCTCATGCTATTTCTTTTTAGTGTTTGCAACTAAGTTAAAGTAATGGTAATCGTAGATAACATCTTAAGATTTACATGCTAAGTAATTATTGAGCAATTATATTTTTTACCAAGTTACAACATTCTTTGTTTATCGAGCATCAATAAAATCAATTTTTGACAGAATTATTTTGCACTGACATCTAAGGGATCTAGGATTTATTTTTGTGGTAATTGATTCACCCCTCCCCTCTTAGTTACTCCTCTTATATTTCTAATAATTGGTATCGGAGCATTTTTTGCTTGAAGATAAGGTTTCAAGGACCTAAGCTAAAGATCAGGATGTCCTATAGAAGAGAGATTCCCAAGTTGAATAGAGACAATTTTGCAGCATGGAAAGGACTTATGAGGTTAAATTTGGCTACTATCAGTGATTCAAGTTGTAAATATCTTGATGTTGAATACAAAACTCCCACTAGAACATTATCAGTAGAAGATATTACTTGAAGAAAGTATCATAAGATCATGATGATTGATATTGCATCCGCTCTTAATTATGTTGAATTTGATGAAGTAAAAGATTGAAAAAAAAAAACACATGAAATGTGGACCAAACTAAAAGAAATCTATAGAGGAGATGCAAATGTAAGAAGAGCTAAAGAAGAAAGTCTCAAATGTCATTTTGATCAGATGAAAATGAGAGAAGATGAAAACGTTGCAAAATATGTGGAAAGAATCAAAGAAAGTGGGAGCGCAATCAAAGCATCTAGAGGAGACATTGATGACAAAATAGTTGTAGGTAAGGTACTCAAAACTCTTCTTCCTATTTATGTAATTAGAGTATTATATATTCAAGAAATGAGATGTGATCCAAATAACAAAATATCTTTGGATGCTCTAGTTGGAAGATTGACAACTTTTGAGTTGGATAACTATGATAACTATGTTCCTAGTTCCAAAGGTATTGAGTTTTCATTTCAAGCTAAAATCTCACTTAAGAAAAGGAGCAAGAAATCAATGGCCAATCAATTAGGAAGTGAAGAAGAACAAAAAAAAGAAAGTTCAGACAGTGATCTTGAAGTTGTTGAAGCCCTACTTGCAAGAAAGTATTCCAAAGGTAGAGGAAAGTACAAAAGTAAGGTTCCTTGATCTACTTTTCTTGTAAAGAAGTTGGTCACATTGTTGCAAGGTATTTAAACAAAGAAAAAAAGGATGAAAAGAAAAGAAATAAGCAAAAAGGAAAGAAGAATTTCAAGAACTACAAGAACTACAAGGAGAAAGGTAAGAAATCTTGTTTTATGGCTAAATATTCTGATACAGTGAAAATGAAATGGTATATATTTCTAGAAAGATGAGTCTAATGATTAAGGAGATAAAATGGCACTTATCTCTCATGTTAAAAAAAATGATACATGGATTATTGATAGTGGTTGTTCACATCATATGACTAGAGGAAAACAAAATTTGAGCATATGGATTATTATGATGGTGGTAGTGTGAGATTTAGAAATAATGAACCTTGTAACATAAAAGGAAAAGGATATATTTCTTTGACTAAAGAACTTGTATGTGATAATTCTTATTGGGTTTAAGGATTAAAACATACTCTATTAAGTGTGGCATAAATAAATAACATTAGATTTTAGATAGAATTCATGGATGGAAAGGCCAAATTACTGGATGGAAAAGGAAATCTAGTTGGATTTGGCAAGGAAACAAAAGGATATCTATTTTATCTTGATCTCAATGAAAGCTCATGTTTTATTGCTCAAGTAGAAGAAATTTGATTATGACACAAAATATTATGTCATGAAAACTTTGATAATTTGATTAAGATAAGAAAACATAAAAGAGTAAGAGGTATTCCTAGTTTGAAGAAGCCTTATATGGGTCTATGCAAAAATTGCCAAATTGGTAAGATGGAAAAGACTAGTTTCAAAAGAAAGAAATATAATTTAAAAGAGAAAAGTTTTTCATTATTTTTGTTGATGATTTTTCTAGAATGATGACTATAATTTATCTTAAAAAAAAATTTGAAGCTTTTCAAAAATTCAAGTGGTACTTGGCAAGAGTAGAGAAAAAAACTAAAAAGAAATTGAAATGTTTGAGGTTAGATTGAGGCGGTGAATTCATCTCCAATGAATTCAATGAATTCTTCATTAAAAAAGAAATTAAAATACAAGTATCAGCCCCTAGTACACCTCAATAGAATGGCATTGCTAAAAGAAGAAATAGATCCATCATAGATTGTGCATGAACATTGATGATAGAAAAGAATGTTGCAATCAAATACTGGAAGGAAGCTATCAACACTACAGTTCATACATGGAACAAAGTATAGCTGAAGAAAGACTCAAATCAAACTCCTTATGAACTATGGTATGGCTACAAACCCAATGTAAGTTACTTGAAAGTATTTGGTAGAAAATGTTATATCTTGAAAGAATCTAGAAAAGGAAAATTTGATGTCAAAGGTGATGAAGGCATTTTTCTAGGATACTCCTGCAGAAGTAAAGCATACAAATGTTTAAATTTTTCTATTCATAAAATCATAGAAAGTGCACATGAGAGGATTGATGAGTTTGCAGAAAAGAGTGAAGAAGAAAGAAACAAAGAGCCAGAAGATTACAGAAGATTTGTTTACTATGAACCTAATACCTTTCTAAATCTATCCAAAAGAAAAAAAGCTTCACCTCCTGAGTCCCCAAAATCTTTAATAGTTACTGAGTTGCAGATAGTGCAACCCAAATCATAGTCTAAAGGACTCGAGTCACAGAGAGTGGGACTCGATCTTGATATTGAAGTTCATGATAAAATTTTTGAAACTCATTCCGAATCCAAAGAACCTATGTTAGCAAGATATGTCAAAAGACATCATGCACTTGATTAGATCACTAGAGACAAATTTGATGGAACAATGACAAGAAGGAAATTGAAAGGTACATGTTAATTTGCTGATTTTGAGCCTAGAAATGTTAAAGATGCAATGGAAAATGGAAGTTAGATTGAAGAAATGAATGAAGAAATAGAACAAAGAGAGAAGGAAAAAACCTAGACTCTTGTTCCTAGACCCAAGGATAAAAATGTAATTGGCACAAAGTGGGTGTTTAGAAATAAGTTGAATGAAGATGGAAAAGTATCTAGAAACAAAGCAAGGTTGGTGTGCAAAGGCTATTCTCAAGAAGAAGGTATTGATTATGGTGAAGTTTTTGCTCCCGTTGCAAGATTAGAAGGTGTTAGAACTCTACTAGCATATGTAGCTCACAAAAGATTTAAAGTATATCAAATGGATGTAAAATCTACATTCTTGAATAGGATTCTTGATGAGGAAGTCTACATTGAACAATCAAAAAGTTTTGTAGATCCTAGCAAAAGGGACATGGTCTTCAAATTATGCAAGGCATTACATGGACTCGAGCAAGCTCCCAAAGCTTAGTATGAAAGACTTCATAATTACTTGATACAAATTGGCTTTCAAAGAACAAATGATAATAGTAGTCTGTATATCAAAGAAGGACCAAATAAAAGGATTATGTTGGCAGAAATATTTGTTGATGATACCTTATTCATAGGAAATGATGACTTGTGCAAAGCATTTTTAGAAGAAATGAATAAACAATTTAAGGTGTCTATGTTTGGAGAAATAAAATTCTTTGTTGGAATACAAATTTAGTAGAAGAAATGTGGTATCTACATTACTTAATCTAAATATATCAAGGAAATACCAAAGAAATTTGGAATGGAAGATTCAAGACTAGTTGGAACCCCTATGTCTACTAGACATAAGCTTTCTAAAAATGATGATTCCAAAGAGGTGGATCAGACCACATATAGATCAATGATTGGAAAATTGTAGTATGTAGTGCATACAAGACCTGATATTGCATTAGTAGTCAGTATGGTGGCAAGATTTTCAGCAAATCCAAAAGAAAATCATTTGATGGTAGTCAAAAGAATTATGAGATATCTGAAAGGTACTAAAGACTATGGCTTATGGTACAAAATAGGAGGCAATTTGGAGTTAAAGGTATTCACTAATGTTGATTGGGCAGGAAGTGTTTATGACAGAAAAAGCACTAGTGGAGAAGCATTCTTTGTTGGTAAAAGACTACTATCTTGGACAAGAAAGAAACAAAATTGTATCTCTCAGTCCATAGTAGAGGCAAAATATGGGGTTTTAGTAGTTAATTGCTCTAACATTGTTTGGTTCAAACAACTGATGATAGGTATGAAGGTAGAGATCAAGGATCTAGTACTCATATACTATGATAACACTAGTGTAATCAATATATCAAAGAATCTAGTGATGCATACCAAAACAAAGCACATTTCTATAAAATAGCACTTCTTAAGAGAATTGGTGAAAGATAAAGAAGTTAGATTGGAATATGTGAACAGAAAAGAAAAAAATGCAGACATATTCACCAAGCCATTACCTAAGGATGCATTTATGTATCTAAGAGGTAAGCTAGGAATCATTCCCATATCTAAAGCTCACTAAATTAAGTTTAGTGATGCATCAACCAAAGCATGTTGAAGATCAATCAGTTGGTGCATTATTGACAAGGGGCATATTGCAAATGAATCAGTAGTTAAGGTACATTGATTTTCATCGAGTAGTGTCTTTGGCATGCATTGTCAAAGAGGGAGAAGCATAGTATCATATATCATAGAAATTTTATTAAAAAGATGGAGAAGTACATTGTCATAGTAAAGAGATGTCATAGAGGGAGATTGGGAGAGAAGAATTATCAAAAAGGGAGAATGAACTTAGCAAAAGTTCTATGTAGACAAAGGTTTTCTAAAAGATGGAGAAACTAAAGGCAGAAAAAGTTCATACTAACAGAGGATTTTTCATGGATGAGAATTAGAATGAAACTAAGGATACATTCCTTACTATATTCTTGATCCAAAATTTCATTGTAATATGACATGTTATGTTGCCATCAATGCCAAAGAGGGAGATTATTGAATATAATTGATTAATTATGTATTGTCTTTGATGTTACACAAAATGTCATATCATTATCAGTCAATGTATGTCGAGCTCACTCAGGCAGTGAAGAAATTTTTTTGTGCCTATCGAGCATTCCAGAGTTTGTCTAGTTCAAAAGGCAATGTCTACTAAGTTCACTCATGTGTCTAAGGAAAGCTTGTGGAAGATGAGTGTTGACCAAGCTCACTCAGTTAATGAAGAAAATGTTGGATGGAACTAGTGCTAATTGAGCTCACTCGGTCACCAAAGGATTTGTGCAAGTATGTAGTATTAACTGAGTTAACTTGGTTGACATGGGAAAATCATTTTTGAGTTAGTATCTACCAAGCAAGGTCAGCTAATGAAAGATTTTCTTGTTTTCGTATATTGAGTTCAATTGATTTGATTGATGGTTCTAGCCAATTGAGAAGATGGATATTAGTTATTGCAAGTTGTATTTGATCCAAATTGACAATATGAAAGATATAAATAAAAGGTCAAGTTGAAGGTTTGAAGTAAGAAGATGGATATGCGAATGTATTGAAGATTTGATGATGAAAAGAGGAAGCAAATTAGAAGGATAAGCATAATATCCTTGTGGAGCTGAAAAGATATATTTGATCAGGAAGGATCAAATATACAAGCCAAAATTGAGATTTGTAATTAGAAATTTAGTTGCATCCAAATTAGGTCATGTCATTGTTACTCTCTAACCATTGTAGCAGCAATCTAAATCTCTTAATGGAGTTGACTTAAGATCTATTTGTAAATCCTCTAACAAGGTGGCAGTTCTATTGAATTGTCTAAAGACCTCTAACAAGGCCACTCCTAATAGGGTGATTAAATCTTCTAAAAAGGTTACACCTAACAGTGTGTTTTGTAACCTTTAATAGGGTTGGCTCCTAATAGGGCTCACTTTAGAAGAGTGAAAACAATAACTAGTTGCAATTGGTGGTTTTTCCAAATTGGGTTTCCACGTTAAATCTTGGTGTCTAATGTATTTATGCTATTTCTTTCCTATGTTTTCAACTAAGTTAAAGTTATGGTAATCACAGATAACATCTTAAGATATGCATGCTAAGTAATTACCGAGCAATTATAGTGTTTACCAAGTTATAGCATTTCTTTGTTTGCCAAGCATCAAAAGAATCAAGTTTTGATAGAATTATTTTGTACTAACATCTAAGGGATCTAGATTTTATTTTTGTAGTAACTAATTCACTCATCCCCTCTCAGTTACTCCTCTTATATTTCTAACACCTCGATATCTTCTTACTCAATGTATTCATCCAATTCATTGATCCAATTGATCAAATCCTCTGTGTTAATATTTCCCAAAAATATGGGAACCTCAAAATTAGATATTTTACCAATCTTGGAAATTTCCATAAAAATCCTCTCTTCTTTTGGGTTTAGAACTTCCTATTTTTCAAAATTTTATTCTTCTTCTTCTCCTTCATCCTCACTTTCATCTCTTATGATAATATTTATTCCTCTGTACATTTTTTCTTCTAATGCTTGCATCTATATTTTGAGGCCTCTAAAACCCTTAGGTGTAACACCTACAACTCTTCCACAACTCTCTCTTAATGGAGGGATTTTCTCTCTTCTTTTGAAACCCTAGTGCAAACTACCTAATAATTGATGATTTGTCTACATGCTCAGCCCAAACCACTGTCCTCATGCAAACTTCCTCATAGTCAGTGATCTATTTACACTCACACAACCTTTCTTTTATACCGCTTGATGAAGTGTGCTCCCCTTAATACCACAAACACATAATAAAAATAAAGAAATAGCTTCAATTTGCAAGAAAAAATTATAGAATTCTTATTATTGCCACAAATCGAGAATCATAATTTTTTTTAAAACAATATACAAACTAACATGGGTGCCTTAAAATAATATGCAAAAAGGAGTTGTAAACTATCACCTAGAGTTGTCCTAGACAATCTACTGTCCTTCATTATATAGGAAATTTTACATTGCCTAGGAAGTTTCTAGACCAACCCTAAAATTACTTATAGAGTTGGCTCAAATCAATTATGAAATTTATTTGGTTAATTTTGGTGGCCTAACTTTGGAAAACCATCACTTGCAAAAAGTTTCTTTGATTGTCTATTATAACCCCATTCTAGAATCCTTAGCTTCTGATCTACATGGCCTGACTCGTACATGCTCCACTTGACCCAATTTCAGAGCCCATCAGGGGCCTTTAAGGAATTCAAATTGAGCTTGAAGTTTTTCTATTAAAATTACACATCAAAAATCTAAAATAACTTCATGAATACTCATCATGATATGACATCAAGCCTCAAATGGTAGGTTGATTTATCCAAGATGAACCTCCACCTATGAAATTAGGACATTCCAAGCATTTGTGACTAACTTACTAAGTAGCAAGCCTCTAGGAAAAAAAAAAAAAAAAAAACTCTACATTGAGACAACTTTTATTCAATAAACATAAAGAAAATATTTTTGGGTGATGCAAGATTGCTTTTACACCTAGGATGCTTCTACATCACTCATTGTTAGTCTTTCCATCAAGTGTAATAGATCATTTTCCTTTTATGTGACATGTTGTATTATTTCCAACTCTAACTAATTCTCTATCATAAGTATTGAATTCAATAAAATTATTCATATCTCTAGTGATATGATGGGAACAACCACTATCTATAATCCAATTATAATTTTTATTCTCAAATTGTGAAAATAGTACTTTTTCTTCTCTTATTTCTTCTTATTTGGGCTTTCTTCCTTAATAGAAACAAATCATATTTCATCATCCTCATCATCACTATTTCCTAGGAAATTTACCATCTTAAAATAAACTTCACCATCCTTATCAAAATAGAAAAAAATCCTTAGGTACTCTTGACTTGTAGGACTTTCTAGGCTTAAACTTCTTTTCTCTTTTAGGAGATTTAGAAGAATAATGACCAAGTTATTTGTATGTACACCAAACAAGATTTTTTTAACCTTTAGGATCTCTTTTCATAAGAAGGGTAAGCTCTTCTTCAATCTTCTTGTCTTCAACCTCTTTTCCTCGACTACTACTGGCATAATCTCCACCTGTTCTCGTACTCCATGTGAATATAGGTCTATCCTTTTGTACACTAAAATTTATCTCCATTCTGGGAAGTTATTCATTCTATTTTATCCATAATTTAGATAACTATAATATTTCAAGAAGAGTTTCCTTTAAAAAGTTAGGTGCATAGGAAATAAATTGGTCAATCATTTGTGCTCGCTAATGAAAAGCAAGCATCAAGGTCTTCATAATTTTCCACACAATCTCATCTTCTATCTTAGATCCACCACAAATTTTGATTCCAACAACAATCTATGATAGTCTAGCAAAATAGCCTCTTATAGTTTCATCTTCATGCATATTTGCATATTGAAACATACATATCCAACTTTGTTATCTATCCTTCTTACCATGTTCATCACCTTCAAATATTTTCTATAAATCCTTCTAAATATCATTAGCTAGTCTTAATGATGTTACCTCTCAATATTGTGTTTCAGGAAGACATGATAATAGTTCTTCTCTAGCAAGCATATTCTGCATGAATAAGTCTTTTTCATTTTCTTGACAATCAATAAGCATATCTTTTTTTATCACCTCATTTGCATTTGATGTAACTAACCAATATTTTGGACCCATGCACAACAAGTGAGTCTTTATTTTTTCTTTCCAACCATCATGATTGATTCCATAAAACTCTGGACATTGTTTTCTAGAAATATAAAGTCATGGATCTCCTCAAGCTATTAAAGTTCTCTTTCAAGGACTTGATGCTCTAATACCAATTGTTAGAAAGTTGAGTCCACCAAGATAATTGAAAGGGGGCCCCAATGGGGGGGGGGAGTTATATGCTTAAAAATACTCTCAATATTTTCATTAATTTTGAAACATGTAAACAATATATGTAATAATCATAGAAAAATTACCACATACAATAATGCTAGATCTATTAACTAGGGAAATACTTGATCAGAGGGAGAACCCTAGTGGGAATGATGCCCACAAGATGATGTACTAATATAAAAGTTCTAGGTTGTGAAAGGATAGACCCTATTAGGAGTCAATGAAACACAATCAACACATGAGAGTTCTAGTTAGGATACTTTCAATTCATATTAGGAGATTACAACCCTATTAGGAGTTGAAAGAAGGATAACTGAAATATTTGCAACAATTCATTTTAATCTTAGAGTACATTGATCTATAATAATCTCTTCTCTGATCAAAAGATATTTGCATTCAAGTTTGCATAACCAAACATCACAATGTATATGACCATATATGATGATGATAACCAAGGGAAAAAACTTTCCTTTATACCAAATCCTAAAAAATGTATAGATTCAACCTTGAAGATTTATAAATTTACAATAGTAATATAGGAAATCCTTAAGATATTACAATTTACATTACATTACAAATATACACTTTCCACAATGATTTTTACAATAGTCAACTCACACAAAATAGTACTCTAAACAATATTTAATAAGATGGCTTAAACTAAATATCTAATTTTTCCTTCTAGAATATAGAATCTTTAGTATGTATTTGAACATCCTTCAAATACACTTAATTAGATTTTATCTTCATCAAAATATATAGTCATATTACTAGTACCTACTTTCCAAAAACTCTTTCTAAAATCAACCTCTATAAAAGTTTGCATTACTTTGCCAAAACTGAAAATCTCTTTTTGAAAATATAGAAACAATATTAGCATAGTCTCTTGAAGCTACCTTTAAGTACCCATAATATATATCATTGACCATTAACCATGCCAAATAGATATTCCTATATAACTCTTCATAGAATAAGGTGTATGTTGACATCAATGAAATACTCTATCATGGATGCAACACATAGATATTTATCATGTTTCCATCATTGATAACATACTCCCCCATAAGAATATCATTATAATTCATGCAAATTATGACCAATTTAATGATATGAATGAGAAGATATATCAGGCTGATAAGAACAATACATGGACATTAGAACTAAGATCAAAAGATAAAAGTGTGATTAGAACAATGTGGATATTTAGGAACAAATTAAATGAGAAAGGAGAAGTTGTGAGAAACAAGGCTAGATTAGTTTGTAAAGGTTATTCCCAAGAAGAAGGAATTGATTATGGCAGGACCTTTGGACCTATTACTAGATTGGAAAGAGTCCAAACACTATTTTCTTATGCAACTTACAAGAGATTCAAATTCTATCAAATGGATGTATTCTATGTTTGTAAATGGGCTTCTGGAGGAAGAGGTTTTTATTGAAGAACCTAAAAGATTTTTGGAGCTGAATCAAAAGTACTTGGTATGTAAAAGGAACAAAGCACTTTATGGATTGACACAAGCATTCAGAGCATGGTAAGAAAGATTTCATTTATATTATATTAGAATTATATTTTTTAGAACAAGTGACAATACTAACTTGTACTTGAAAATTGAAGATGAACATAAGATACCAATTGTAGAAATATTTTTTCATGATATAATATTTGGTGGTAATGATTTGTTATGTAAGTCATTTGTTGTTGAGTAAAGAATTTGAAATGTCTATGTTTAGTGATAAGTTATTCATTAGTTTGCAAGTTCATCAAAAAAATGGTGAAATATATGTAACTCAATCTAAGTAAATAAAGGAGGTATTGAAGATCTTTAGTATGGATGATTTTAGGCCAATTGACATCCCTATGGTCACTTGATGCAAATTATCTAAGGAAGACAATAATTGTAAAATGAATGAGGCACAATACAAATCAATAATAGGAAAGTTGTAATATGTTGTACACATAAATTGACCCGATATTACACATGTGTTTAGTATAGTTGCAATATTTTAGCTCACATGTGACTACAGTAAATAGGATATTTAGATATCTTGAAAAGAACACAAGACTATGAATTATGGTATGAGAAAGAAAGTGATTTTGAACTAAGAGTTTATACTGATAATAATTAGGCTAGAAATATTGATGACAAAAAGAGAACTAGTGGTGGAGCATTATTTTTAGGAGAAAGGTTGATTATATTGTTGAACAAGAAAAAAAGTTGTATTTCCTAGTCCACTACTAAAGTTGAGTATTTTTTTGTTGCTATTAAGTATTCAAATATTGTATGGATCAAGCAATTGTTGGAAGGTATGCAAGAGGAAGTCATCAAACCTTATTTATTGCGACAATACAAGTTCTATTAACGTATCAAAGAATATTTGGATGCATGCAAAAATAAAGAACACATCTATCAATATCACTACATTAGGCCACAAATTCAAGAAAAACAAGTTAGATTGTAGCATGTGAATTATAATTAGAAGATTATAGATATATTCTTAAATCCATTGGCTAAGAACTCTTTTTAAGAATTCAAGAGGTAAGTTAGGGGTCCTTCCTCTATCAAAGATTTAGTAAGAAATGATGTATTTTGCATTAATTTATGGATGATCAAAATATCTTTCTGGAGTTGCTACGAGAATTAACTATTTAGGACTATTCCTAGAGTTGTGAATAATATTTTTGATGAAACAAAATTATTCAATACATGTAAAGTACAAGGTATAACCATAAGGTTTTGTAAGTTTCTTATTAAATCTTATAGTTACCTTTGGCATTATTGTCAAAGGGGAGGACTATTAGAAAGGGGAATAATAACAATAAGAGAGAATGTCTCTATAAAAAATAGGGAGATGTATGAGTAAGAAGGTGATGTTTATTATTGGCAAAGGGGAGATCTTACAAGTTGCAAATATATCTATGAATTTGATACTTAAAGAATGATGGAGTACACCCAAAGGGGAAAGATAGTTAAAGAGAACCTAAAAAAAGATAGAGAGGTGATAATTTATAAATAATATATTATGTAATGTATGTGTTTCCATCAATTTTGAAGGGGGAGATCATAAGCCCCAACTGTTAATGTTATTAATGTGTATGAATGTGCCATTTAAGTTGTTATGTTATTATTGATGTCAGGCCTTAATTAGTGAGACACTATGGTAATTTAGTAGAGTGCCATATTATTTTAATGATGAAGAAGATTTTAAGAAATTATGATGATATAAGAGTTGATAATTGTATGGCATTCAATGGGGACTTGAATGTGTTAGACTTTGGCAGGATAATTTTGGTTTGATATGATTTAATTAAGTGTTGGGATCATGTTTAAGAAATACAATTTTCTTGATGAATGAAGAATTCAAGTGTTAACCAAGCTACTATAGTTATCACTGAGAACCTAAGAAATTGAATATTGTGTAGTATTAACCAAAAATTTATAGTGTTAAATGATCCTAGTATTGATCGAGCACATTTAATGTTAACCAAGAAATGAAAAGGAATAATAGTTTGATGATATTTATTTTAGTTTTGACATTTAGTGAAAATAAAGATTGTTTGAGAAGTTTCAAAGATAAGGATGAAGTTAGTTATGAGATCTATGGCTAGAGAAATTCACAGAAGATCTGATGAAGGAGATTTTGTAATTTCAACTAAAGCACAAATTTCAAGGTGAAGGCATGATACTCGAGTGTCTATATACAATGAATCTTAGATGGATGAAGATCTAATGATTATGAATAATAATAAAAAACTTGGAAGATTCTAGAGGAGTGGGAAAAGTATTCTATTTAAAGGAAGGACAGATTGTTCATTGTTGTTGATCAAGTTGAACAAAGAAGAAGAAAGAAAGTGATTTCCTAGAGGATAATTGAGTAGAAATGTATTATAAAGATCAAGAAAGAGAAGAGCTAAGTTGATGTGTTAGTGTTGATATGCTAGTGTTGAAATCAACTAGAAAGGGTGTAGAAGGAAGAAAGAGAAAATACATTGAGAAAATAGATATCTAAACAAGTAAGGTAGCACTAAATCTAAAACGATCATCTCATTGTTGTATTCTAACCACTTTAGCTTAAAATATCTTAACCAAGTGGACCTAATAGTCTTATTTATAAATCCATTGTATGTTAAATTTTTTTTGAATATTTTACAAGTCCTTTAAATCAAGCTACTCTATAGATATTCAGGAATGATAAGGTCTAGATGATCTTTGGTAAAAATCCTCGAACAAGGTCACATTAATAATGGATTTGCAACCTTTAACAAGGTTATATCCTAAGAGAGATCACTTCAAAAGAGTGAAATATTTGGTTTTTTGGTTCCCATATGGTTTTTCCTTCAATGGGGTTTCCACATTAAATACTTGTATCAAACATCTATGAATGTTTATTGTGTTTCATGTTATTTTAAGTTTATTGTTTATTGCTGCAACTTGGTATACATAAGAATGTTTACTTTGATACTTGGTATATGAAGTTAAAAATTTGGTTGAAGAATAAGTTGAATGTTTGATCTAGTTATTGAGCTAGAGATCTAAAATTTGAAAGAGTTAAAGTTTGAGGATAAGTATTTTAAGGCCTATAGGATAACTAGCCTTGACTGATTCACCCCCCCTAGTTATCTAGCAATTACCATCATGTTCAATATCTAATAACCATGAAACTAATTGAATTTTAAAGGTTTGTGATCAAACAAAAAATGTACTACTAGCCTTCACAATATTATTAAATTTTATATGAAAAAATCATCTATGCCACAACTAGCTTTTATCTACTTTGTCAACCAAGCATGTCATTTATGTAGAGTTCATTTTAAAAAATTACCTTTCGATCTTGTATTAGTGCCTATTAACTTACCATCTTTATCCTTAATAATGCTTGTCTTCTCTATAAATTTTAATTGACATCCCTTATCAACCAACCATCCAACACTTAATAGGTTATGCTTTAATCGATCAACAAAGTAGACATCATCTTTGTTAATCTTTCCATCAAGAGTAATAGATCCTATCCCCTTTATATGAGAAGTTGCATTGTTATCAACTCTGACAATCCCTCAATTATGACTACTAAAATTTAAAAATATATTCATGACACTAGTCATATGATGTGAACAACCACTATCTATGATCCAATCAACTTTCTTTTCAACCTATGTAACTAGGGCTTTCTCTTTGTTGACTTCTATTTTGGGACTTTCTTCTTTAATTGCTACAATTCCTCTTTTTGTTAGTCTCAAATTGGTTTTGAAAATTGAGTGTCAACACACCTAACCAATTCTTTAGTTGATGCTGAGTATAATAAAGAAGTCAAGCTACAATGTATGTTGAGCCAGAGAATTCAATAGATGTCGAGTGAAGATTAGGTGCCCAGTGAAGTTCAAGTGCCGAGTGATGTATAGATGTCAAGTGAAACAATATTGCTATAAGTGTCAAGAAAAATAGTATTGCTATAAGTGTTGAGCAAGATAAAATTACTATAGGAGCCGAGTGAGCTAGTTTTCCTATATGTGTCGAGCATCAGCAACTAGTATGTGTTGAGTAACACAAAATCAGCATATGAGTTTGTGTCTTCACAAACTCAAATGTAAACCATTTTAGGAGCTGACATGGGATGAATCTCAAAGGATCTTGAAGATAAGAATGAATCTTTTCCATTACCTATGCAATCAACATGCAACCAATAAGAAAAATGGAGAAGGCATGCAACCAATAGAAAAAGTGCAAGAAATGAGTGAGAAATGAAGATTTAATATTGATCATAGATTCATACCTAACCCTAAGTCTTTGAAATCTTTAAAAGGAGGACAAAACCTCATTATGCAAGAAAGAGGATGAGTGAGAAAGAAGTGTATGGGTGAATTATAGAAAAGTGCAAAAGGGTGAAAAGACATAGAGAAGAACATAGTAGCATAGAAAAATCTAGTTGTTAAAGAATAGAGTATCAAAACCTTAAAGAGTGACATATCAAATCAAGCAAGGATCATAGTAGAAAGAGCGATCTAGAATCAAAAATTAAAGATTGCAAAGCTATCAAGTCAAGACTTTCTAATACTTTCTAGCAATTGTATTAGATATGGAAATCCTATGGACTTAGGTTGGCCTAGCAGCCATTTGTAAATCTTTTAATAAGGTGACATTCCAAGTGAATGTACAAAATTCCTTTAACTAGGCCTACTTTTAGTAGGATATTTAAATCCTTTAATCAAGTCACTTTTTATGAGGTGTAAAGTCTTTAACATGATAGACCTTTCATAGGGAAGACCATTGGAAGTGCTCAAACATTGTAACCTTGAATAGTTACACATTGCTATAGTGATATTTTGAGGGTGTCATCCCCACCCTATTTTTACCTTCTCATTTTGGAGGGTTTTTGGGTTACCAAATTTGTGTGTTGTCTATTTTCATGCATGTCTTTACTTTCATGTTTATTAATTGAATTAGATGCATGTGGATGATATCAGTTAAATGGATTTGAAAAGGTTAAATTTAGTTACTTCTGATTCACCCCCCCCCCCCCCCCCCCCCCGCCCTCTCAGAAGTAAATCTTCCCACTTTTTAATTCCAACAATTGGTATCAGAGCATAATTCTCACAAGGAGAAGCTTTACAGCTTGGAGAAAAGATCTAGAAATGGAAGTCTACAAACTTGGGAAGATCATAGGGAATTAGGCGATTGGTATACAACTTGCTTTATATGCTTTGGAAGAAGCTAGAGGAGAACTGATAAAATCCATAAAGAGAAGAATAGAGATTTCCATAACTGAGAATGACGCATAGTACAAGGAGATTGATACCTCAAATCTATTTTCAAATGGAGATTCCAAAGAGTTTGATGCAACAATAGTAGACCTGATGGAGAAGAATAGAGCTCAAATAGAAGAAATCGAAACACTCAAGCTTGAACAAGAATCACAAGCCATGATGCTTTGTGAGGTGACTAAATAGAAGAAAAGAGCCATTGAAGACAAGGCTACGCTAGAAGAAGAAAAGATAAACCTTACCAACATATTGGAAGAAAAGTTAATTGAGCTTGCAAGAATCTCAAACATGCAACTGGACACCCTGAGTCAAATGATGAATGCACATCATGAACTGAATGTCAAGGACATTGAGATCTCTACATTAAAGATGCAAAATGAACAACTAAAAAATGACCTAAAAAGAGAAAAGGAGATTGCAAAGAGCTTCAAAAAACCTAATGAGGCCATCAAGTACTTTCAGCAGATACTGAAATCACCAAGGGCTAGCAATGATACTTCATGACTAGGTTACATCAGCACTAAATAAGGAGAATCATCCAAGATTGCAAAAGAAAGTAGTAATAAAGTTAAGAACACTAAACCTACTTGTCATTTCTATGGTAAAAAGGGACATACCTCTAATGTGTGTAGGAACAAGAATACCCATCAACATGACAAGCCTAAGAATGCAAGTTATTGTCATAAGTGCAAAAAGAAAGGGCATCCAACACACAACTATAGGACTAGGACTATTAGAACACCAAAATTTGAAGGCCACTGCTACAATTGTAAGAAGTATGGACATAGAGCTTTTGAGTGCAAATCAAAGGCTATGTGGACATCAAATTGGGTAGCAAGGGAAGGTAACTATGGAAATCACTAAAATTGGGACTACAACACCAAGTATAGCTATCATTACTATCTAGAATATGGACACATTCTTGAAAATTGCATAAGGACACATTTTAGAGGGAACTACAGAAAATGGTTGAGCCAAAACACATGTTTCAATTGCTTGAAGACTAGTCATATCAGTAGGAATTTTCCAACAAGGTCAAAGGCATCCAACATAAAGAATGCCAAAGGAAAAGAGAAGGAAGATGTTGAACACAACAAAGGAGAAATGAACAAGACATGGAAGAAGAAAGATGGGAGTAGCACATCAAATGAAGGGATCACTTCACCTAACAGGTCAAGTGGTCACACTTCATCAAAATAAGCAAGAGAAGGCATAAGGGATTGATTTAAAAAAATTTATCATACATCAATTCTTAGACAAGAAAGTACTAAAAAGAATAGATCGGCATGAACAAAGATGCAAAGTTAAAACTTCAAGATTTTACAAGTGTTGTCCAGTTGTCCTTAGATGTCGAGTAAAAATCTAGTACAAGCCAAGTTGATTGTCAAAATAGTAAGAGCCAAATGATTAGTAGGAGCTAGGTTGATAGAGGAAGCCAAATGAAGAGGAAATTCAATTGAAACCAAGTAAGTACTACTCTTGTGGAAGCTAAGTGGTGAAAAAGAAATAGAAGTCGAGTAATGTAGAATCCTTTAGAAGCTAAGTGGACAGCTATAAACACACTAAGCATTGAATGCAATAAAAATAGGGTATATTATTGGATTTTGAATCTTTTTTCCTCATCACAAATGAAGAGAAAAGACAAGAAAGAAGCGCAGAGAAAATTCAAAGTAGAGAATTTAGCATATAAGAAGATTTCAATAATATTCCAGCATGATTCCATTGATTTCAACGTATTTACATCTATGCTGAGTTACATAGTTTCATATTTTCTTTGCATACAAACCTAGACTACAAAAATGGTTTCTAGCTCTAGGAAGACTCAGGACAAGGGACAATTTGAAGTCTAGCTAGTGTCCAAAGAGGTCAAACAACCCAATTTCCACCCAATACCTAAAGTTGCATATAAGAATGACCTAGCAGGAGCCCTATCCATTGTACCTCCTAAGGTTGTAATGGTTCAAGATGTAAGGAAATGCTACAATTGCAAGATTGGAGCCATAGGTGACATGGAAATGACAGAGGCCTATGAAAAATTGTGTGATAATGGAGCGTTGAAGGAATAATTTCATATTGTTGAGTGGAAGGGTTTAATGCAAGCTCTAGAATTCCCCACCATTTTCAAGACTAAATGGATTAGGCCACTATTGAGTAGAATGCATGATGGTAGCTTATGGTTGGAGGATGACCCTATAAAAATCACAAAGAGAATTGTGGATAGAGTGAGAGGGTACCCAACCCTAGATTGATTGAAGACCCTTAGGAGTGATTCTAAGGAGGCAATTGAGAAGAATATAGGTGCTAAGTGGAATAAAAGAGGGATGACAATTGAAATTATCAAAGACCCTCTAGTTGACTTTGTTCTTAGGGTCATTGCACACAAATTCTACCAATCCAATAGACTCAATAGTGTGCCTTGCATTATAGTAGATTTAGGATATAAATTGGTAAAGAAGGATCATACCTATGATCTTGCAGAGCTGCAAATGTAACAAATTAATGAGAATCTAGCAGTTATCAGGAGAACCAAGGGAGCCCAATGCAAATTTGGTGTCATTTTGATTTGCATTTTCTTTTATGTTTAGAATGAATTTCCTTCTTTTGGAAAAGTTGCATGGAGAACTGATAGGTCAACAATAGCTTAGGTTAAGGAATCTATAGAGCAGATGGGAGCTAATTTTGAGACCTTAATGACTAGCTATTTTGAAGACTTTAAGAAGTCAATGAAGCAAAGGCTAAGAATCCCAGTTTCCTTAGTAGAGAAACATGTAAATGGTGTATGTTTTCTTGTAGATATAGACTATACATACATACAAGCTTCCATACCAAGAGTGAGATGGCTAATACCTCTTGGGTATGAAATAAACATAGATGAAGCATCAAAGCAATAACTGTATTATTGGCAGAAGAAATAGATAAGGATGCACCACATTTTGGAACTTATGATGTGGTGAAATCAAAAGTTAATATGGAGTTAAATACTACCTCCACTCTAAAAAAGAAGGACAAGCTTGCTAAGAAGCTAAAAGCTAAATTTGGGAAAGGTACTGTAGAAGAAGCAGAAGATGCTGAGGGTGATGAAGAAGAACAAAATTAGAGGCCACTTGCCTTAACCCAAGGTATGGGAGAAGATGCAAATGAGGAGGAAGGTGTCAAGCAAGAAGCACCAAAGGCTGAGCCAAAGAAGAGAAAAGCTCAAAAATAGCCAACTACACAACCCAAGGGAAAGAAGAAGGCTACAAAGCCAAGCCCAACTAAGCCAACTACAAGGGCTAACACTAGAGTTACAACTCAAGGGGAAAAAGAGTAGGAGAAAAAAAAGGCAACAGAACAAGGAGGACCTGCAAAGTAGAAGAAAAGAAGAAAGTATGTTGCACCTCCTGAATTAGATAAAGAAAGGACAGAGTCTAATGAAGATCAATACAGATTGGTAAGTTGTTCTACCACATCTAAATTGGAAAGCATTTGCAATAATATTATAGACAATGCTTATTTAACTGGTCTAAAGACCATGAATTTCAATAAGTTGTCAAAGGAACAATAGAACATAGTGGAAGATTCCATCTACACTATGATGGCTAAGTTCAAGACCACTCCACTTGAACTAGACAACTCAATGCCCAAGGAGCTAAGCTCATTTGTTGAGAATAAATGGCATTACTACCTTAAAATGGAAAAGGAAATAAGAGAATCTACATTATCTCATGTAATGCCAGACCTTATAAAAGGTCAAATAACAAAGGCTAGCAAGAAACATGGGAGCAAATTTGCAACCAAATACAGAGTCTTCGAAATTTTGCAGAACCAAATAGAAGATGTTGTCCAAAAGTCCACACAAATGTGGAAATTAATATATGGATTGACAATTATGAAAGGAGGGTAGGAAGACCCATTTGAAGGTAGAAATAATGAAGAAGAAGGAGAAAAGGAGAAAGATGAGGAAGGATAAAAAGAAAAAGATGAGGAAGAGGAAAAAGAGATAGAAGAGGAGATAGTGGAGAAGATACATGGTAAGGAGGTAACAACTAAAGAATAGTAGGAAGAATAAAGTGTCCAAGAGACCCAACTACCATCACCACATTCAACACCTATAGAAATAGTAATAGTTAAGGATGTTCCTAACACTACAAGTCAAAACATCAATCCACTTACTAAAGAGGATCTCAAGAAGATCCTTCACCAATCTACATTGCAAGCAGAACTTTGTACAAATCCAATTTTGGTGAGTGTTGATGAGTAGTAGAAAGTTGCAGTAGAGATAACAAGGGAGAAGGAAAGCACACAAGAACAATCTACACAACCTCCCATAGCTACAATAGATCAACCCAAAGAGTAAGAAGAATAAGACAAAATTTATAAGGTTTATAGTATAGTTACAACAACAATAATTGTCGAGGAGCAAGCAAAGGAATGAATAGGGCAAGATGTTCCTACTACAAAAAGTCAAGGTGCACCTCCTCAAATTATCATTATTTATCAAGGCAGTAGAGAAGAGGAGAAAGAAGAGGAGAAGACCCCTAAGGAGCAGGAGGCAATACAAACATTAGTAAACTTGCCTACGTCAAGGACTCCTAATAAGAAGTCGAGCACGAATGCAGTACCATTGCAGATTTTAGCACTAGGCTTGAGCTCTACCAAGTCTGCAAGGGTACTTCACTATGGAGACCTTGCACTTGATGAAGAAATAGTCATACCCAGTTATGACTCAAGAACTATGAACCTACAATAGATAAATGAAGTGCAAGAGGCACTAGAGAGGAAAAAGAGACAATAAATACCTAGAAATGAGTTTAGGTAGAAGCAAGCACTGGTAGAAATCAAGGACATATTTCTTGATGCATTCAGCTTACAAGTACCTAATGAAACCCAACCCATAATGGAGCAATTGTCCAATATTGTGGACTAGGTATAGAATGAAGACCTAGAAACTAATTTTAAATTATTAGAATGGTTAGAAAATAAGTTTCAAATGAAAATGAATGATAAAATATCAAGCAAAATAGCACTTTCACAAATTGAATTGGCTAAGAAGATTGAAAAGGAAAAAATAGTACTTGGGAATGTATTCTCATTGTACTCCAAGTTGTGTGATTCATCATATTTCACACAAGAAACTAGCCAATGGATACTGAGCTTGGAACAAAATCTAAATATTTCTAGCACATAGCTACTGAAAGATCCAGCTCAGAGTGAGAAGCATTTTGCAACTATGCTTCATACACAAAAAGAGTTAGATGTATTGACAACAAAAGAGGCCAATATCAAAGCCAAATTGATGCAAATTCAATCTTCCATTACCCCACATCTGGAAGTACTCCATAAGGAACATGCCTATGTAGAAAATGTTCTAAAGAAAGATCCTAACCTTTCTACTCTAGAAGGCCTTTTACATCTTGCAGTAGAGACAACCATCCAACACAAGACATTGGAGATTTCTTTAGATAATTGGGATGCTTCTCTCAAGATGATTATGGAGGTAAATAAAAAAAATTTGGTGAAGTATTCTATTCATTCTTGGGACCCTTTGACATAAGTGTCAAAAAGGGGGAGAATATATTCATGGGAGAGATAATTCATTATTGCATCTAATAAGAACGGGGAGATATATGTTTTTGGGGGAGATGTGAATAAGAATGGTTACATAATACATTCTTTGATGAAAGTAATAAAGAATATCCAAATGAGACGATATTCAAATTCACATTTTGAGGAAGTAAAAAAGCCAAAAGGATGCAAAACTACAAGAAGATGTGAAAAGGGAACATATACAGAGTACAGGGAGTAGAAACAAGGTACAAATAGATACAGAGTGTAGACAAGGCAAAAAGTATCAAATATATCAGCATGAGACACATTCAACACAAGAATTTTAGTTATAGGAATGGAAATGGCACATCAGCTCAAGGGGAGCTATAATATTTTGAGGTATACAAAATTTTGAACAATTTTTTGAAGTCTTGTACATATGCCAAAAAAAATATGTAGTATACTCATAAAGATCAAATTTACAATGTCTAGTTAAGTGTTTTTGTCACTCATTTCAAAGGGGGAGATTGTTAGTCTCAGATTGGTTTTGACAACTGAATGTCAACACACTTATACAATTCTTCATTTGATGCCGAGTATAATATAGAAGTCAAGCTACAATGTATGTCAAGCCAAAGAATTCAATAGGTGCCAAGCGAACTTCAAGTGCTGAGTGAACTTTAGGTGCTTAGCGAAGTTCAAGTGCCAAGTGATGTATAGATGCCAAGTGAAATAGTATTGCTATAAGTGTCAAGAAAAAAAGTATTTCTATAAGTGCCAAGCAAGATAGAATTGCTATAGGAGCCAAGTGAGCCAACTTTCCTATCTATGCCAAGCATCAGCAACTAGTATGTGTCGAGTAACATAGAATTAGCATATGAGTTTGTGTCTTCACAAACTCAGATGTAAACCATTTTTGGAACCGACATGGGATGAATCTTGAATGATCTTGAAGATAAGAATGAATCTTTTACATTACCTATGCAATTAGCATGCAACCAATAAGAAAAATGGAGAAGGCATGCAACCAATAGGAAAAGTGCAAGAAATGAGCAAGAAATGAATATTTAATATTGATCATAGATTCATACCTAACCCTAAGTCTTTGAAATCTTTAAAAGGAGGCTGAAACCCCATTATGAAAGAAAGCAAATGTGTGAGAAAGAAGTGTATGGGTGAATTATAGAAAAGCACAGAAGGGTGAAAAGACTTAGAGAAGAATAGAGCAACATAGCAGAATCCAATTATTGAAGAATAGAGTATAAGAACCTTAAAGAGTGACATATCAAATCAAGCAAGGATCAAAGTAGATAGAGCAGAACAAGGATCTAGAATTAGCAATTGAAGATTGCAAAGCTATCAGGTCAAGGCTTTCTAATACTTTCTAGCAATTTTATTAGATATGGAAATCCTATGGACTTAGGTTGGCCTAGCAAACATTTGTAAATCCTTTAATAGGGTGACATTCCAAGTGAATTTACGAAAGTCCTTTAACTAGGCCTACTTTTAGTAGGGTAGTTAAATCCTTTAACCAGGTCACATTTTACAAGGTGTAAAGTCTTTAACAGGATAGGCCTTTCGTAGTGAAAACTATTGGAAGTGGTCAAACATTGTAACCTTGAACCATTACACGTTGCTATAGTGATATTGTGTCAGTATCATCCCCACCTCGGCTTTACCTTCTCATTTTGGAGGGTTTCTGGATTACCAAATTTGTGTGTTATCTATTTTCATGCATGTCTTAACTTTCATGTTTATTAATTAAATTAGATGCATGTGGATGATATCAGTTAAAAGGATTTGAAAAGGTTAAAGTTAGTTCCAACACTTTCACTCTAAACTCTTTCATCAGACTCATCATCTTGATTTGCATACAAAAAATCTCTAGGCTTCTAGAGTTGAAATTCCTCTTATACTTTTTCTCTCTTTTAGGACACTTAGAAGCATAATTGCCAAATTCATTGTAAGTCCAACTTTTAAGGATTCTCTTACCATCTAGTTCTCTACTTCAAGCAAGGTAATTCCTTCTTCAATCCTTCTATCCTTCTTAGATCTAGATCTACTACTACTAGCATAGTGTCCACTAGTGCTTTTACTTCTTAACAAGAAATTTTGAATACTTAATACACTAAATGCAGTTTTCCCTCTAGGGAAATCTCCAAATTTCTTCAAGCTCACTTTTTTTGCTTCCAATATTCCAAGAAGAGTCTCTCTGGTAAACTTATTATTGCAAAGTATCACTTTCTCAATCATCTGTATTTCCTTCTTGATGGTGGTGTCAAGGTTTTCAAGATCTTCCATATAATCTCATCTTCATCTTTAGATCCATTGCAAGACTTAATTCCTACAAAAATTTATGATATTATAAAAATATAGCTTCTTATATATTCATCTTCCATCATCTTAGCATCTTGAAACAAACATATCCAATTCTATAATCTGATTCTCTTTGCATGCACATCACCTTCAAAGGTAGATTCTAAAGCTTTCCAAATTGCATGAGATATTTCTAAGGATTTTACCTTATTGTATTCATTGTCAAGAAGAGCTAACAAGAATGCTTCTATAGCAAGCATATTGCTCATGAATAGATCTCTTAAACTTCACTATATTCCTCATGAAGTTTGACTTCTTCCATAATCTTCTTTCCATTCTTTGTCATTAGCTAGTATCTTGGACCCTTACATAGAAAATGTTTCTTAATCTTTTCTTTCCAATTGTCATAATTATTCCCATAAAACTTAGGGATTTCTTTTCTAAAATGACCTATCATTGATCTCCTTAAGTTGTTAAGCTTTTTCTTTAAGGACCTGATGCTCTGATACCAATTGTTAGAAAGTAAATTCCACCAATATAACTAAGAGGGTAGGGGTGAATCAATTATTAGATCAATATAATTTTATCAAACTTATTAAACCTTACAAATGTGAACAAAATAATAATAAAATATAAGAAGATACACACACACAATAACACCAGATATGTTAACTAGGGAAGCCCTTGATCAGAGGGAAAATGCCAATAGGGATGGTACTCACAAAAAGAATCCAATGCATATTAGTCCTTGTTAGGAGACTTTGAGTCCCTTTTAGGAGATTCTAAACCTTTTATAAGTTGTTCCAAAACTATTAGGAGTTGTAGAAGGTAGATGGAACCACTATCGAAACAACTTCAAGAGCAAGACTACCAAACTAATTATCCAACTAGTCTTTGTATTATTCCTTGCAGAATAATAGAATGTAGAATAAATTGAACTCATTATTTATCTTCTTGACTAGACCAAGCCTCTTTTGATCTCAATACCAGTTCACCAATTGACATTACACTAATCCATTTGATTTCTTATTCATGTTAACCAATCTTCATGAATCCAATGCAATTCACTCACTACTCACTTCTTCTTTTTCCTTCATCACAAGGAAAATAAATTTCTTTTATACGATGCCCTCAAGATAAGTATCTAATTCATCCTTGATGTTTTCCTAATTAATTATAATAGGACCTCATTAAGATATTACAATTCATTACATCTTTTTGCAATTACAAAAAAATGTCAACCTACAATATATATAACTTCTCACATGCATAACCTTGAATCTCATGTTGTCGTGCACTTGTTAACTTCATCATTAGGCTATCTACTATCATTGTCTAACTTTTCTCATCATGATTCTATCCCTATTAAGAGATACAATCGAAACATTAGAAACTACTCCTTAGGTACTCTGTCTGCACACTTTCCTCTATAATTCTTGAATAACTCTCGTGTGTCTTCAACTCTCTACATGTGCACCTGTCCACATCATTAGGACACAATGTAGAACATATCCTCAACTATGCTTGATCTTATCCTCAACACACAATATGTATTATCTTATTCTCTATCTACTATTCTACTAGTCTTTACAAAAATAATACTATGTTGACATCAATGAGAAACACACTCATGAATGCAACATATATATCATGCTAACAATCTCTCCAATGCTTAGGATACTAGCCCAAAGGAATACCACCAGCATTAATACTAACATTCTTATGTTTAGAAAACCTTAAAAATGATATTCACCATGTTTTCTTATTCACGTAATGTTACTTATGACCATTCAATGGGTGATCCTCCCACTTTTCATTAAGTTGTCATGAGTGTTACCATATATGTACACTAGGTGTGATAGTTAAAGGGTTATATTAACAACTTTTGGTAAATCCTTTCTCCAACAGACTGCACGGACTCAAGCTCAACCTTATCTATCATTTTATAAGGATTTTTTATAGTTAAAACTAATTACCTACCTTTTAGACCAATTAAACTTACTGTGCAACTTTTGCAAAACTACAATTTCACAAAGTTGCACTTTTTTCATTTTTGTTATTTATGACATTATAACTTTTGATAATCCCTCATATCATGTACAAATGGACTAAAAATGATCAAAAAAAACATGTTTACCTTTTATAGGCTTGAGTAGATAATTTGACACATCTAGCCAATTTAGGACCTCTATAGGATAATGTGACAACTTTTGCAAATTGGCTATAAACATTATTTTTTCAAATGACTCAAAGGCCAATTAAATAACCTTAAGCATTGATGAAATTGTTCAAATTATAAATATTTTACCTCTTATATCTTCTTAGTGTTTTCTATATAGGTGCTCTTGCACCATACTCTCAGCCTTGAAAAGTTTCCAAGTACCTTGGAAACATGGATACCAATAACCTGCAAGAAAACAAAGTTAGACTGAAATCAACATCTACACATGTCTCATTCATATTTACCTTTTAAGTCTCTTTTCTTCTTTATGCCTCTATTACCATCAACTTTCCCTTTGAGGAGTCCCTTCAAAAAGGACAATTCTATTCAAATATTGATGTGATAATGTATAAATAGTGTCTAATCTAATTTGGGGAAAGTAACTAATAATCTAATAGTACTAAATGTTTTAAGGGATTAAGGGTGTTATATAATGTTTCTGAGTGCATTAGAAGTACCCATTGAGTTAGGGATTGGATTATAATTTGAGTAAGTTATGTTGGTAAGGCTAGGAGCCTAGGTGCATATTATGTTCATGAGTGAACGTGAATAGAAGGTTGAGGGGACTAGATGGATCAAAGCTTTTAATGGTTTTCATATAGTTCTAAGTATGGATGGTTCTATGAATGTAACTAGACATATTTATTTAATGTCTACCAATGTTCAAGATCTTTACACAAACATGGAATATGATTATGTAGGGCACAATAATAAATGTGACATGTAATGAGATCATGGCTGCAAAAAATAATAATTTGGGAAATTTTTAATTTCACCATCACTCTTTGATTATGCATCTTATCCAATACAAGAATATTGGTTATATCAGTGGAGACTTCATTAAGAAAGCTAAAGGTTTGGGAAGTGTAGTGTCTGTGTAATTATTGACTAGGTTATGTAAAGGACACTACCCTCATTCAATTTTATTTTTTTATTGATTTTGTCTTTCCTATTATGAACATGTTAGAAGGGGATTAGCCACAAACTCGTTATATTGTTAGAAAGTTACTTAGGCCCAATCTCTATCATGATAAGTCTCAACTTGACCATAATTGGGGAGATGCCTTTCTGTTGTGGATTTTTTCTATTATGAGAGTTTATGGATGCCCCTAGCTGCCCCACACATTGCCACAATATATTCCTAAAAGGTTAGGGATTGTATCTTTCATATGGAAACTTATTTTGATGGATAGGGAGTACTTGGGCCCCAAGAGGCTACAATGAACTTTCTTGGGAATAATTTTTCAGATTTCTCCCATTGGGAAGGATGTCATGGAGAAAATTCATGAGTTTCTCGAACATTATAATCTACCCTTCTCTACCCCTAGGATATATGACCTAGAAAATATAGTTAGAAATAGATTAAGAGAGATGAGAGGCTATAACTTTTCTCCAAACAAATTAATGTGGGAAGAGGATGTTATCAGAAATTGTTTATTTGAAGAGGTTCATATAGAGAGAACCCAAAAGTGGGAGGATATAATGAGAGTGAATAAGAATTGAAGAGATCTTACCCTGCTTTTTTTGTATTTTTTTGTGAGGAAAAATATTTGGTTATGATACATAAATGCATAGAAATTATTAAGAAATCATGTCAAAACTACCTAAAGTCCTTGAACAAGAAGAGGGAGCGTAAATACCAATTCCCTTGATATAGATGTGGTTCTTGAAGAGAAAGTGGATCAACCAAAAACATCATCATGGGGGCAGGGATGCTCAAAAAAGAAAAAAATTTATTGATTTGCCACACAAGGCTAGATAAAAGGCATTGTAGATTTTATCTAGCAAGAGCTAGTATTTTACTAATATGAGGAAAAATAAATTGATATCACAAGCCATAGAGTGAGAAGGCTTTCAGTGAGTTGGAAATAGCTGCTACAAGATTGGATGAGAGAGTCATCCAATCTGAAGAATTTTTGAAGGATGATGATTTCATCAAAAATGAAGAGTTTAAAAAGTTTCCTTTTTAAATTAAAATAATATGAATTGACTCCAACATTAAAACTAGGAGATTATGACAAGAAATCTATTGAATTAGTTGAGAAGCTACAAGCCTATGATCCTAGCAGTGAAATATTAACTATAGAGGAGGCAAGAGATTTGGTCAAATGAAGTGGTATGTTTCTGCTTCTTGGTTGGGACCTTGGATCTTCTTTTATTCTTGATCAAATAAGGAAACATGAAAAATCAATATCATATTCAGCATTTGGCCCTAGAAGCTTGTAAAGGGGGTTTAGATATAACTTCGATACCCAAACTTTGTCACTTTGGATTATAGCCCCTAAATCAAATAAACTAGAATTGATTGATATACATGACACTTCTTAGGGAAGTGTGATCCTTTACACATTACAATCCACAATAGGAAAGGAAATATCCAATCTAATAAAGGTTGTCACATATATGAATGAAGCTAAGGTTGATCAAATAGAAGACCAATTCATTGAGGCATTCAAGGATTATATTGTAGCTAGGATATTAGATGAAGAAGAATTGAAGAAGAGGTATGTTTGTTAGCCCCAACTAATGATGTAACTAATAAGGAGAGATTGTTAGTCCTAACTAATAATGCTTTGAGTGTATATAAAAGAGTTATATTAGTTGTTATATTGCCATTCATGTCAAAGTCTTAGTTGGCTAGACATTATGCTAAGTTAGTAGAGTACCATATCATTTGATTGATGAAGATGATTTGAAGAAAGTATGATGAAGACATAATTGATAGGTACAATATTTAATGGGTACCTGAATGAGTTGAACAATGATAATGTATTATTGGTTTGGTTTTTTTACAATCATATATTATTTCAGTGTAATGAAAAACACAAGCTTAACAGAGTGACATGGTTAATCAAGGGAGTCTATGTTCATTGAGTGATTGCAATATTGCCCTAGTGATTCGAAAAGAAAAAGGAAAAGAAAGTATTTCCCAAGAAAATTAGTAATAACTGAGTTTTATATTACACAAGTAAATGTTATGTTTATCGAGTAGTAGTTGGATGAACAAATTTGGAGAATTGGAATCTAAGGATGACTTTTGATGGAAATTTAGAAAGTTCAAGATGGTCTAATGCATGAGTCAAAGTATGTTGCAAGATCAACGACTGGGAAAATTCAAGAAGAATTTGATGATGGTGATTGAAGAAGGATAAGGATATGTATGTAGTTCTATGAAATTTATATTTTTCAAGTGTCTAGATTCATTATATGAGGTTTTACATCTATAAATTTGGTATTAACCTAAGACCAATGACTATGATCAAGCAAAAAAAGATGGAAGGATCTAGAAGCTTGAAGATGACTATTTCAAGAGGAGATAAAGATAGTTTTAGGGTTCTAGTTATTGTGTTGGATATTGATATTGTTGATTTGAAGCTAAATTAATTGCAATTCATATTGTTGGAGTGTTAAGTTGTTGTGAATGAAAAGTTGAAGAATGTGAAAGAATATTGTTGAGCCAAGTGAACTAAGTAGAGTTGGAGAAATAGAAGGTGTTAATTAGACAAATTAAAAGTACAGAGTGAAAGGAGATCCAAGAGAGAGATCATACAAAGAAGACCAAGGAACAAAGATCTAAATAAGTAAAGTTAGTTTATATTCTTAAGAGATCATTTCTATTGTTACTTTTAAATGATTATAGCATAAAATCTTAGAAGTACCAAGTGGACCTAACACATTTTTGAAATCCTATATGGTAACATCGATTAGTGGTTTTCGTAAGTCTTATAAATTAGACCACTCTTTAGTCAGTAACAAGGAGTGATAAGGTCTAGATAATATTTTAGTGAGATCCTCTAATAATGTCACATTAACAATGTGTATGTAACCTTTAACAAGGTTGGCTCCTAGCAGAGATCACTTTAGAATAGTGAAGTTTTTGGGTTTCTAGACATAGGTATTTTTTTGCCCTTCACAAGGTTTCTATGTTAAAATAATTGTGTCAAATGTGTAAATGTTATTTGAGTTGCACATTTTTTTATGTATTTTACAATTTAGTAATAGCTACATTTATGGTAAATAATCACTAAGTAATTAATTTACTAATACTTGATAATGCAAAGAACAATAAGTTAATAGTTTGTAATACAAGTGAATGAAAGAGTTAAATGATAATTTGAATTATTACAATGAGTGATTATTGTTTAAGTTTATGAAGTTTAATTGGTACTAAAATAGTTTGAAGGGACTGTATGATAACTAGACATAACTAATTTGTCCCTAGCTATCTAACAATTGGTATTAGAGATCAATGATTGGAGAAATAAGTTTAAAGGAATTTGAGGTAAATATCGAAGATTTATAAGAGAGAGGTACTAAGATTGAATAAAGAGAAATTTCCATCATAGAAAGACTAAATGAAGCTGCATCTTCTATTAATGATGTTATGTTTGATGATATCAAGAACTATGTCCATGCTGAACAAATGTTGGATAAACTAAAATTTGTACATGGAGGAGACAATAATGTGAGAAGAGCTAAAGATGAAAGTCTTAGAGGTAAGTGCAATGATATGAGAATGAAATAAAGTGATAATGTTTCACAATATGTCAATTAAATAAAGGATGTAAGTGCAATCAGAGCTACTAGAGGAACTATTGTTGATTATGAAATTGCAGGTAAAGTTCTCAAAGCTCTTCTACTAGTTTTTGCTATCAATTTTTTGCAATCCAAGAAGTAACAGCTATGCCTAGAAATGATTTGACACTTGATAGTTTAGTTGGTCAGTTGACCACATTTGAACTAAGAAATTATGACAATAGTATGTTTATAGTGCTAGATGCACTTAAGTCTTTACTAACCATCAACAATTCAACAAAAGAGAAGAAAAGTAAAGGAAAAAGTGAGTTTGAAACTAAAGATGATTTGGATGAGCTTGAAGCATCTGTTGCAAGAAGGTTATCCAAAGATAAAGGTAAATGCAAATGTAAACTACCTTTGGTCTTTTTCAAATGTAATGAGGTTGGTCACTTTTGTATCAAATATCCTAATTGAAGTAAGTCTAATAAAAATGATAGAAATGACAATAAATATTTTATGTATAGGAAGAACATGAACTACAAAGAAAAAGGAAAAAGTCATGTTATGTATCCAAAGAAGAGCATACCGAGTCCATTTCTGATAATGACAAGGAAGTAGTTGAGATTGTTTATGGTGCAATCAACAAAGATCTAAATGGTGAAAGGTATGAGAATGAAACTACTCTAAATTCACATGTTAGTAAGAATGACTCATGTATTATTAATAGTGGTTGCTCACATCACATGACATGTGATCTAAGTAAGTTTGATGAATTTGAAAAAAAATGATGATGGTGGAATTGTTAGTCTAGGAAATGATGTTCCATGCCTAGTGAAAGGTAAAGGATCACTAATGTTGAATGATAAGATCAAATGTGATGATGCATATTGGGTTTAAAATTAAACATAATATCTTGAGTGTTGCATAATTGAATAACTCAGGTCACAAGCTAGAATTTGAGAAATGGAAGGTCAAGATCTTTGATGATGATGGTAATCTAATTCATGGAATAGGAATAAAAATAAAAGGTAACTTATTCTATCTTGATCATATAGTCGAGACATGCTTATTTTCCAAAATTGGGGATGTATGGTTATGGAATAAGAGTTTACATCATGTAAACTTTGAAAACATGGTGAAAATTAGTAGAAAGAAAAGAGTAAGAGGCTACAAATACTAGAGAATTCTATGTGCAAAGAATGATAGCTCGATAAGATGATAAAGTGAAATTTTTATAGCAAGACACACACTTCAAATGATATTGTGAAATTGGTGCATACTGATCTATGTGGTCCAATTAGTGTTGAGAGTTACTATGGTAATAAAAATTTCATATTGTTTGTTGATGATTATTCAAGGATGATGACTATAATACTCATGAAGATGAAAGCACATGCTTTTGATATGTTCAACTAGTATAAAGCTAGACTTGGAAAGGAACCTGATAAATATTTTAAATGTTTAAGATCTAATAGAGGTGGTGCTTAATGTCTATTGAATTCGGTAAATTTTGTGTTGGGAATGATATTAAAAGATAACTATCTGCATCTAGGACACTACAACAAAATGGTATTGTTGTAAGGAGAAATAGATCTATTATGGATTGTGCAAGGATACTGATGATTGAGGAGGTTTCTTAGATAAGTAGGAGATAATTTCCATAGCAAGTCAAATTGTGATATTGCTATCAGGATTTAACTGTGTGATTTTGAGTCAAAATCATTGACCCATGTTTCATGAGTAGTGATTCAACATGAATCCATCTCTCATGAGAATAAATGGAACACTTAGCACTCGTTTGATCTAGGTGATGCTCATAGGGGTGAAGCACCGGGACTTCTTGGGAGGTCACCCATCCCAGTACTACTCTAGCCTGAGCACGCTTAACTACAGAGTTTCCTTCATGGTTAAACCCAAAGCTTGCAACCCCATTTGCAAAACCTTCACCAAGTGTTGTGTCTCATGAACCATTCATTAGAAAGCCCCTTAAGCTCATCAATTGATAAGTACGAGATAATTTTCACAACAAGTCAAATTGTGATATTGCTATCAGGATTTAACTATGTGATTTTGAGTCAAACTCATTGACCCATGTTTCATGAGTAGTGATTCAACATGAATCCATCTCTCATGAGAATAAATGGAACACTTAACACTCATTGGATCTAGGTGATGCTCACAGGGGTGAAGCACCGGGACTTCCCAGGAGGTCACCCATCCTAGTACTACTCCAGCCTAAGTGCGCTTAACTACAGAGTTTCCTCCATGGTTAAACCCAAAGCTTGCAACCCCATTTGAAAATCCTTCACCAAGTGTTGTGCCTCATGAACCATTCATTATAAAGCCCCTTAAGCTCATCAATTGATAAGTAGGAGATAATTTCCATAGCAAGTCAAATTGTGATATTGCTATCAAGATTTAATTGTGTGATTTTGAGTCAAACTCATTGACCCATATTTCATGAGCAGTGATTCAACATGAATCCATCTCTCATGAGAATAAATGGAACACTTAGCACTCATTGGATCTAGGTGATGCTCATAGGGGTGAAGCACTGGGACTTCCCAGGAGGTCACCCATCCTAGTACTACTCTAGCTTGAGTGCGCTTAACTATGGAGTTTCCTCCATGGTTAAACCCAAAGCTTGAAACCCTATTTTCAAAACCTTCACCAAGTGTTGTGCCTCATGAAACTCCATAGTTAAGTGTGCTCAGGCTAGAGTAGTACTAGGATGGGTGACCTCTCGGAAAGTCTCGATGCTTCACCCCTGTGAGCATCACCTAGATCCAATGAGTGCTAAGTGTTCCATTTATTCTCATGAGAGATGGATTCAGGTTGAATCACTACTCATGAAACATGGGTCAATTGGTTTGACTCCAAATCACACAGTTAAATCTTGATAGCAATATCATGATTTGACTTGTTATGGAAATTATCTCCTACTTATCAATTGATGAGCTTAAGGGGCTTTCTAATGAATGGTTCATGAGGCACAACACTTGGTGAAGGTTTTGAAAATAGGGTTGAAAGCCTTGGGTTTAACCTTGGAGGAAACTCCATAGTTAAGCACAGGCAGGCTAGAGTAGTACTGGGATGGGTGACCTCCTGGGAAGTCCCGATGCTTCACCCCTATGAGCATCACCTAGATCCAATGAGTGCTAAGTGTTCGATTTATTCTCATGAGAGATGGATTCATGTTGAATCACTACTCATGAAACATGGTTCAATGAGTTTGACTCAAAATCACACAGTTAAATCCTGATAGCAATATCACAATTTGACTTGATGTGGAAATTATCTCCTACTTATCAATTGATGAGCTTAAGGGGATTTCTAATGAATGGTTCATGAGGCACAAAAATTGGTGAAGGTTTTGCAAATGGTTTTGCAAGCTTTGGGTTTAACCATGGAGGAAACTTTGTAATTAAGCATGCTCAAGCTGGAGTAGTACTAGGATGGGTGACCTCCCGAGAAGTCTCGGTGCTTCACCTCTGTGAGCATCACCTAGATCCAATGAGTTCTAAGTTTTCCATTTATTCTTATGAGAGATTGATTCATTTTTAATCACTACTCATGAAACATGGGTCAATGAGTTTGACTCAAAATCACACAGTTAAATCCTGATAGCAATATCGCAATTTGACTTGCTATGGAAATTATCTCGTACTTATCAATTGATGAGCTTAAGGGGCTTTCTAATGAATGGTTCATGAGGCACAACACTTGGTGAAGGTTTTGCAAATGGGGTTGCAAGCTTTGGGTTTAACCATGGAGGAAACTCTATAGTTAAGCGCGCTTAGGCTAGACTAGTACTCGGATGGGTGACCTCCCAGTATGTCCCGGTGCTTCACCCCTGTAAGCATCACCTAGATCCAATGAGTTCTAAGTGTTCCATTTATTCTCATGAGATATGGATTCATGTTGAATCACTACTCATGAAACATGGGTCAATGAGTTTGATTCAAAATCACACAGTTAAATCTTGATAGCAATATCACAAGGTTTCTTAGATATTTTTTATAGAGAAGTAATTAGTATTATTGTTTATACACTCAACCAAGTTCAATTGAAGAAAGTAACAAACAAGACTCCCTATGAAATTTTGTATGGTCATACATCAAATGTAAGTTATTTCAAAATATTTAGAAGTAGGTGTTACGTTCGTAAGGATGAAAGAAATAGTAAACTTGACATTAAAGGAGATGAAGATATTTTCCTTAGTTATTCATCTAAGAGTAAAGCTTATAAATGTTTGAACAAAGCTACTAATAAGATGATTGAGAGTGAAAATGTGAATTTGATGAGTTTGTAGAGAGGAATGATGTGGAAAGCTGGAAGGAACCTAAAGATTATAAATTTTTTGTTTATGTCTATGAAGAGGCACTTGGTACCTTACCCGAGTTACAACATAGAGCTACTAAGAACTAGATAATGAACCCGAGTCACAGACTGCTATACCCAAGTCTAGATATTTCAACCAAAGCAAGAAGCTAAATACCTACCAAGTGAAGGAATTATTGAAAATCAAATAATTGAACCTATGTCAGCTAAATATGTGAGGAAGAATATTTTACTTGAATAGCTAATTGGAGAGAGAAGTGTTGGAGTACAAACAATAAGAAAGTTAAGATATGGTACATGTTTAATTATAGATTTTTAACTAAGAATAGTAAAATATGCATTAGAAAATGAATGTTGGTTCAATTCTATGAATGCATAGATTGATCAGATTGAGAAGAACAATACCTGAACACTAGTATCAAGACCTACTGATAAAAATGTGATTGGAGCGAAATGAATATTCAAAAACAAATTGAATGAGAATGAAGAAGTGGTAAGGAAGAAGGAAAGATTAGTTTTCAAAGGTTATGCACAAGAGGAAGGAATCAATTATGGTGAAACTTTTGCACCTATGGAAAGATTGGAAGGAGTAAGATCAGTCTTGTCTTATGCTACATACAAGATGTTCAAAGTATATCAAATGGATGTCAAATCTTCATTTTTGAATGGGATACTTGAGGAGGAAGTATTTATTGTACAACTAGAAGGATTCATTGAACCTAAAAAGAAGAACATGGTCTTCAAGTTGAACAAAGTGTTGTATGGGCTGAAATAAGCTCCTAGAGAATGGTATGATAGATTATACTCTTATTTGATTAAGATTGGATTTTCTAGAACAAATGAAAACAATAATGTATATTTAAAAAATGAATATAACGATATGGTGTTGATTGCTGAAATATTTTTTGATAACATAATATTTGGAGTAAATGACATGTTGAGTAAGGCATTTGCTAAACAAATGAGTATTAAATTTGAAATGTCAATGTTTGGAGAGATAATATTTTTCATTGGATTACAAGTCTATCAAATAAATAAATGTATATATGGAGCTCAGTCTAGGTATGTGAAAGAAATCATGAAATTTTTTGGGATTGATGAGTCCAAACAAGTCAATACACCTATGAAAACTAGAGTAAAGCTATCAAAAGCAGTCACTGTTAGTGAGGTAAATGAAATGATATACATATCTATGATTGGAAAGGTACATTATGTTGAACATAGTAGACTAGATATTTCAGTAGTTGTAGGAATTGTTGTAAGATTTTCATCTAATCCAAATGAGACTCATACAGGGTTTACTTTAGTTGTGAATATTCACCCAATGGTGAATCTCACTCATTGGGGACCTTGGATTTGATGATTTTTTTTGCACTTTTGGGGGTGGCAATGTCACCCACACTTTATGAAAACTGGGTCCCATGCTCAGACCAATTGCCAATAATTATACGTAATCATTTTTATTTTGACAATGAGTTTGCCAATAGAATCTAAGATTTCCACATGATAAATTAAATATTTTCGCTCACAATTTTTGAGGCTTGTCTTATGTGATGGTCACATTCACCAATATATGTAAAAATTTAAGTTGGGTTGTATGATAAGTACATATAATTGCACATGTCTCTACTATAGAGACTTTCCAAGTAAGTTTTTATCCTTTTAAGATTTGGCCTGAAATGGTCTTTAATGTTGACAAGTGTCATTATTTCAAAGTTTTTCTCTAAAACTTCTTATCCTTGAACATTTAGGCCCAAAATATGATTTATATTATCTGATTTACAATCATCTAACAATTATTAAAATGAGTTACTATGTTTTAGATGATATAAAATAAGGTTTCTAGGTATTCATAGTTTTGGTCACAATTTTCTATAATAATTAAATATTTGTTACGGTTTTATAGAATTTTCTTACAACAAAAAAGAATTGCCAATGAAATTAATTTCTTTCAAAGTTTGAAAAAAAAAATCCAATAGAAATTAATTTATTTCCCCTAAAATAATGTTGGATTTGCCAAGATTTATACGTTTTTCCAAATGAGGGTTTCTTAAGTTATCCATGGACTCATATGACTATTTTGAAAAGGATATTTAGATATCTTAGAGGAACTAAAGATTATGGCCTATGGTATAAACAAGAGGGTAACTTTAATCTTAAAGTCTACACAAATGTTGATAATGTTGATGAAAGAAAATACACAAGTGGTGGACCTTTCTTTTTAGGAGAAAGATTGATTGCATGGGTAAGCAAGAAACATAGTTGCATTTAACAATCTATTGTTGTTGTTGCAATCAATTATTCAAATATTGTATAGGTTAAGCAATTTTTGGAAGGAATGCAAAAATAGGTAACTGAGCCTATTACTATTTACTATGATAATACCAATGCCATAAATATCTTAAAGAACCTAGTGGTGCATGCTAAGATAAAGCACATATCAATCCAATATCATTATTTGAGGGAATGAGTTCAAGAGAAACAATTGAGGATTGAATATGTGAAGTCTAAGGAACAAATTGCTGATATATTTATGAATTCATTGCCTAAGGATGTTTTTAGGTAAATTGTGAGTCATGCCCCTATCCAAAATTCACTAGGTGAAGAGGCATGTTGCATCAATTCATGGATGAATTAAAATATATTAATGAGTAGATGCATAAGTGTTCACACTTTGGGAACATTTTTGAAGTTGTGAAGTTGATTGTGATGAAACTAATATAATCAGTACATGCAAGGTACAAAGATGACTACAAAGTTTTATAAGTTTCCTGATGAAATTTATAATAACCTTTTGCATTGTTGTCAAAGAGGGAGATAAAAAATGAAAAGAGGGGAGAGTAACTGAATAGGAGAAGTATACAAAAGATGGAGAAGTATAAGTATGAGATATTATCAAATGATATAGTATACCCAAAGGGGAAGAGTAACTAAAGGAGTAGATGATATGGAGAGAAACAATAAAGAGGAGGATAGCATACCAAAGATGAAGATGAGATTGAACACTAAACCTGAAATAAGATATCATATCCTAAGGGGGGGATATATTGTTGAACATACACATTGAGTTACAAATTTTTCTCAATTGAAGACAAGATCTGCAAAGTTATATTGTTCTCAATGCATATATTTTATTATCCTATGTAATTTTTTGTTATATAAAGTATTACGTTATGTGTTGTCATCAATGCAAAAGGGGGAGATTGTTAGCCCCAACTGATAATGCAACTGATAAGGATATAATTTTAGTCCTAATTGATAATGTTATGAATGAATGTAAAAGAGTTGTAATAGTTGTTATATTGTCATTGATTTCAAATTCTTAGTTGGCTAGACATTATGCTAACTCAGTAGAGTACTATATCATTTGATTGATGAAGAGGATTTGAAGAAAGTATGATGAAGACATAATTGGTAGGTATGATATTCAATGGGTACTTGGATAAGTTGGACAGTGATAATGTATTATTGGTTTGATTGTTTTACAATCATATATTTCTGTAATATATTAAAGAACAAAATCTTAACCAAGTGATAAGATTAATAAAGGGAGATTGTATTCATTGAGTGACTACAATATTGCCTAAGCAATTGGCAAAGAAAAATAAAAATATAGTATTATCTAAGAGAGTTAATAATAATGGACTTCTATATTACCTGAGTAAATGTTATGTCTACTGAGTAGCAGCTGGATGAACAAGTTTGGAGAATTGGAATCTAAGGTTGACTTTTGATGGAAATTTGGAAAGTTTGAGATGGTCTAATTCACAAGTCAAATTTTGTTGCAAGATCAATGACTAGGAAAATTCAAGAAGAATATGATGATGGATATTGAAGAAGGATAAGGATGTGCAAAAAGTTCTATGAAAGTTATATTATCCAAGTATCTAGATTTATTGTATGAAGTTTTTCATCTAGAAATTTTGTATGAACCTAAGATCGATGACTATGATTAAATAGAAAAAGATGAAGGATATAGAAGCTTAGAGATGACTATTTAAGGAGGAGACAAATAATATTTTAGGTTGCTAGTTGTTGTGTTGACTATTGATGTTGTTAGTTCAAAGCTAAATCAATTATTGATCATATTATTGGAGTGTTAAGTTGTTGTGAATGTGAAGTTTAAGAAGGTGAAAGAAGATTGTTGAGCCAAGTGAACCGAGTAGAGTTTGAGAAAGAGAAGTTCTAAATCAGTCAAGAAAAAAGTATAGAGTGAAAGGAGATCCAAGAAAGAGATCAAACACAGAGAGAGAAAAAGGAATAAAGATCTGAAAAAGAAAAGATAGTTGTTATTCTTAACAAATCATTTCTACTATTACTTTTTAACCATTGTTGAAGAAAATCTTGGAAGTATCGAGTGGACCTAACTAGTCAGCTATATGGTAACATTGATTAGTGGTGTTTGTAAGTCATTTAAATCAGACCACTCGTTAGTCAAGAACAAAGAGTGATAAGGTATAGATGATATTTTGGTGAAATCCTCTAACAAGGTCACATTAACAATGTGTATGTAAACTTTAACAAGGTTGGCTCCTAGTAACTCTCACTTCAGAAGAGTGAAGATGTTTAGGTTATCAATCCCTAGTGTTTTTTTGCTTTACAGAGTTTCCACATTAAAATCATGTTGTTAAATGTATAAATTTTATTTGTATTGCAAGTTGTTTTACATATTTTACAATTTTCTGCAACTTAGTAATAATTAAGTTTATGGGTAGTTATCACTAAGTAATTTAGTGATATTCAGTAATGTAAAGAATAGTAAGTAATTAACACTAAGAATATGAAGTTTTATTGGTACTAAAATAGTTTGAAGGGACTATATGATAATTGGACATAACTAATTCACCCTCCCCCACCCCCCACCCCCCAGTTATCTAACAATGTTTTGGGTAAAAGGTTAAAGAACTGGAAAATGAGATAAAACTTAGAAATTTTATTAAAGGCCCATGGAAGAGATGAAAAATAAAGAAGTATAGATTGAATCAAGTGAGTAGGTAAATCAGGGAGTTGTGGATAATCCTATTCTAGAATAGATACTATTATATAAGACATGGGTAAGGATATCAAGATGGTTGCCCTGAAGAGTGTATTATTACATAGACTTAATATTTTTAAAAAAAAAATTCAACATGTCCACAACACTTTCATTTATTTATAAGGGGTAGAACATCAAAGTTTAGAAGCTTTATCTTTATTGACTCCTTTATTCAACCAATGGGGCCCCTACACTCATTTTTCTGAGGAATTGATTATAATGATGGCCAAAAACACTAAATTATCTAACCAAATAATTGTTACAATGAAAATGCTAGCTAAAGTAAAGGATTTATCTAGTTTTTTCACTAGAAAATTATATATTGTACAAATAAAAATTAAGCTTTTTGTTGATGACATTAATGGGTTTATTCCTCTCATTGTGGATGACAAAAGGAATTTATAGGATTGGCAGGAATGGTCTACCTCTTTTGACCTGATTTTGAGAAGTGAAAATATCATTTTATTTTTTGAGGAAGGAGATGATATATCTATCTTTTATGAAGTTATAGATGCATTGTATAAAATTGAGGTAGATATGAATAAGTTTGTTGTTGATTCAAGGGCCATCATTGTTGCTAGGTCAAATAAATTTTTGAGAGATTTGGATGCATTTAGAGACGCCACCTAATGGATTGAGAGATATATTACTATTTGGGAAGAAATAGGGGAAATTCAGGTTTTTTCATTTGGAGATAGTTAAAAAAAAATTTGTATAAATCATTTGGAGCCAATAGAGGGAGGATAGTTCCTTTGAATAGGGCATCTTACTTTTGTGGTTCACTTGCTATAGATATGCCTACACTATAAACAAAAGAGTTATACTGAAGAATTCAGGATATTAGCTATTCATTTTGGGGATTGTCTCCATTCTCCTTTTTCTTTTTACAAGGTTTTTATGTTGAAACTTTGTCTTCTTTGTAATAATTGTTTTGTATGAAATTTAAAAGTGGCATGTGTCATTTTCCCATGTCTAAAGCTTGTTCCAATCCTTCTCAATAAAAGGATTACCAAGACTAGGATGATTTCATTTTATGAATGGTATACCATTTTAATCAGTCCATGTGCTTGTTGGAAAAAATTCTTCAAATTGTATGTTGTCATTGATGTTACACAAATGTCACTATTAACTGAGCAATGGAGAACTTGTAGTATTAACCAAGCATATTCAGTATTGACCAAGAAGTCAAGTAATGAAGAACATTCAATGTTAACTAAGAAATCAATTAATGAAGGATATCATGCAGGTAGTGTTAACCAAGTGGTTAGGCATCGAATGACTCCTAGTGTTAATGGAACATTCAATCCCTGTATTGACCAAGTGCCAATATAATACACTTGTCTAATAATTATCTAATTTATGCTGACTATTTGGATGTTTAATAATTATTTGAAAGGTTATTCAAGATAACTTATCAAAGCTTATGATATATAAGAAAGGTCAAATAGTGAGGATAAAATGTACAAGTGTTGAATACATGGAATAAGATGGATATGTGATCAAAAAGTTAGAGCAAGAAAGTGTATAAGATAAGCTACAAATAATATTCTAATCAGTAAGGATCTAAAGGTCAAACTAGAATAGAGATCATAATCTGCAAAGGAAGATGCTTCTTCAATCAGGTCCAACCATTGTTACCTTCTAACCATTGTAGCAATGAATAAATCTCTTACTAGAGTTGATTTAAAGGTCATATTGTAAATCATTTGACAAGGTGACATTTCAAGTTTGAAGTGTTTGAAGACCTCTAACCAAGCCACTCCTAATAGGGTGATCTAAATTCTCTAAAAGGGTCATACTTAACAATATGTATTGTAACCTTTAATAGGGTTGGCTCCTAATAGGGCTCACTTTGAAAGAGTGAAAAATATTGTAACTAATTGCATGGTGGTTTTCCTAAATTAGGTTTCCAAGTTAAATATTGATGTCATCTATGTTCATTTTATTTTATTTATGCTTTATGTTTTGTAGCTAAGTTACTAAAGGTTAAAATATAATAATTGGTGCAGGAGCACACATTTGATGAAGATTCAAGAAATATTTCATGTTGTAAAGTCAATTAGTCTTACAATTCAAGTATGATTAAACAAAGGATTATTGATGTAAAAGGATTAATTTAATCCTAATTAATATTTAATATGTCCATTTATTATGTTTAGAGTCATATTGTCAAGATAGATGAAAAGTGTCGTAAAATATTGACAATATGTAAAGATCATGTAAAGGAGAAGGTGAATGGTCATGAGGGGAAATTAATTAGTTATAGAACTTGAAAATATTTTAAAATATGATTTATTAGTCATGATTTAAATAATTTAATGGCTAGGGAAGCTGAAAGAAGAAGTGGAGTAAAGAGAAGGTTGTACTTGTGAATTTTATGACAATTTTCAATGTAAATTTCCAAAAATCTGGTTGTTGTTTCTATTCGTAAAAATTCATATGAAAAGATATAGACCTTTAACTTATATTTTCAAAAAGGTATTTGAGTTAGCTTTAATTTGGTGTTGTCTTGGATTTATTCCATTATTATTTGAAAAAGTTACGACCTATTTAGTGCAGATTTCTCAAAGCCTATTTTTTTATGTGAGCAGTTTTGGAAAAAGTTGAATAACTTTTATTCTATTGATTCAATTGAGATATAAAATAAGGAAAAAAAATTTAACTCCTCCTAAATCAATATCATAAAATTAATTTGTGATATCTTTTCACTTTTAAAATTTATGAATAAAATTGTGAAGCATTTTGATATTTTCCAGCTCATTAATTTGGTTGAAAATGTCTATTATTAAAGTCTCTTGAGTTTTACTTCCAAAAGAGATGTTTGAAAGGTGTACTCTACTTCATTTTTGGTATCAAAGCTCAATAAAAGGTTTGGGAAAAGGTGAATTTTGATTTTTTGTTTGTTGTGACAAGTTGAGGAGAGAACATGTAGAGTGACCAAAAGACTAGGTTAAGTGGAGAGAACCTAGATAGGAGAAGATGGTCATGTGAGGAGATTTAGCTCATGATAAGAGGATACTATTAGATGCATGGGTTTCATATTGGGATTTTCATAAAATGAAGAAGGAATAGGCAAAGAAAAGAGAGGAAGAGAAAAAAAGAGAGAAGAGGAAGCTAGAATGAATCAAGAGACAGAAGAGAAAATAAGATTCCTAATGAAGGAACTTAAAAAAGGGGAAGAAAATTTAAAGAGACTAAAAGACGAACTGAAGAAAAAGAATGGACAAGGAAAATATTAATTTGGAGTATTCATTCATAGAGGATACAAAGGTATGTGAAGATGGAATAGAGAACTTGGTTACCAATGAAGAGAAGAGTTGTCCATTGGAAGGACAAAGTGAACAAATTGATGCAGATATAAAAATAAGTAATATGCAACAAGATACTACTATAATAGAGAATTTGAAGGAAAATGTTGATGCCTTAAAGTTGAATGTTGGAACAAAATGCAAAGACGAAGAAATTCAAATTAAGAAATCTTATTTAGTGTTAAGAGAATAGGCTATAGAAGAGTTGGTTATGGGTTATCAAAGGGCTCAAGTATTTGTGTATTCTCCATGTATGGAGATATGGCATGTTTATGGTGACAAGAAAGAGTAGATTTATTGGCAAGTGTATTTCATGGAGTTATAGATGTATTCAGTACTAGATCTAGTATATGTGATTAAATTGTTGTTGAACATTAATAAGCAGCAACAAATGGTTTTCATGTTATTAAAAAGAGGCAAACCAAAGATTAAGATGAAGAAGGAAAGACAAGTCCAAGTGAGTCAAGGTTAAGAAAGGACAATATTGCAGCTAGAAGATGAGTATAAGCCTAAACTAAAAATGAAAAAAAAAATGTTTTCTCTTTTATAATGTTTATTTTGTAGGTGTTTCCAAGAGGACTTGGGAAGATTTCAAATTTGGGAGTATGGTGCAGGAGCACACATTGGATGAAGATTCAAAAAATATTTCGTGTTGTAAAGTTAATTAGTCTCACAATTCAAGTATGATTAAAAAAAGGATTATTTATGTAAAAGGATTAATTTAATCCTAATTGATATGTAATATTTCCATTTATTATGTTTAGATTCATATTGTCAAGATAGATGAAAATTGTCATAAAATATTGACAATATGTAAAGATAATGTAAGAGAGAAGGTGAATGGTCATGAGAGGTAATTAAATAGTTATAAAACTTGAAGAGCCTTTAAAATATGATGTATTAGTCATTATTTAAAGAATTTAATGGCTGGGGAAGATGAAATAAGAAGTGGAATAAAGAGAAGGTTGTATTTGTGAGTTTTATGACAATTTTCAGTGTAAATTTCTAGAAATCCGACTGTTGTTTCTATTGGTATGAATTCATATGAAAAGATATAGACCTCTAACTTATATTTCAGAAAGGTATTTGCGTTATCTTTAATTTGGTATTGGTTTGGATTTATTTCATTTTTATTTGAAAAAGTTATGACCTATTTAGTGCAAACTCCTCAGAACCTATTTTTTTTGTGAGCGATTTTGGAAAAAGTTTAATAACTTTTATTCTATTGATTTGATTGAGATATAAACTGGGAATAATGTTTCTAACTCCTACTAAATCAATATCATAAAAGGAATTTTTGATATCTTTTCATTTTAAAAAGTTATGAGTAAATATGTGAAGCATTGTGATATTTTCCATCTCATTAATTTGGTTGAAAATGTCTATTGTTGAAACTTCTTGAGTTTTAGTCCCAAAAGAGATGTTTGAAAGGTGTACCTCTACATCAATAATCTTCATAAGATTTCTTTGTTAATTGAGTGACAATAAGAACTTAGCTTTAATCGAGCTAGATAATATTGCATTATCATTGAGAAGTTTGATTTGACATCTAGGGACAAGGAATTGTTTTTGTGGTAACTGATTCACCCCTCCCTTGTCAGTTACTATCTTCATTTCTAAAAATACTATGTTAAGAATTGATATCATGTTTATACTTAAGTGATAGGATAATGAAAGATAAAATATTGTCCTACTTTTTGTTGGTACTATTCTAAATTTTGATCATATGTACTAATGCACTAAATTCAAGAAGATAATAAAAAAGTGTTGCAAGGAATCTCATTATCATGAATTTTTTCTCCATCTTGATATCTATGACTTTTCTATATTTTATGAGAAAAAAAAAAATCAAGTTGTAATTTATTTTATATTGTATGTCTTATTTTACTCTTCTTTTTATCTAATAGATTAACTATTAGTATAGTTTGACAAAGGATCAAAGAATATAGGATCGGATTTCCTAAGAATGAGATCCACAATATTTTATTGATCTTTATTTGCAAGGTGAATGAATAGATCTAAGATAATTGGTGTATGATCAAGTTTGGAGTATCCTGATGGATAGGATACTAGTTATAGCATGATATTTAGGTTGATATCAATTGTTCTTATAGCCTAAAATTAATTACAATCATATTTGGCTCATTTTATATTGTAGATCTAAAATGTCAACCCTCACTTTTCTTATGAGTAGATGACAACTTTGTAATTAGCTCTTATATTTTTTGTTATATCATATAAGTGCAAAAGTCTAGAATGGTTATTATCTTCTTTGTTAAGGATTATAGAGGGTTGTTATTGTGGAGAAATTTAACCCAATCCCATGTCCACCCACTTGAATCCTACAGAGTTCAAAGTGTAGAAAGTTAAGTGGCTTTGTTAGTTGGTCCTTATTCCTATTCAAATGTGTTGACCATGGGAATTAGCTATTTCATAGGTATATTTTTCAAAGTATAAGGTATTTTAAAATCTTTCCAATTAGAATCCAACAAAATGGCTACTCTTCTGGAGATGTACTGTGTGAATATCATGTGAAATATACAGAGAATGTCAAACCAGTCTATCTCTTAGGTAATACATAGAGAGTTGTCCTTTATTTTCACATGGTTTTTAATATGTTAGGTTTGGGTGGTGTGTTTCCTATTGTTTCATTTTCCTTCTTTTATATTCTCAAGGTTTATCTACTAGAAGGGCCTATTTCCTAAGTAGGTGGTGACTCAAAGGGTGGTTTTTGAACCCATGTTTTTATTTTAGTATTCTAGCTAAATGAAAAGAGGAAAAATAATAGGGCCTACACAAAGGAAAATCCCAAGGTTCCTTTGAAAATAGAATTACCTCATGGAAACAAAAGAAATTAGCTTAGGAAAGGTGGGGAGTCAAATACTGTAGCTACATGAAAAGTTAAGGGTGATAAAGGAGGTAATATATTACACACAGTCTTAGAAGAGAGATAAGCTCCTTCAAAAAGTTCAGAATATGAAAATGCAAGATACCTTTATATCCTTTTCAATATTCATGTTCAAGGAGAAGATGCTTACCAAGATAAGGGTATTTCATCTATTAGGTATGTTATCTCTAGGCAAGATGATTCAAGAAATGAAACCCAATATATGAACCAGTATAATATAAAACCTAGAATACCTTAGTATAACCTTGTAACCTTTACTAAGACAAGTCTCATAGACTTGAGAGATATCTTAGATTTAGATGCAACCACACAAAACCCTAGAGATTTATCTGATGAATTGGAGGCTCTTAGAAAACAAGCTATAGAGAAAGATATTATGTACAGACTTTTGGAGAATGAAGGGGATATGGAAACAATGAAATCTCTCTTAGAAAAAGACAACCTACTCAAAAGGATTGCAGTATCAAAAGAAAAGATCAAGAGATTAGAAGAAGGCCTGAGATCTTTACATACAAATTTCTTTGGTGATTTGGGGAATCTCAGGAATGAATTCCATGAGAAGGAACACTTATTAAAAGATAAAAATGAGTTTGAAAAGAAGATCTTTTCATAAGGAAAATACACCAATAGAATATCTCAGAGGACAATAGAGTTGAAAATATTTTAGATAAGCCCTTGACAAATGGAGGTGATAAGGGAAAGAAAAAGGTGGTTGTAGTCCACATTAAAGAGCATGTAGTCACTTCAATGAGTATTCCTTATATGTCTAAGATTGATATATAATTGAAAAAGGATAGGAAGGAACATGAAGACATAGCCAAGGAATTAGAATAGGTTGAGAGTGAAGTTGTTGTTGTAAAAATGAAAAGGAAGTTTTAGTTCTTAAAATCCTCTTCCTCTGTCTCCATAGGGACACCTTCCTCTACCCAAGGTGTAGCCTCTAGGGTTTTTTTTGGTGCAAGAACAAACACTTCTAGTACCTCTCATGGTGGACTTGTTATTACTTCTGGTGGAGTAGGATCACTTGTGTTTGGACAACATGTTGGTGTAAATATAGGGAATGTAAGTAATATAGAAAGAACTAGCGGAGGTACCAGGTTAGGTTTTCAAAGAAGGCCTACTCATCCTGATAGGTATAGGAAATTTTTCTTCACTAGTATCCCTAGTTACCCCAATCTTGTTCCAAGTAAATGAAGAGATAGGGTTAGTAATTTTTATATAAATAATGCTATTAGCAGTGAGGAACATCTAAGATCTTTCAGTGGAATTCTTAATGACTATGAGGTTGAGCATGAAGATGTTGTCATGAAGCTATTTGTGCAATCTCTCACTAAGGATGCTAGAGATTGGTTAAGAAGGCTACCTGATGATAGCATCTATTCATTAGATGAATTTAAGAAAGGTTTCAAGGAACAATATGGTGATAATAACAATGCTAGTTTCATGTTAAATGAGTTTAATAATGTATAAAATAATTATAATGAATCAACCTTTGATTTTAACATCAAAATTCAAAAGGGAATGTATAAGATATTCTAGGTCATAAGACTAGATGAAAATATTTGCCTCACCACTTAATTAAATGCTTTTGATAGAAAAATGTTTTTTTCTGTTAAGAGATAAAGATCCTCAGACTCTAAGGGATGCTTTTAGAATTGCAATTAACATAGAGAGTAACCAAAGAGTATCAGGAAAGTTGGACAAAAGAGATGACCCAAAGTTGTTCACTAGTAGAAATAAAAATAAAAATAACAACAATGACAAGGGTGTAGGAGGTAAGAAGCCAAATGAAGATAAACTTGATTAAATATTGAATGTTATTAAATATTTGAAACCACCCAATGCCAGGAATGAAAAAGGGTACAATACTAATAAAACTAAGGGGAAAAAATCAATAACAACTTCAATATGCAAAATAGATTACAAAATTTTCCATACAATACTCAATGTAAATATGGGAATCCTTTGCCGCCTCCTATGAAGATTACTAGTGATAAAGCAACACTTGATCCATTGCAAACAAGCCCTGTGAATATTGTTGAAGACGTGCCTCAGTCTGTGGCATGCTAATCTCCCCATATGTTTGGATTTTGTGCAATATCACTATCACTTTCTTCCTATCAAGAAGATGATACAAAAGAGAACCCAAATGAAAATCAGACTAATAATATTGGCTACAACATTGTAGGGTCTTAATTTGAATATAGTGATAAATTTGACCAAGAGACATGAAGTTGATGTGGATATTAAAAGACAAAATCATCGTATTTTTCATCAATAGGTCTTCTCTAACAATGAGGGTGTGAATAAGGTATCTTGTAATGTAGAATCCAACAAAGATCTTATAAAGTTGAGAAGACCATCCAAAGAATAAATTGAAAAAATTACTATAGACATGTTTACCCAAGTGAAGAGTAATTATCACTCGAGAAATATAGTAAATGAAGGTGATGGTAAGGCTTCTAGTATATTTGTAAAAGGTTCAAGTCGTAAGGTGGATACTATAAATAAGCTTGTTGATAACATTTTTTTCAAGATTAAAGACATGAAAGGAAAGAAGTGGGAGCCCAAGAAAGTTGAAATCACCAAAGTTTCTAACATCCAAGAAGATGTAAAAAAAAAGAAATCTGATAAGACCTATATCCCTAATTTAAAAGTTGAAGGAGACAATGTTGGAAATCTAATAGGGAAAGTCTGATACCACGAATGGGGGTGAATCAGGATCCATAAAACTTATCTTATTCCAAACATGAAACATGTTGATATCACTTCATAAAAGCCTCATTTAAATATTCATCTCATATCAATGTAACCATTCACATCAACATAATATCAAATCTCCCTTGTAGCTTTATGAATGTAAACTCATAAACACATAACACAATAACACACACATTTGGTAATGTAGAAACCCTCCAAAGTGAAGGTAAAACTCTAGTGGAGATGAAACCCACTAAATCTTCACTATTGTAGCAATGCATTTGTGCCTGTTAAGGCTACAATGATTTGATCACTTTTGATGATCTACCCTATGCGGGTTTTCCTCTATTAAAGGCTAAAAGAATTGCTAGGTTCTGCATTGGTCAAAGGATTTTATATCATAATCAAGTAAGTACTCTATTAGGAGATTTACATGATCCTGTTAAAGCCACTCTATTAAGATATTTAAGCCCTAAAATACCTATTAGAATGTTGAATACCTAATCCTTTAGTTAGAACTTAAATTCTTGATAATGTATCTCCTCTATGCAATATAATATCACCTAACTATGATAGATCTCCTCTGTCTCTACTTAGAACTCTTCATTGCATTGCTCAGTCTCAACTCTTTGATTCACCTCCAAAACTTTGCATGTAATCAAAATCTAGTAAGAAGTAATATTCTCATTCATAGTTGACTTCTTCCATTAATGGTAAACCCTTGAATATTCCTTTTCAATCTATTCATCTATAGTAATCATTTCTTAGTTGATATTGTTTACTTGATATTCTTGTAAGATTTTTGTTGAATTCATGGGCTACAATGATTACTTATATGATTTCATGTGGATTTAATTGCCAACTCTTGTTGTTGTGTATAAGGTCTAAAATATCCTAGTATTAATGAATATATGTGATATTAACAAAGTTACTAAAGATAGAAATGCATTGTGATAAGGCGTCTAGGGGCATGGAGAAATTAAAGATTGATAGTAATCATGCAAAAATAAAACTTGTGGAGTGAATAATCACTGAATTCCCTTCTCTACAAAACCAATTCCCTTTATCATTATCAAGCATTTGGTGTAGATGATTTGGATGTTAGAGAAATTCTTATTTTGACTTCTTATTTGTTTCTTTTTAGTCTATAAGTCATTTTCTATTACATTGTTATCATTAAATCAATATTTTCCTTAGGCTGGAAGGATCATGCCTTGGTACCACTTGTAATGCCCTCAATCTAAATTTTACCTTTTTTCATCAAAAATTTTTGATTTGAATTTTGATTATTCTTGAAATTTGAAATTTGAAATTTTAACTTAGTCTTAATGCTTGATTCTCTATTTGCACTATTTGCATGATTTTCCTTGAGAAAGGAGTTGATATAATTATATGCATATTGTTGGTAAACAGATTTGTCACAGAAGAATTTCCCAACAGAATGTGTGGCAAACCGTTCACAACAGTTGGATAGGCCCTTGGTATGCGACCTTCCTATGCGTTTAGAGGGGCAGCTCCCTCGTATGATATAATTTTGAAGCTTTTCAAATAGATATAAAATTAAAATTGAAAGGGGAGAAAGCTCATGATGATGAATGCACCACACAACTTCAAGGCTTTAACAAACTACTAAATTGAAACTGCTAATAACAACAATCAAGATCTACGCTTGAAAACTATTACTAGCACAATGTTGATCCACAGATTCATAAACATCTACACCATACAGTGAGAATGCTCACTACAAAGAGAATCAACATTCTAAACAATTTAGATTTAGAATAAGAGAACTCAAATTGCATGTTCATTTACTTTCTTGCACCAAGAACTAAAGAGGAATTTCTAATTATAAAGACAAATCTGTACATACTTTCCAAATATCATCTTCTAATCAAAATTTCTGCATAGTGTTCCCTTCTTCTAAAGCCAAAAAGTCCCTTTACAAAGCCAAAAGGTGTCCTTATATAGACATAGAGGTTAATAACTACCTCTCTGAGATTAATAACCACCTCTGAAATACGAAATTTTGGAAGGTTAATTAACCTCAAGAAAATTAACCTATACAAGGAAACTCGTAAAAGAAAAACTTTAGCTAGAGTTCCTAAAAACATTTGCATATACAATCACTAATTCTTCTAGCTATTAGCCCTATCTATCTGGGCACAATTGATCTATCTCGGAAAGCCCTATAAGCATCTCGAATGAGCATCATTGATTCATAGTTTGGAATGAGCACATTTTCCATCCTGAGTTTGGCTGTGAGATATCTATCTCGGATTTCTTCTGACTCTTGCCGATAAGCTGAAATGTTACAATCTCCCAGCGTGACTGCAACCAGGCTAAGCTTCATCATAGTTTCAACATCTGATACACGGTTCTCTATTTCTGAATGAATCTAAAGACTAAAGGAATCAAGGAGAAACTGACAATCAACATGCTGAAGATCACTTACTGGCACCCCACCTGTGATAGTGGAGATTAATTCATCTGTACTTTTTGCTTTCAGTTGCTCCAAAGAAGTTATTAACTTTTCGAACTCAGTGATCCCTTTGTTGATGTTTATCATCTTCCAACCAACACTTTTACTCCAGATATGTATTTGGTTGTTACTTGGATCCGCAATGATTTTCTCAAGGAGTAGGGTGCTCATATCCAACTTGGCCATTTCTTTTAATTCATCAGCTACTTTTTGCCAGTTGGATTTATGTTCTTTGCTATTTTCCAGCTCTTTAGAAATTTCCTGTATCTGTGTGATGGCTTTCCCACATATCTCTTTTACTCCAGTTATAAGTTTTGAAGCATCTTCTATCATCCTGTTTATCCAAGCCTCGATCATCATACTATATGACTTTTGTTGGTCAATTCTTTGAACAACAGTATGATCTAAAATACCATCAAGACTTGTTAGAACCGGTGAGGTGCCCACGACTTGGGTATTAGAAGGATTGCTGATTGAATTAACATAAGCTACCATCATCTGAAGTTGTTCTTTGGGTTGCTCTTTGGCTCTTCTTTCTTTCTTCGCCCTTTGCAACATCTGAGTGGCAATCAATTCAAAATTTTGAAACTCTCTTTCCACATTGGAAGGACCAAGGTCAATGTTTTCTAGAATGAAATCTGATTCAGATGCTTCATCAACATTCTTTTCAACTATAGGCTTGCCTAATTCCACACACAAATTGCCTGAAGTTTTATCAATAGCTAACCTGGACATCACTTTGGTCTTTTTTGCCTTAGGAGGCTTCTAAAGAATGCTAGAGACCATATCAAATGGAGGTGGAACCATTTGAACAACTTTCTTCCTCTTCCGAAGACTATCCTGGAACCATGAATGTGTAACCTTTGAAACTTGTTCGACACCTGTTACATTTTCAGCAAACATCATTAAGTCTTCCGAATTAGATAATGGGTCATCTAACTGTGTAATGTCTATTATGGGCATATCAGGAGGATGAAGACTCAAGTGAGGAATCGCTACATCACGAGGGGATGTAACTGGAACATGTGATTTAGCAATTTGAGTGCTTTTTTGGTCTTTTTCATTCCTTCTACCTTTCATTCTTGTCCTTTTCCTTTGGACTGTAAACTTATCTGGCTGATTCAAACCTTCATCTTGATCTTGAGCATCTATATCCAGTTGTTGCATCTGCTCACTAGAAGTGGCCTCTATCACCATCTGAGACAATTCCCCTATATTATTTCTCCCCTTTTTATTTTGAGATTCACCAGTTGCTTTTTCGGTTCTGACTTTACTGATCCAGTCTCTTGTTCTTTTAAGAACATAGGAAGACCTCTCTTTTAAGCTTTTCAATTCGGGAATTGACCAATCAATAGTAGGGAGCTCTAGCAATTCAATTTTCTCATAATAATAAGGATCAACCAAAGAAATCTCATCATCATCAATGCCTGTTACATCAATGTCTAACTTGAAGTCTATTACCTGTCGTACTGTAAGCCGCATCCAATCTATCTTCCTGACTTCGGAGTCATTTTCACAATCCTCCCAAAAATCTTCTAGAGCCGGGAAGTGAGCGAGATTGGGATTTAACTTCAACTCATTCATAGCATAGCCCTTACTGTCATAAGGGAAACGCATCGTGTAAGGATGCAAATTTATCGTGGCAATAGATCTTTCAATGTTCCTGGCATCTGATGCAGTGTCACAACTATAATATCTGATGCCGATAGGAAAATTTATTTCATCTGTCCTCCTGTTCCTACAAAGTTTATTGATTTGGTTGATTTGCCTGCACATTTCAATTAAGACTAATTTATCATCAGCGAATCTTGGTAACATCAGCGGACATCCATCATAGGCAGCTAGCCAGGTATAAGTAAACTTTGGAAATTGTATAAAAACACTTCCAAATTTTTTTACTTTCATCGCTGCCTCTGGTGAAATCCTGAGCCCAATGTTCCCCTGAATTTCCCTTACAGTTAGCATGGTGAATGCGTCATTCACTCTTTTGAAATGTAGGCTATTATCATACTGAATTTGAGGAAGATAATTATAAATGATGGTTGTGTCATCATAAATGCCCTGCCGGTTAAGTCCTGGCCAACTTTTGGTACTTGCAATGGCATAGAAAAGATATGAAGTCATATAAAAGTAGTCATTTTCCCGAAGTCCCATGAGTTGTCTGTGCAATGAGTCACTGATAATTTCAGCCCAATCAATTTATTGTTTTCCTTCACAGACCATATTAATGAATAGAAACATCCAACCTTCAAACTCGTGTGAATCTCGAAGACCAACGATCCTGCTCAACAAGGTTACCATGTTCGCCACATCTTCTTTCAGTGATGATCTGTGACTAGATTTGCCTATTTGAGATTTGCCTCTTCTTGGTTGGAAGAACCAAGATCTTGCCATAGTATTTAAACATTGGGTTTGATTGGCAGTAAAATATTCCTTGGCAATTCTTAGATTAATGTTGGCATATTGCATCCTAGCGGGCAATCGAAAAATGATAGCAATAGAGTCAGGGTCCAGGCGGGCAATTGTTTCATTGTTCAGCGAAAGAACTTTTCTAGTGCTGGGATGATAAGGCTTCATGCACTCTAGCCCTAATTCTGGGCATTGTACGGAAATGGGATGTCTGCCTGCTTGGGCCAAGCCACTTTCCAATATTTTTATAGCTAATGGAGTCCTTTCTTCATTTACAAGAGATGACCAGAAGTCTTAAAGACAAACATTTCCTAAAATGTTATCACCGATATCTGGAAGCGTACTTCTTAAAATAGGAGCATAATTCGGCCTCTGATATTTGTACTTCATGGTTTGATTTCCAATCCTTTCCTCAAATATGCCGAGTTACAAAGAAACTAAGAATGCGGATTCGAACTCGGGTGACTCAATGAGTGGAGCTTCCAAAGCTGCAGGTCAGGAAGGAGTATTTTGTCAAATGTTTTGTCAACACCCTGTATGTTCGGTTTATGTTTACCACCCCTTTTTTTATCTTGGCATTACATCAAACAAATCAGGGGCGATCTTAGGAGTTGTTTGCATTCCTCATTGCATGTCCATGGATTCGTATCTTGTCTTCACCAACACTAGAGCTAGATAGTTCTCCATTCATGTTTGCAGATGGGTGGTGTCCACAAATTACATTCTAAATGACCTTAGGAAATCAAAAATATTACAGGCTGAGTCAATACGTAATGCCTTGGGTTTGCGGCCGGTACAACACCTACGTATTAGCAAAGGCAGTGAAACTTGATTTTTAATATCACACTGGTTGTTCACCATCTCAAAAGCCATAATTTGATCTTGAGTTATCTTTCATTTCGGGTTTTCCAAGCTCCACCAGAGTCCCCACACTGTCATCTACCTTGTTTTAACATCACTCACTTCTTCATCTTCGTGCGGGATCAAACCCATCAACTACCAAGGAAATCGATATCAAAAATTCGTATTATAATATCTCATTCGCTGAAGGTTGTGCGGCTCGACTTGGGAGGAGGGAAGAATGCATTCAAAACTTTGGCATCATATCACTGCTTGCTCATCATGATAACCGCAGGTTCAGACTAATTCTAATAAAGCTGAATCGTGAGTTGACAATGCGTTGAATGGGGTGGCGCACTGTTATTGTGTCTTTAGCAATATTGGTAGCCTGGATACCATGGCACATTGTTAATTCAAATTAAGACATCTCGCACTTCTTTCACGCGGTGAGGTGATAACAGGCAAGCGTCCCAACTTTCACTTTACTGATTTTTAATGTTCTATGGGCTGGGAACTAGAACATTCTATCAAGCATGGTCTTGTTTAGCATATGAAGTTTTTCTCCCCAACAAGGCATTTATTTAGTAGAAATTTATAGATTAATTTCTTTTCTGGCATCTTTTCAAACACTTTCTACGCTTCACCCATTCTTCCACCCCGAGCATAGCCTATAATTAGAGCATTCCATGAGACAACATCCCGTTCAGGCATTTCATCAAATATTTGGCATGTTTTATCAATGCTTCCCATCAATCAATTCTTTGTGTTTTACTCTCATTGCATCATTTTTGTCCAGAAATATCGCATCCAACATATCAAAAAAATACACTGGATTGTTGAAGCACCTCACTCAATCTTTCACAAAAGATGGAGAATCATGCTTAGTTTCAATTTACCAGAGACCTCAACTTCTTGATAACACTCAGAACGTTGACGAGAAGCACTGGGTCGAATAACAAACTTCTGAGAACAATTGGAGCATAGACTACCAAGGCCCTTCCTTAATCTCCTCCATGCTCTGCATCTCCTTGGGTGTAAAGAAGCTTTTCTTCATCTTCTATCTAGCTACTGCATTATTAACATTGTTGCATGTATCACCTTACCAGGTTAATAACTACCTTATAGAGGTTAATGAAAATGTATTCTTGGTAGCTCTCATTAACCTTTTGAGAGGTTAGGTTAGGAAAAACGTGTTTTCGAATGCTATCATTAACCTATAGGAGAGGTTAAGAAAAATGGATTTTTAGTGGTTAACATTAACCTTTTATTTGGAGGTTAAGAAAAACACATTTTTGATGGTTAACATTAACCTTTTAAGAAGTTAAAGGTTAAGAAATACATGTTTAGGCGGCAATCATTAACCTTTTATATTTGGAGGCTCAGAAGTTGGATTTTAAAAATTTCAAATGTTGTGCGGAGCTGGGAACAAGTCGGAGACGTGGAGGCTTAAAGACTCACAAATTTCACAGATAGAATGATCCATTTAAGGCTTAAAACCAGGCAAGTTTTAAAAATTAACAACGGCTTATAAAATTGAAAGAATTTTATAACTGGGCAACAGCTGACTCTAACTGGGGACAAGGACTGACAAGGATGAAGCTCAAATCCAGAATGAATAAAATAGTGCCTTATCCATTGGGCCGTGAAATAGAGTCATTCGAGGGTCCAATTTACAAAAGAGGGAACAAATACCAAAAATAGGACAACAGAAAGAAAGGCCAAAACAACACCAACCAACAAGAGCACACCAAAAATGGGACAACCTATATACAAAAGGTGTACGAACACATTCTACTGATGATAATGTTTCAGGTGTTGCCCATTATAAGGTAAGGGCAACTGGGTACCGTTTAGGTATGACAAAATAAAAGAGTTCTTTCTGTATACCTCTTTGATCTGGAAAGGGCCTCTCCATAAGGAGTCAAATTTTCCATGTAATCCTTTTGGCTCTCTGCGCTTATCCCAAAGCAAGACAAGATCGCCTTCTCAAAACATCCTCTGCTTAGCCTTTTTATCAAATAACTTCTTGACACGGGATTGATGTTCCTAAATTCTATCAACAACCATCTCTCTTTCTTCTTCAAACTTTGTCAAATACAACATTCGTTTCTCAAGAGCATCTTTGAATTCAAGATTCTCAATGGCACTCTGTAATTTCAAGGTGGATAGCTCTAAAGGAAGAGGAAGAGCTGGCTCAGTTCCATACAGGATCTCGAAGGGAGAAAATCCTGTTGCTCTCTTTTTAGTAATACGATCTGCCCACAATGCATCATACAGGTGCTTGTGCCAAGATCTTTGATTAACATCTATCAGTTTTCGCACAATGGTCATAATATTTTTATTGCTTGATTCTACCTGACCATTTCCTTGTGCAAAATAATCAGAGGAATGAGAGAGAATAATCTCGTATTGATAGCAAAATGATGATATCTCTTGAGAAGAGAAGTTGGTAGCATTGTCAGTAAGAATTTTATTCGGCACACCAAACCTAACCAAAATGTTTTGTTTGATAAAATTGCACACCACTTCTGAAGTTGTTTGTTTTACTGGGGTCGCTTCCACCCACTTGGTAAAATAGTCAGTTGCCATCAAAATATGAGTGTGTCTAGCAGAGGATGAAGGATGAATAGGACCTATGAAATCCAAACCCCATTGTTGAAAGGGTTCTTCGATCACCACTGGTTTCAAGAGCAGTGCAGCCAATTGAACTTTTCCTTTGAAGTATTGACAAGAATCACACTTCTTCACCCATTCTTCTGCATCTTTGAATATCCCAGGCCAGTAAAAACAATTTCTCAAAATTTTATAAGTTGTTACTAATGTGGAGTAATGACTCCACATGCTTCATTATGAAATAACTAAAGCAACTCCTTTCTTTGTTCAGAATCAACACATCTCAAAAAAGTACCATCTATCCCTTTCTTGTATAAGGCGTCATTCCAAAGAATGTATTTTGTAGATTTCAATTTTAAGGTCCTCTTCTCTTTAGGTGATAAATGACCAGGACATTCCCCATATGTCAGAAAATAGGCAATATTTGAAAACCAGTCATCAACATTACTAATGAATAAAACTAAAGGCATTTCTTCCTTCATCCCTTCTTCACCTTTAGAAGATCCTTCCGCAATTGCCTTACACAAACCTTTTCCCCTGACAAGCTTTGTAGGTTTGATATCAAGATCATATTCTTGTACTTTAGCTATCCAAGAGGCCCTTTTGTTCACACCAATTTCTTGTTGTGTCAAAATAGTCTTCACTCCTGAGTCAGGGACAAACACCTTGGAGTGAGAGTTTAGGATGTAAAACCTGAATTGTTTCACTGCTCTAACTAGAGCATAAGCATTTTTCTCGATCAAGGAGTATTTCAATTCATGTTTCTTAAGAGGGGTACTCATGAATGCCATTGGGGCCTTGGTATTTTCTTTGTCAGGTTGGGTAAGTATAGCAGATAAAGTGTTTTTGGAGGCATAACAATACAAATGAAAATCCTTAGAAAAATTTGGATAAGAAAGGGTAGGCGCATGAGCAATTTCAGTCTTGATTTGTTCAAAAGAAGCCTTACCTTCTTTTGTCCACTTAAAATTAGTATTCCCTTTCATCATATCCACAATTGACTTTGTTATCTCAGAGAAGTCTGGTATGAACCTCCTTATAAAGTTTATCTGCCCAAAGAAAGACCTAATTCTTGGTTTACTCATGGGAAGTGACAACTGTTGGATAGCTTTCACCTGCTCAAGATCTATTCGAATGCCCTCTTTGGAGACAATATGCCCCAGTAGTTTGCCTTCTGTCACCCCAAATATAGACTTCTTAGGATTCAGTGAGATGCCTTGAGTTCGACATCGATGTAATATTGCTTCTAGATGATGCACATGATCTCTTCTCTGTTTTGAAAACACTGTAAGATCATCAAGATACATAACAATGATCTTATTCTTGAAATCCTCGAATGAATGATCCATGGCCCTTTAGAAGGTGGGCCCAGGATTTATCAAACCAAAAGGCATACGATTGTAGGCAAACATACCCCATGGAGTGGTAAAAGCGGTTTTATGTTGATCTTCAGGTGCAACACTAATCTGGTTATAACTGGAGAAGCCATTTAACATTGACATGAGTTCAGAGCCAGATACCAACTGCAAAATATGATCCATGACAGGGAGTCCATAATTATCCTTGAGTGACGCCCGATTCAAATTGTGAAAGTCAACACATATTCTTATCTCACCATTCTTCTTCCTAACAGGAACAATATTAGCTACCCATGTTGAGTGGTGAATGGGATAGATAATCTTTTCTTTAAGCATCTTATCAACCTCATTGAAAATAGCGTCTGCCACCTTGGGATTGAATTGTCTTTGCTTTTGCCGAAAGGGAGTTGAACCAGGTTTCAAGGGAATCTAATGTTTAAATTTCCCATCCATGAATTCCTTTAGATCTTCATAACCCCAAGAAAAAACGTCTTGGTAAGCATTCAATAACCTTGTAAACTCTTCTCTCTCTTGAGATGCCAAATCTTTCCCTATTAGAACCATCCTTGGATTTTCTTGAGAACCAATATTTACTTTCTCATAACTCGAACAATTAGAAGGTTTAGTGTCCTCAACTTTCTCTTTCCTTTTGTCTTCTTTATTAAAAAGACTCTCTAGGGTGACTAATCCTCTCGGGATGACATTACCTTCCAATTGAATAACCTCAGGATCGTCTTCTTGTTTTCCATTATGATTGCATGATCCTTCAAATTTTAGGTCTAAAAATGGAGGCCTCCCTTCGAGAAATGCAATTATTTTCCCATCATCATCAAAAACTTGCCAGTGTCGATCATTATCAGGCACACTAGGTCTATGAATCATCTCTACTGTATAAACATCTCTGTTGAACTCAGGATGAGGGATAAGTACAGACGCAGAGACTGCAAGAGAATCTGCCTTACAATTTTGTTCAAGAGGAATAGCAAATAAGGAAAAAGCATCGAAATGCTCGATCTCATCCCACACTCTATTCCTATATGCCTTCAATTTCGGATTCTTTGCTTGATATTGCCTACGTACCTGGTTGACAACTAATTCTGCATCTCTTGATACTTTGAGTTGTTTGATTCCTTTTTCTCTTGCATACTCGAGACCAAGTAGGAGAGCTTCATATTCCGCGGTATTATTGGTGGTCTCAAAAGCCAACTTGTAAGCCTTTGGAAATTTCTCTCCTTGTGATGATATCAACACTATCCCAGCACCTGAATCGGAAGAGGAAGAACTTCTGTCAAACTCCATTGACCATAATTCATTGGTTATATCAAGCATGAGAGGTTCAGTTACATCTCCTTCATTGGACGTCATCATGTACGTTCCATGCCTAGTATCAACATATAATATTTCAGCTCTGGGATCATCTAATTTCAACACTGTATATTTAGCCTTGGGTTCAGGATCAAGCTTAACCTTCTTATTTCCAATAGGGATAAGGGCATGAGACATGTCCATTTTGATTTCACCACCAAGATCTTTGCAAAAACTTCTGCTCAAAAGCATCCCATAATTGGCAGGAATATCAGCAACTAGGATGTTCAGTTTTAACTTCTTCTTAGGATGTGCCGCAAGTGCTACTTGAGCATCTTTCAACTGGCCAACTAGCGGGACTTGTTTTGCCTCCATAGAATACACTTTCCCAGAAGGTTTATTCAGAGAGAGACCCAAGGCATGTGCTACCTTTGAAGGCATGACATTATCAGATGCACCAGAATCAATGATACAATTACTTAACTTGCATCCAGCTATATAAAGAGAAACATAGAAAGGCTCAGGTTTGTCTGACAAAGACGCCGCAACAAAAGATTCTTTCTCAGTCATGGGCCCTTCCAAATTATCCTCCACTTCTAGAGAAACTCTTGATTCATGGTTGATAGTGATTTCAGGTGAACGTTTCTCTTTGCCAACACATTGGATTAACCTTTCTAATTGACGAGGGTTGGCTTTTAGGTAATCCAATTGAGAAATTTGTACTTTGGTCTTCTTGCAATGATCAATAAAATCAAAAGAGTCTTCCATGGTGAGAAGTGTTTTACCCTTATCTGTCTCCTTCGCTTGAGAAGGCTCTTCTGGAGTATGCTTACAAGACAGAATCCTCTTAGTAGTCTCGTCAAAAGCTTTTTCTTTTGCTTGTTTACTCCATTTTTCTTCCAATCTCTGTCTCCAACTTGGTGTAGTCGCATTGCAAGAATGATTGTTGATATCTTCAGTTTGGTCATCATCAAATTCATACTCCAGGAAATTTATGGAAGAGGTTCCAACAGCGGGTTCTGTCACGTCTTTAGGAGCCACATATTCTTCTATCTTCTCCGCAGTCAAATGCATTTGCATGAATCTAGCCATCTCAGGACAGTTTGCGCCATCATGATCTGTTGTTAGGTGAAAATCACACATAGCAGCTTGTTTACCAGATGATGAGGGATGTTCGATGGCTAATCTTGGTGTCGATTGGGGTAGCCACTTAGTTTGTCTATTTTGTTGATATGGTACATAATTCCTCCTTGGAATATCTTGATACAAAGGTGGAGGATTAGAGGGCAACTGCTTTTTGAGTTGTAATAGATCATTAGCCAATTTCTGATATAAAGGATCAGTGGTAGTGACAGGGGCTTGTTGACCTTTTCCCTTTTGTAGATCACGACTCCATTTTCCTGAACTAAGCAAGTCATCTTCCACCTTGATAGCCAAGGTTTGTGCAGCCGCTAGATTAACGGGTCTTGTCCTTCATATTTGAAAACTTACATCAGAAGGTTGAGCACTGATGAAGAAAGTCATTTGATTTTCTTTAGTGGGTCTTTTGTTAACAGGAATTCGATTCACCATCTGATTAAAACGAGCAATGAATTCTCGCATGAGTTCATGAATTTCCTTCTTCATTGAAGTCAACTGGGAAAGGAGAAAATGTTCATCTTTAGCAGTCTTAAATCTCCTCTCAAAAGCTTGAATCAAAGTCACCCACGAAGTAATTGATCCATCTGGTAGCTGTCCAAACCATTCAGCTGCGGCTTCGGTAAGTGTTTCAACAAAAAGACGGACAGAAACATCTTCATATTGGATTGCAAGAACACCACTTGCTGTAAAGAATGCACTTATATGTTGATCAGTAGTGACTTTTCTGTCACCAAAAAACTTGGGAAGAATTTTTCGAGAACCAACGGGCATGTCATGTAGTTGGTTTCCTAAATTTAGAGGGCCAATAGCAGCTCCCCATGGGACTGGTGGTTGCGGTGCTTGATGTGCCATGGTCGAAAGAATGATATTCAAGGGCTGTAAATTTATAGCTGAAGGTACAATAGTACCTGGCAAAAGCAAATCTTGAAAGGCCGTAGGGGAAATAGTAGCCATAGTTGGAGAAGAAGACCTACTAACAGACTTGACCTTTTTCTTCTTCTTAGGAGTAATTGGCTTAAAATCTAACTTTCGGAGGGCTTCAAAGTCTTCGTCTACCAAACCCTTTTGTCTACCAACCCGAGTGTATGGTTTATCAACCAGCTTAGTTGTTATTATTTATTTGCCCTTGAATATGACCAAAATTTTGTCTGTTTCTTCTTGGAATGACCACTATTCTTTCAATAACTACAATGTCCTGACCAATAGGGGCTCTTCGCAAGATTTCTCTGAACTCTTCTTCTTCTTCAAGAACTCGATTAACTTGATGATATTCTTGTACACTTCGTCTACACCTCCAGGTAAGAGTGTTCAAGTCTGAGATGATATCTTCCTGGGTGTCTTGAAAGACAAGGTTCGATTGGAGAATAGGAAAAACGTTCTCATGTGGAAGCACCATTGTACTTCATCGTAGGCGACTGTCAATCTTTCTGTTCAGTCTCCCTAGCGGAGTCGCCAAAAATTTTTTGGTAAACAAATTTGTCACAGAAGAATTGCCCAACGGAATGTGTGGCAAACCGTTCACAACAGTTGGATAGGCCCTTGGTATGCGACCTTCCTCTGCGTTTAGAGCGGCAGCTCCCTCGTATGATATACTTTTGAAGCTTTTCAAATAGATATAAAATTAAAATTGAAAGGGGAGAAAGCTCATGATGATGAATGCACCACACAACTTCAAGGCTTTCCCAAACTACTAAATTAAAACCGCTAATAACAACAATCAAGATCTACGCTTGAAAACTATTACTAGCACAATGTTGATCCACAGATTCATAAACATCTACACCATACTGTGAGAATGCTCACTACAAAGAGAATCAACATTCTAAACAATTTAGATTTAGAATTAGAGAACTCAAATTGCATGTTCCTTTACTTTCTTGCACCAAGAACTGAAGAGGAATTTCTAATTATAAAGACAAATTTGTACATACTTTCCAAATATCATCTTCTAATCAAAATTTCTGCATAGTGTTCCCTTCTTCTAAAGCCAAAAAGTCCCTTTACAAAGCCAAAAGATGTCCTTATATAGACATAGAGGTTAATAACTACCTCTCTGAGGTTAATAACCACCTCCGAAATACGAAATTTTGGAAGGTTAATTAACCTCAAGAAAATTAACCTATACAAGGAAACTCGTAAAAGCAAAACTTTAGCTAGAGTTCCTAAAAATGTTTGCATAAACAATCACTAATTCTTCTAGCTATTAGCCCTATCTATCCGGACACAATTGATCTATCTCGGAAAGCCCTGTAAGCATCTTGGATGAGCATCATTGATTCATAGTTTGGAATGAGCACATTTTCCATCCTGAGTTTGGCTGTGAGATATCTATCTTGGATTTCTTCTGACTCTTGCCAATAAGCTGAAATGTTACAATCTCCCAGCATGACTACAACCAGGCTAAGCTTCATCATAGTTTCAGCATCTGATACACGGTTCTCTATTTCTGACTGAATCTGAACACTGAAGGAATCAAGGAGAAACTGACAATCAACATGCTGAAGATCACTTACTGGCACCCCACCTGTGATAGTGGAGATTAATTCATCTGTACTTTTTGCTTTCAGTTGCTCCAAAGAAGTTATTAACTTTTCGAACTCAGTGATCCCTTTGTTGATGTTTATCATCTTCCAACCAACACTTTTACTCCAGATATGTATTTGGTTGTTACTTGGATCCGCAATGATTTTCTCAAGGATTAGGGTGCTCGTATCCAACTTGGCCATTTCTTTTAATTCATCAGCTACTTTTTGCCAGTTGGATTTATGTTCTTTGCTATTTTCCAGCTTTTTAGAAATTTCCTGTATCTGCGTGATGGCTTTCCCACATATCTCTTTTACTCCAGTTATAAGTTTTGAAGCATCTTCTATCATCCTGTTTATCCAAGCCTCGATCATCATACTATATGACTTTTTTTGGTCAATTCTTTGAACAACAGTAAGATCTAAAATACCATCAAAACCTGTTAGAACTGGCAGGGTGACCACGACTTGGGTATTAGAAGGATTGCTGATTGAATTAACATAAGCTACCATCATCTGAAGTTGTTCTTTGAGTTGCTCTTTGGCTCTTCTTTCTTTCTTCGCCCTTTGCAACATCTGAGCGGCAATCAATTCAAAATTTTGAAACTCTCTTTCCGCATTGGAAGGACCAAGGTCAATGTTTTCTAGAATAAAATCTGATTCAGATGCTTCATCAACATTCTTTTCAACTATAGGCTCGCCTAATTCCACACACAAATTGCCTAAAGTTTTATCAATAGCTAACCTGGACATCACTTTGGTCTTTTTTTCCTTAGGAGGCTTCTAAAGAATGCTAGAGACCATATCAAATGGAGGTGGAACCATTTGAACAACTTTCTTCCTCTTCCGAAGACTATCCTGGAACCAGGAATGTGTAACCTTTGAAACTTGTTCGACACCTGTTACATTTTCAGCAACCATCATTAAGTCTTTCGAATTAGATAACGGGTCATCTAACTGTGTAATGTCTATTATGGGCATATCAGGAGGATGAAGACTCAAGTGAGGAATCGCTACATCACGAGGGGATGTAACTGGAACATGTGATTCAGCAATTTGAGTGCTTTTTTGGTCTTTTTCATTCCTTCTACCTTTCATTCTTGTCCTTTTCCTTTGGACTGTAAACTTATCTGGCTGATTCAAACCTTCATCTTGATCTTGAGCATCTATATCCAGTTGTTGCATCTGCTCACTAGAAGTGGCCTCTATCGCCATCTGAGACAATTCCCCTATATTATTTCTCCCCTCTTTATTTTGAGATTCACCAGTTGCTTTTTCGGTTCTGACTTTACTGATCCAGTCTCTTGTTCTTTTAAGAACATAGGAAGACCTCTCTTTTAAGCTTTTCAATTCGGGAATTGACCAATCAATAGTAGGGAGCTCTAGCAATTCAATTTTCTCATAATAATAAGGATCAACCAAAGAAATATCATCATCATCAATGCCTGTTACATCAATGTCTAACTTGAAGTCTATTACCTGTCGTATTGTAAGCCGCATCCAATCCCTCTTCCTGACTTCGAAGTCATTTTCACAATCCTCCCAAAAATCTTCTAGAGTCGAGAAGTGACCGAGACTTGGATTTAACTTCAACTCATTCACAGCATAGCCCTTACTGTCATAAGGGAAACGCATCGTGTAAGGATGCAAATTTATCGTGGCAATAGATCTTTCAATGTTCCTGGCATCTGATGCAGTGTCACAACTATAATATCCGATGCCGATAGGAAAAGTTATTTCATCTGTCCTCCTGTTCTTGCAAAGTTTATTGATTTGGTTGATTTGCCTGCACATTTCAATTAAGACTAATTTATCATCAGCGAATCTTGGTAACATCAGCGGACATCCATCATAGGCAGCTAGCCGGATATAAGTAAACTTTGGAAATTGTATAAAAACACTTCCATATATTTGTACTTTCATCGCTGCCTCTGTTGAAATCCTGAGCCCAATGTTCCCCTGAATTTCCCTTATAGTTAGCATGGTGAATGCGTCATTCACTCTTCTGAAATGGTGTAGGCTATTATCATACTAAATTTGAGGAAGATAATTATAAATGATGGTTGTGTCATCATAAATGCCCTGCCGGTTAAGTCCTGGCCAACTTTTGGTACTTGCAATGGCATAGAAAAGATATGAAGTCATATAAAAGTAGTCATTTTCCCGAAGTCCCATGAGTTGTCTGTGCAATGAGTCATTGATAATTTCAACCCAATCAATGTATTGTTTTCCCTCGCAGACCATATTAATGAATAGAAACATCCAACCTTCAAACTCGTGTGAATCCCGAAGACCAACAATCCTGCTCAACAAGGTTACCATGTTCACCACATCTTCTTTCAGTGATGATCTGTGAATGGATTTGCCTAATTGAGATTTGCCTCTTCTTGGTTGGAAGAACCACGATCTTGCCACAGTATTTAAACATTGGGTTTGATTGGCAGTAAACTATTCCTTGGCAGTTCTTAGATTAATGTTGGCATATTGCATCCTAGCGGGCAATCGAAAAATGATAGCAATAGAGGCAAGGTCCAGGCGGGCAATTGTTTCACTGTTCGGCGAAAGAACTTCTCTAGGGCTGGGATGATAAGCCTTCGTGCACTCCAGCACTAATTCTGGGCATTGTACGGAAATGGGATGTTCGCCTGCTTGGGCCAAGCCACTTTCCAATATTTTTCCAGCTAATGGAGTCCTTTCTTCATTTACAAGAGATGACCAGAAGTCTTGAAGACAAACATTTCCTAAAATGGTATCACCGATATCTGGAAGCATACTTCTTAAAATAGGAGCATAATCTGGCCTCTGATATTTGTACTTCATGGTTTGATTTCCAATCCTTTCCTCAAATATGCCGAGTTACAAAGAAACTAAGAATGCGGATTCGAACTCGGGTGACTCAATGAGTGGAGCTTCCAAAGCTGCAGGTCAGGAAGGAGTATTTTGTCAAACGTTTTGTCAACACCCTATATGTTCGGTTTATGTTTACCACCCCTTTTTTTATCTTGGCATTACATCAAACAAATCAGGGGCGATCTCAGGAGTTGTTTGCATTCCTCATTGCATGTCCATGGATTCGTATCTTGTCTTCACCAACACCGAAGCTAGATAGTTCTCCATTCATGTTTGCAGATGGGCAGTGTCCACAAATTACATTCTAAATGACTTTAGGAAATCAAAAACATTACAGGCTAAGTCAATACATAATGCCTTGGGTTTGCGGCCGGTACAACACCTATGTATTAGCAAAGGCAGTGAAACTCAATTTTTAATATCACACTGGTTGTTCACCATCTCAAAAGCCGTAATTTGATCCTGAGTTATCTTTCATTTCAGGTTTTCCAAGCTCCACCAGAGTCCCTGCACTGTCATCTACCCTGTTTTAACATCACTCACTTCTTCATCTTCGTGCGGGATCAAACCCATCAACTACCAAGGAAATCGATATCAACAATTCGTATTATAATATCTCATTCGCTGAAGGTCGTGCGGCTCGACTTGGGAGGAGGGCAGAATGCATTCAAAACTTTGGCATCATATCACTGCTTGCTCATCATGATAACCGCAGGTTCAGACTAATTCTAATAAAGCTGAATCGTGAGTTGACAATGCGTTGAATGGGGTGGCACACTGTTATTGTGTCTTTAGCAATATTGGTAGCCTGGATACCATGGCACATTGTTAATTCAAATTAAGACATCTCGCACTTCTTTCACGCGGTGAGGTGATAACAGGCAAGCGTTCCAACTTTCCCTTTACTGATTTTTAATGTGCTATGGGCTGGGAACTAGAACATTCTATCAAGCATGGTCTTGTTTAGCATATGAAGTTTTACTCCCCAACAAGGCATTTATTGAGTAGAAATTTATAGATTAATTTCTTTTCTGGCATCTTTTCGAACACTTTCTAGGCTTCACCCATTCTTCCACCCCAAGCATAGCCTATAATTAGAGCATTCCATGAGACAACATCCTGTTCAGGCATTTCATCAAATTTTTGGCATGCTTTATCAATGCTTCCCATCAATCAATTCTTCGTGTTTTACTCTCATTGCATCATTTTTGTCCGGAAATATCGCATCCAACATATCAAAAAAATACACTGGATTGTTGAAGCACCTCACTCAATCTTTCACAAAAGATGGAGAATCATGCTTAGTTTCAATTTATCTGAGACCTCAACTTCTTGATAACACTCAAAACGTTGACGAGAAGCACTAGGTCAAGTAACAAACTTCTGAGAACAATTGGAGCGTAGACTACCAACGCCCTTCCTTAATCTCCTCCATGCTCTGCATCTCCTTGGGTGTAAAGAAGCTTTTCTTCATCTTCTATCTGGCTACTACATTATTAACAATGTTGCATGTATCACCTTACCAGGTTAATAACTACCTTATAGAGGTTAGTGAAAACGTATTCTTGGTAGCTCTCATTAACCTTTTGAGAGGTTAGGTTAGGAAAAACGTGTTTTCGAATGCTATCATTAACCTATAGGAGAGGTTAAGAAAAACGTATTTTTAGTGGTTAACATTAACCTTTTATTTGGAGGTTAAGAAAAACACGTTTTTGATGGTTAACATTAACCTTTTAAGAAGTTAAAGGTTAAGAAATACATGTTTAGGCAGCAATCATTAACCTTTTATATCTGGAGGCTCAGAAGTTGGATTTTAAAAATTTCAAATGCTATGCGGAGCTGGGAACGAGCCGGAGACGTGGAGGCTTAAAGACTCGCAAATTTCACAGATAGAATGATCCATTTAAGGCTTAAAACCAGGCAAGTTTTAAAAATTAGGAACGGCTTATAAAATTGAAAGAATTTTATAACCGGGCAACACATATGAATGGTAATGATCTTAGAAGTATGTGGCTTCACAATAGTTTTGTCTATTTTTAAAAAAATTATTATATATTTACACTTCAATGTGGATGTATGTGTAAGTAATTGTATTATTTAATTAAATATATATTTTAATTGTACATTATTCTAGTTATATTAGCATAAGTTGATATATTCAATTTCTTATTATAATATAATTACTCTTTATTTGTATTATGTATTTCTTTTTGTTTGAACATTACATTGTATTTACATTTTATGATTTAAACCATTATGTCTTAACTTTATATAATTTTTGTATTATATAATTTTTTGTATCGTAATAGATGATATTGTTTATACCATCATTATTATATTTTAATTATTTTATTAAATCATATTCTAAAAGAGGAACATCACAAAGTGGATGCCATTATATGTTGGGCACTCCATGATAAAGTGTTTCCTTCGATATCATCTATTTTCCTATTTCACATCTCAGATAGAGAGAACTAGTCATAAGTTGTGCTACAATAATTATTTTATCCATTTACTATTTGCTCCATGTATTCTTTACCCTCATAATCTTTGGTAAAATAAAATTCTTTTAAGATCCCTTTGCTTTGTCCATCAAATACTTATCTAGATGGAACTTGAGTAATGAAAGTATATTTTTATAGGAAGGTTGCATCCATTGATCACATTCAATATGTAGGAACAAATTCATTAGTATAAGTTAGTCTTTAAAAAAATTAAACTGACGACCTTCATGACACTAGGGCAATGAAAAGATCTATAATATTTGTCAAAAAAAAAAAAAAAAAAACCTCAAAGTAGAACCTTCTTGGGGACTCTTAATAAACATTCCATCCAAACAATTGTACAAAGAAAAAACTCAATTCTAAGACAAAACAATGTGAAAACTTGAGAATTTTTTACCACATTTTAGAGGCTCCCATTTTTGCGGTGAATACCATTTGTTATGGTCATATTAACTTCCAAAAAAAGATAACAAGTGAAGTAAACTGAAGTGTCAAGATATATCCTTCAAAAAGGATTCTTTGAGAGTGCAAAGTTTCATCCAACAACATTTCAAGCCAAAGTAGGATACAGACTTTCCAAAAACATTATTCAAAACAAAGATAATATAATAAAAAGTAAATGTCAAAACTAAGAGAGATTGTTAGGAATGTAAATCTATCCTTCTTAGCAAGACACCAGTCAACTTGTGTCTTGGTCCATATCCTCTTTAATTATATTTATGAGAAAATAGTTATTAGGAAGTGAACACTTTGAATCTTCATTTCTGTAGATTATAAGGCTTGTCAAATAATTTAGGAGCATATTTACAAGATATCATTAGTGCAGTAGGTGGTTAGTTTAATTTTTTTTCAAACAATATGGCATTCTTATATCAGCATAAACTATGAGCATAAACTCATTACTTATTGGACAAGGCTATTCTTCAACAAAATGCTGAATTTTTTCCAAATATTCAGCATTTGTTCTTTATGATCTGCATGTTTTGTAATAAAAAACAACGACAACATTTGAAAAGAAATCACAAACATAAAAATAAATTAAATTTTTTTGATACATTTTGTCTAAAGGATATCAACAGCCTTACTTTATCAGCCAATGTGTATAAATCCAAGTTCCTTGGCGCATAAAATAAGTTACACCTCTACAAACTAAAATGTTACTCGCCAGATCAGCAATAATAAAAGAAAGATTATAATTTTTGTACAAACAGATGTTGATGGCTGAAATGCAATAGTATCATTCTATGAAATGATAATGAGGTAATGTGCTGCAAGAAAAGGATAAATGATAAAGACATCTAAGGAATACATGCACGATGGGTTTAGGGAGAGCAGCAATTGGATTTTTTCGAGTAATGTTTCCTTAACAATGGAAAGAGAAGAATCAATGCTGAAGTCCATAATGTTGATAAACATAAATTACAATTTGCAGCTAATAGAAAAAGGATAATATAAATGGATCTAAAAATTTATTTAAGAGAAGTAATGAATAAAAAATCCCAAAAAAAATTATAATGTTCCAGACATTCATTGTGTGAATTTAGATATAAGATGTCAGTCCAAGTTTTTGATCGTATCTTTACTCTAGAATGTAAAATTAAAAAGAATCCAATTATCACCAGCCAAAAAACTTCAATTCTCCCCCATCTCTAGATTGCCCTCCCCGCTATAAACAAAGACCATTTTAATTCTGAACCCAAGAACAAGAATATATCTTCCTCTTGAAATTTCAGTTTGTCTCAATGATAGTAGTTATAAATTGATTTAAGATAATACAATTATTATTATTAGTACAATATTAAAAAAATTTAAAAAAATTAATCTCTTTTATTATTATAATAATGTTATATTATGTGTTAGCATGATATTTAAAACTTCTTCTATTCCTTGGCGTTGTACTTTTTCTCACAGAGAAAGGACCCTTAGTCTTTCTGCTTGGGTCATTTTGTTTTCTCTTTCCTTATTTGTACTTTTTGGTGTTCTTTCTATTGGTTGTTGTCTTAATTGATTTCTTTCAGTCCCTTAGATCTATTGTGGTCTCTTGTTCAACATTAATATATTTATCTTATCTTATTTACTTAAAGTATTATAATTTCAAATAAAATTAAAATTGAATAATCCTAACATATAATATTACTTAGACTCAATACACAAATATATTGATGACATAATTTAATTGCTAATATATCCTTTAACATGAATCTCACATTTAAATAAGTTGATCTTAACACTAGTGCTTATATTATTATTATTTTATTTAGTTAAGTTACCTTTACTTTTATTGATTCTATTTGAATTTATTTTAAGATTGACAAATCTCCTTTCATTACAAGTAAGGATAATGAAGTGCTTGTGGAAAGGCAATTTTATAAATTTAAAAAAAAAATAGAAAAATTAAGCACAAGCTAAATATAGAATAATGATAGTGTTGAACTAAAATTCAACTCCATTAACCACTATTTCAGGCACTGATTATAGGCACATTTAGTCCTGCCAATTCAAGGGAGATGATGCCTACTTCTCACATGTTGCATCACAAAGACAAGGCATACATACATATCCATATATAGATATCAAGCAAAGAAGTAATTTGAGACTCATTAGTATTGTTAGTGCATCAATAAACTAATCACATAAGCATTTTAATGTCACATAAACCAGCATACATGACATGTACACATAGTTAAAGCATATTACAAAATTAAAGTGATTTCACATAAGCATTGAATTCATGGAAGCATAACATATGAAAACATAAAATTATAATGAAGTCATGTCCATGATCACAAAACATAAATAATCATCATGTCTAAGAACCATAGTATCACTTTAACTACTAAAATACTAACAAAAGTATCTATCTCATATCCAAACAAGTAGCACAATTTGTCCTCAAACAAAACAAAAAGGAAACCAAATCAATATAATAATGTATCCATGCAGAGAGGTGCTACAACATATCTATCAAATTGCCATGGTCTGCCAAGTACATGACAAACATTTATTGGAATGATGTCACACAAGCGCTTATTTGAACACGCTCTACATGAAAATCTATGCAACATTATTCCTTCACCAAAAATTATTGACCCTTATTTAACCAAAGGACTTTGCATAGAGTGGTAGGAGGAAAACTATTTAAATTTAACTTCTTTATCTTTTCAACAGAAACCAAATGGGTAGTACTACAAGAATCAATAATAAATTTGAACAGTAGTGTTGGCTTTTGCATGTAGTACTAAAGAGTAACTTAATGTGTGGTAGATCCTTCCCAATGCACACTTTGATCACTTGGTCCTTCTCACCATTAGAGACTCACCAACTTCTTAATCAACATAGTAGGATATTGAGTTAGTACTTTCACTATCTTTTTCTTGTGTGGTTTGGCTTCTCCTTTCACCTCCAAATGAAGTAGTGGAGGATTTTCAAAGAATTTCCATGAAAGATTACCTAGAAATTTATTACACTTGCAACACTTCTAAAGGAAAGAAAATTCAAGTCCCACTTGAGGATTGATCTGAAATTGTGAAACCATATTTTGTAATATATTTTCAATCACCTAGAAAGCATCTTCCATGGGAAGACCTCACCATTTGAACACCTACTAGCAGTAGATTTTATTTCTCTAGTTATTTAGTGTCAAAATGGACTCCAACTCCAAAGGCTTGCTTGGTGGGAGGTCTCAAACCTATTCCTTATCTAAGAATGTTAATGAACCTACATTATCACCTACAAAAATGTCCCTTCCATCCAGGCAATCGACGAACTCCATCTTCACACCAATTTTGTGCTTGGGTTTTTTTATGTTCCTTTGTAGGATATCCTTGAAATCTTCACCTATTCTTATCATCTCATCCATGAATTTTACCTCTTTATGTATTGCTTGACATGAAATAAATTGAATGAACAATATCCAATTTTGAAGGCAAAGAGTTGGAAACTTCTCCTTGTAGACACCTAAATTTGATTACACCATTTTAGTAATCTTATTTAGTTATCTTCTAGGGTATTATTGATTAAGTATCTAATATTTAATTAATTTATGTCATCCCCTAACTAATTAATTTAATTAATTGAATTTAGGCTATTTAATAATTAAATGGTAACCCATAACCTAATTATTAATTAATCATTTTTCCTCTATTAAAATTGAATAAATACATAAACCTATTTAAATTTAATTCCTTTTTCCTCTTGTGGTTTAATAAATCATTTAAATCAAATAAATCCCAACCATGAACCAAACCCCTAACCCAAGCCTAACCTAAGAACTCAAACCCAACCTAACCCATTCACCCATACTAATCCATCCATTTGCTTAATTAACCTCATGTAATTAACCCACCCACTTGCATTTCTCTAACCAATCCACTTGCTTCCTAATCCACACTAGAGTCTCCCATTATGTCACATCCACACCCAAATGCATTTAATGCTCTTACAAGGTATTTAAGCCCTCTTACACATCCCTTACAAGCCCACATCCCTCATAATTCCCTTTATCTTCACACATTCCCCAAAGTGATCACATGTCTCCATCCTCTCACAATCTCTCCCCTTGTGACAAGTGTCAACTCCTAGTTGGCTCCAAATAAGTACAATCCATGTGCTTCCTTTTTAGGATATTCTAGCCCTTCCTCACCAAATCCTCTATCTCACATCTTGGCCCTCCATTCATTTACCCCTTGGCCTATAAACTAGACCCTTCCCTTCTCACAAATCATCAAATTTCATTGCAAAGTTATAATGCTATTTTGAGAGCCTAAGAACTACCAAAATACCATTATAATGGCAAAATCCATCCACGCCTCCATTGTTAAATCCTTCATCCACCTCCACACTTGATAAAAAATCCATCACTTGAAGCTTGAGCGCACTTGAGCATACATACCTCCATCCATTGGACACATCTCATTCATCAAAGGGAGCTTGGGGTTTTGATTATTTGGATTGCATTCCATTTTGTATTGTTTTCTTTTGTCCACTCATAGATGTTAATCTAGTTGTTGTTGTTGAATGCTTTGTTTAATCTTTTTATTCATTGACACTAACAATATTAGGTGATACACTCCTACGATCATTTTCATATACTCAAGCGAATCCTAGATCTATAAAGGCCAATCATAAACCTTACTAGTATTGGGAATAGTTGTAAGGTTCATGTCTTCATCTTCTATCATCATTCATAACTCATTCCAACTCACCATCATCACAATAGATCCCACAGGTTGTCCTTCATTTTCATCCTCCAATGATGTAAAGATATATGATACTCCATCTTTCTCTATCTCATAAGTATTCCTCCTTCGATCATACTTGGCATATGTATCAACTTGGAATGGTCTACCAAGTACATAAAAAACATCCATTGGGATGATGTCACACAAGATCTTACCTAAATACTCCCTATATGGATATCTACCCAACTTTGTTCCTTCACCAAAACTTATTGACCCTTAGTTAACCAAAAGGATTTGCATAGAGTGAAATGGTTAAATATATTTAAATTTAACTTCTCTATCATTTCAACATAAACCAAATTAATAATACTACAAGAATTAGTGATAACTTTGCAACATTTTCCTTAGCTTTTGCACATAGTCATGAAGAGTACCATTCTTTGTGGTGGCTCCTTCCCAATACACACTTTGATCAAGGTCCTTCTCAATATTAGAGACTTGTCATCTTCTTAAAAAATATCATGTGATGGAGAGTTAGTAATTTCACTATCTTTTACTTGTGCGATTTGACTTCTCCTTTCACCTGAGCCAAATAAAGTAGTGGAAAGATTTTTGGAGCATTTCTATGCAAGATGTCCTAGAAATTTATTACACTTAAAGCACTTCTCAAAAAAATTGATCTTCTTTTCATCTTCCAAATCGTCCCTAGACATTTGATCTTCCTCTAAACTACCCCTTCACTCTAGGGTTTGTTCTTCAAATTTACTTGCCTTTCCTTCAAAATTTTGGGATTTTCCTCCACTAGAAAAAATTTCCTTTTCCCTACCTCTACTTTGGTTCTCTTGTCTTCTCTTTGATTTATCTCCAATTTTTATTGTCAACTAATGGCAGTCTTCCACTATTCTTGGACTTGTGAGGATTCATCATGTAGCTTGTGTCTCAACCCATTGATGTATCTTTCAACCTTTTCAACATCATCCTCCATATGGCCTTCTCTTATACTCAATTTGTTGAACTATGTATAGGCCTTTACATCCATGTCTTTTTGCTTTAGGTTTTGAAGTTTCTTGTATAACTAAATTGCATATCACTAGGTAGGGACCTTTACACATCCTATTCTAAGAGATGATTTTAGTTTTTCCTTTCTTCCTCCTTTCATCTTACATATACTCCCACCAAAGTGAGGCATGGCTCTTCAATCTTATCTTTGCCAACATTAATATTTGTTCCTATGGAACATCTTCATACTAAAATAGTTATATAGTGCCCCTATCCAATCCAGAAGTTCTTCATTACCCAAGTTTTCTCCATACACTATTAGATCCATCTTTATCTTGGAACCTTCTCTCCTTTAATATCTTTTCAAGTTTCAAGTCATCATGATCTAAATCTTCTTGGGAGCCATCTTAGGAATTGTCTTTCTCCCCTTCTTCTTGGTCACTCAAATCTCCTATGACAACTCCTCTTCTCTGAATTGTTTTAACTAAAAAAATGTTTGTATTTAAGAATTATTGTTAGCTCCCTCATCTCTCTTGCATGTTTATCCTTCAACTCACTAACCTCTCTAGGAACTAGATTCCCTTTTGGAGGCATCCTTGCTTCTCTTCAATTCAAATTTTCCCTCCTCTAGGCCAAACATTTCTCTGATCCAAATTCAATGCAAAGGAAAGGCTTACAATAGGTTATTAGAAAACATGACAAGTTATCTCATCAAGCTCCAACATGGCTTGATTCAAAGGCTTGTTCTTTGGGAATTATCTTAGGTTTATTTTAAGACCTTTTGAACATATAGTATTTTGTTTTCCAAATGGCATAGGGAAACACCTGTTAATTATGTGATAAGATGACAAGGGAACAACTACTACTTGAGGATCTACAATCATGCATTTATGTTCAAAGTATTCTCTTAACTTGGATTTTTTTACTCTTTGAATTGACACCTTAATAAGGAAAGGTGTTTGAGGATTTTAATAACCTACATTCAAATGGTCTTACAAATAATTTATATTGTGAAACAATGAAGAAATATATGTTGTTGTTGCCACACAGCTATCGTGCATGATCTCTTTAAGATAATCATCTGTCATTAATGTCCAATGATGTCTTAATCATTAAAGACCCTTGGAATAGGTTTGTACAACCCCCTTCCACTATCTTATGATCATTTTCAATCATAACGAGTCCCTCAAGCCTTAAAAAAAGGTTTCTTCCAACATCTATTCTATTACAATGTTAACTACACAGGAATAACAAACTTCATGAAAATGTCCCTTCAAACCTTAATAAAAACCCGCATAGCTTTGGCATGTGAAAATATATACAAGTACAAGCCATTATCCATTGGTAGGAGGAAAATATATACATTTATTTAGGCCACTAGGTATCTTTGGTTGGGTTTTAGATCAATCTTCAATGAAATGATAATAACTCATTCAAAACAGGAATTGATAAGACCAAATGCATCAAAAAATAGATTCACATAACTTTCAATTCCAATTGGTCTAAGATTATGATATAGAATATACAATCCATACGATATGTTGCAATCACCCACAACTTCAAGAAAAATAAAGTCTTATGAAATTGTTATTATAAAATGGTCATAATCAATACTCAATGAAATTACACCAAACAACTTCAAATGAAAGCTAATTCATTCGTTTATCATTTACAATCAAATTTAGATGTTCAATGTCATATAGAACAATACCATGCAAAATAACAAGGTAAAACATTGAAAATTATAGGATAAATCAATTTTTTATTTAAAACACTTGTTCAATCTAAACACATCAATCCTTCATATAAGTTGGAGAATCAAATTTATTATTATGTAATTCAATTATGCCCCTCCAATCATTCCATAACTACCCATTAACAAGTTTTAACAAACTTTTAAAAAGTTGTCACTTGATAAGAAAAATTGTCATGACAACATTGACAACTTTTGCATTTTTTACCAACTGATCCCAAAATTTCACAAATGTGTCCAAATGGGCAACAATGGTCCAAAATGGCCCTATTAACATGGAACAACACAAAAGAAGAAAAAACTCAACTTTGACCGTGTTAACCATAAAGGTGCTTTTGCACCCTATTATCCAAATAAGAAACAAAGGAATGAAGATAAGAAGCATTTCTTTGAGGAGCTTTGTCTTATGGGTCTAAACAATACAATTCCTCTATGTGAAATTGTAGTGCCTACCACTAGTTTACTTTTCATGTCATATTGTAAAATTTTTTTAAGCCTGCTTTAATGGTAATGTGGTATGATTTAGTGGTACTTGGCTACCTGATTTGGTTGATGTTATTTCATACTTAGTTTATATATTTGATGAGCTACTTGATACTTGGATATTTGATGTGTTCATGTTTATTATTTCGATGATGATGCTTTGTATGTTCTTATAGTGATCTCATTTCTTCATGATGATAACTAAGATGGATTATTTAAATACATTTTTTATGGTTAATTACCACATACTTGCATGTGTATGATGCACATGTATGTTTTACTTTATTTTTGACATTTCTAATGTGGTTGAGGGAGGGAATCATAGTCACCTGCTAGTCGAGATCTACACGATGTACCACTCCCCACCATTACTTGTTTAGCTTAGATATATATGCATGTGTACATGTTCAACTTTTATGCAGATTGTAGATACTGGGCATCGACTTCTTTGAATTGCCAGGACAAGCGTGCCCTATCGGAGTATCTCAACAGTAAAGAGGGGAGATAGCTCTCGAGCCCAAATCCTAACCCTAAGCCAATTGTCCTAGAATATAGAACAAGTATATGAGTTATATACCCTTCCAAATTCATCAAGTGACGTGAATTCAAAATTTTAACCCTTGAGTTTAAATTTGTGCTTTATCTTTTAGATGAGTTTTCTTATTTAGTTTGTGGGTTTTTTGTCATTTTTACTTATAATTAAATCAAATAAAGATATTATTAAATGATTTAATTTAACAAAAATATTATAAAGAAAAAATAATTTTTAATTATATTTAATTTATTGAGAAATTAATCAAATAGAGAAAACAAATTTAAAGATTTGATTAAAAGATCAAATTTGGTATAATTATATTTATTTAATTTAGAAATAATAAATTTAGAAGTTTTATTTTAATAATGAACTATAATGAACTTTAAATATTATTATTGGTTAAATTGATAAATATATTTTTTAAATACGTCTTATTATTAAATAAAAAGCAAGTGAAAATAATTTAAATAAACTTTATTATGATTAAAATGCAAAAAATGTTTACAAAGAATTAATTAAATTAAAATAATAAAAAGAAAGACTTTTGCATGTTCGTAAAACTAAAACCCTAGTTTGAGAAATTCTTTAGCAGGAGATTAGAGCTCATTTCTCCACACACAAGTTTTGGGAAGCAGAATTTAGAATTGGAGCAAAACAATTGTTGAAAGTTTCAAAGGGTTTGGATTTGCATGCATTCATAGGTTGTCTCAAATTTTACCTATTATTTTGAGGTGGGGTTTAAAATCCCATTGTAGAATTTTATTGAAAGGTCTGTCTACTTCATGTCTTCTTAAGTGTTTGCATAATGCTTATTAATTTATTGTATTAATCTTTGCATAAAAAATCATTTTGTACATTTTGAAAAGGAAAACTTATTAATCAAGAAAATGCGATTGAGGAAAACTATAGAAAAATTTAAAAAATTATTATGACTGTATTATTTTAAAACCCTTTCTAATTCAATTATAGAAAACTGGATGAAAACAATGAATTGAATAGATAAGGTTTGAACTTTAAATTTGTCATGTGATTATCATGAGTTTTCTAAATAAAGATAAATATTCTTCTTATATCTAAAATAATTTAATTGCAAAATTTATTGGAAAAGCAAAAGATAAATTGAGAGGAAAGCATGTTGTAGCTAAACTTATACATGCATGTAAAAGCAATTATACTAAATATAGAAAACTAAATATATTATGGTTGCATGATTTGAGAGACCAAAGGCATGCAAAAATACTAATTAAATGTTTATTTTTATTTTATAAAATTATAATTTAATTTTTGGATTTATTTATTAAAAAAAATTAAAATGGTTGATTAACTACACTTATTTTATATACCTGTTGAGGTTTTGTATTTTATCTTGTGATGAGTTTTTGGGGAACCTAGTAGTTCGACCAGATAGGATTGTTTACTAGAGGCTTGGAAAGTGGTTATTTTTGTGATGCTTTTATGTGATGTTGTTTAGTCTCAATTATTTCATTCCCAACCAATGTGTTATATAAATGTGTTTGTGTGATGAGATCAAGTTTTTTTTGTAAGATCATGTATTGTGATTTTCTTGGTGTAACCTATGAGGTTTTTGATCAGTTATCTATTGGTGCTTTCTAGTTGCTTGTATAGGACCGAGTTGAATATTGTGATTTATCTATGGTGATTTTTAGTTGCTTGTATAGGACTGAGGTGAATATTGTGATTTATCTATTGGTGCATTCCAGTTGAATGTATAGGACTAAGGTGAATATTGTGATTTTACGAGATATACTTCAATGAGCTTAGGGCAAGTTATCTATGTGTATGTTGGGAAGTGGCTTGCAATGGCGATTGAAGCCCTAAAGAATTAATAAGTGACCTATTGTAAGTTGTATTAATAAGTGATAACAATTAACTAAATGGGTTAAAATGAATAAGCAAGAGTCAGCATTTTACCTCGCCCATGCCTTGAGTGCTAGTATAGGATAGGACGAGAGTACAGAGGATGCTTGGTTGTGACCTTGCCTCATTAGTATGCCTTGTTTGTAAGAAACTTTACTGACGTCACATAGAGTCACTAGGGGGTCAAAGTCCACAAAGGCTACCAGGATAACCTTAGAGTTGACTCATGTAATGACATTTGCCCACATGCATATTAGGTTTCCTACGTGTCTTTGTTGCCTCTAGGATTAGATGTTACTATTGTAATTAGTACCTTTGAGATAGATTGCTATTAGGATTTCTTGGACCTAGATTCTTTTTATGACTCTCGGATTGTTATCCGTATGGAACTTGAGATTATCTCCTCAACATAGTGGGAGTGGGCCTTTTAGGTTCCACGAGGTTAGGTGGTAGTGTTTCTTATACCATTGAGATCCAATAGTTGGATGTCATTAATGGATGTACTTGTGCAATTGCTCTATTCTTCTTGTCTTGTGATTATGTTCTTTGGTCATATTCATGTCTATTGTACTTTGATTATTTGAGATCCTATGGGATGTTGTATCTTATGATGATGTATATTTTTTTAGCATTTCATACCCTATGACTTGTACAGAGGATGAGTATGCATTCTAGTCATGCCACGTGGCATCTTGTATGCTATTTCATTTGATTTTGTACTTATGGTTATCCTATAATGTGAACCTTGTTATGTATCAGATTTAATCTTAATAAAACTTATGTATGTGATTGGCACTGGCTATCTGGCCAAAAATTTGCACCGACCTTATAGCCCGTGCCATAGCTATAGCCTGACATCCTGCCAAACATCCTACCAATGCAAAGTACTGACATAAATTTTTTTTTTTAATTATTATTAATGTATATTGTTTCCATACTTTATTTTTTCTTCTCAAACATTGTATTAGCCCCACCAAACTATTTTGTGTTGTGCATTTTTTAATGTAGATTTTTATATTATTTTTATTTCATCATATTATTCTTATTTTAATATTATATTGGTTATTAGGATTATATAGATTAATTTATATTTATAAATATAAAATAATTTTTTATTTAATTTAAATTATTATATAAAAAATAAATTTTAATATTTTATATTTTATTTAAATGTAATATGGAAATTTGTATTTTATTTTTGAAGTAAATTAATTATATTTTAATAATAATGTATATTTATGCTTATTGTACTTTAGATTTAATGTGGAATATTCTTAATGTTGTATATTGATGTCAAATTATTTAATTTAGAATACTTATGACCATATAGAAATGGATTATAAATTTTTTATCTAAACTATATATGTCATAATACATAAATATACTAAAAAAAATCAAATATTGATACAATATTTTAAATTTTAAAACACTATCTAAGAAGTGAAAATTTAAAGTATAGGAAAATAAAATGATTATTTATTTATTTATTTTCTTATGTTTAAGTATTTATTTTAAGTAGAATTAAATTTAGTGTACTCAATATCCAAAAAAATCTAATGACCAAGATGTTTTATTTTTGGTGAAGCATTCCATAGTTCAATCTCCTCCCTAAATCTATAACGTGAGGATGGAAGAGAGCCTCTCCAATGGTGAGGTTGAGGGTGAGGGGAATGGATAAGTAGATAGAATAAATATTAAATTAAATAATATAATAAGGTATACAATTAATTGTATTGGAGGTATAAAATAAAATACAATATTTCATATTATATTTAAATAGAATATTAAATTAAATTTTAAGGTAATAATTATAAATTGAGTTAAAAAATTCTATATCATATTTAAAAATATAAATTAAAATATATAATATTAATACACACTAGTAATATATAGAGTAAATAAGTTATGTTTAGTACAAAATAAAAACAATATACAAATATTTATAAAAGAATTTTTTTATGATACCACAAAAGTGATATAAAATTAGATCCAAAGTTTCTAATTATAAAATTAATTAAAATATTATATATCATATTCCAAATTATTAACTAAAAGATATATAATATTAATAATCAATATAATATTAAAATAATAATAATATGAAGTACAGAATTAATATACACAACACAAAGTAGTTTGGTGTCGCTAATTACATCGAAAGGGAATATTAGAGGAAAACATTATGGAAACAATATAAATTAGTAATAATTAAAAAAAAAATTATGTCAGTACTTTGCATTGGCAAGATGTTTGGCAGGCTATAGCTATGGCATGGGCTATAAGGCCTATGCAAATTTTCGGCTAGATAGCTAGTGCCTATGTGATTCAACGTCATGGAACCCTTAAGAGATGTAATTGTCAATGTATTACTTATGTATGTATGTGAGTTATTGCTTCCACTATGTTAATTCTTGTTGTTTGTCTTTTAAAAAACATGTTTAACAAACTTAGTTACATAATACGTTAATTTCTTTTAGGTTCCCTGACAGGGTGTTACAAAAATAAAATGATGTTAAAAATAAATAGAATTAATGAATATCCAATTTTCAATATATTATTATTGAACAAGATAGCTATTTATAACAGACACACGCACACAGAAGTCAGTCCATTACCCTATATCTTGTTAAATTTGCAAGTTGTGCATGATATTAGATATATGGCAAAGGATAAATTGTAATAGAACTACACATATTATTGCAAATAATATATTGAGGCTATAGCCTACGAGATGATAGTTTATCGTATATAATCAGAGATAACAATCAAAGTAATATGCATCCTTGACAGTGCTAACAATTATAGTCGATTGATATAGAATTTAATATATATTGTATTTGGCAGTATCATCAGACTTGTGAATAATCTTGAATTGGATCGTATTGTATTCAATTACTTATACATTTAGCATAGTTTCTTTGCTGGGATTTTCACCTAAAAGTGTTTCCCAAGGTATGAGAATTCTAGAAGCTACAAATCTTTGTAATCCTAGGGAATATTGTTTTAACAACTCCAAACATGATAAAAAATTATCCACATAAAAGGCTCAAAGTTTAATTATCAATGTTGGGATTAGAGACCTAAACCATTCAAAAACTAGGATAAACTAGGATTTGATTTATTAAGGACTTAAAACTCTTTTGCTGGCAAACTTCACCAAACCAAAAAATAATTCAAGAAATAAAAAACTATCAACCAAATAAACCATTTTCAAGAAAAATGACTTCTCTTGAATATACACACATTCCCAAAATCAATTGTTTCAAAATTGTTTAGGGAAAGCTCCAAACTGTACTAATTATAATTATATTGTAATGCCCCGCCAAGGGATCCAAAGAATTAACCTAGAATTTCACTAAGTTTGGTAGCATTTTTTTTTTATATAAATATGAAAGCAAATACCACATATAACTTATGCACTATAACGGAAGCAACAACAATGTCCATCTAAAAGTAAACATAACATACATAACTGATTACATTCTTTAAAGATCCCTTAACGTTGAATTACATCTAAATCAACTAACATTATTGAATCCATCTAATATAACAACCACATGAAATAATAATGATAAGTCCATTGTTTATACATTACATTTCTAAATGCTTTATCATCCACTGTACATGTCACAGGGTATGAAAAAAAGCTTAAAAGAATATACATATGTGAAATAAGGTACATCATCCTATTCTAATCCATGATACATCAAAGTAAAGATAATCACATGATACACATGATACATCATCATAGAAGATATAAACATCCATCATAAAATATCAAACATAATAAACTATTTGCACGATTCCTCTCAACCGTTAATAGCATCATTAGACCATCGTGGGCCCTAGCCATCCCTCCGTGCGTAACATTCCAAAATCACCGAAGAGATCATCGGTATCAACATAGTAAGAATGTCACTCCTAACATATACTATATCATATGCAGAAAGTAATCTAACATGCAAATATAAGCATAAGATAACATCATCTAACATATGCTAATCATCAATGAAAGGATACGTATCCACCATCATGAAGGACGCATCAGCCACGATGTCTCAATGAATCTCAAATGATAAGAGTGGAAAAACACTACCACCCGACCGCGTGGTACCTAAGTGGTCCACTCCCACCGTGCTGAGGACATAATCTCAAGTCCCGAACAGGCTATCCAAAAACACATAGCATAAATCTCTATAAGTACAGGAATCCTAAAAGTATACTAACTCAAAGGTTCCATCACAAAATCGACATCTAATCCCAGAGGCACACAAAGACATATAAGAACCTACTATGCAAGCGAAAAAGTGTCATCGCATATATCATGTACAAGTTACCCTGGCAGTTACCTAAACTCCACGGGTCCATACTGATCTCATGCAGCCACTAGTATCCTCTCATACTGACAAGGCATACTATGGAATGCAAGGTCGCAACCATGTGTTCTCTCTACTCCCATCCTAGTTTGTACAAGCACTCGAGGCATGGGCGAGAACAAAACACTTATCTTTTTAGGTTCATTTAGTTAGTATTAGGTGTGAATGTTTTCACTTTTTAACCAACTTACAATGAGTTACCCTGGCAGCCTCTTAGAGCCTCGACCCCCATTGCAAGCCACTTCCCGACACTACATGCAGATATCCTACCCTAAGCTCATGGAATCATAAATCTCAAGATCACAAAAGATAATCTCTAATAAAATCATCAAATATGCATAAAAGCATCCATGAGCAAGCATCCATAAAAAATCATGATCACAACATCTCTCTATTGGCAACTGAAGTATCACTGATAATCAAAAGTATCCATCGGTTCTTAATAACCAAAATATATCTCAATCATTCTAATCGAAGACTCCAAAATGGTTGAGTCAAAACATGTCACAACATGACATCATCAAGAATAAAACCACATTTCAGTGTCATCATGGCGACTAGAAAATAACCAAGGATAACTGATCGATGAACCAAAAATGGTTAAGTCAAGTGTCTCAGATACATAAGAGTCTCAACTATAACAAATAGTAAATACCAACATTACATAGAGCATTCCATCACATATCCATGGTTGGGTTTATAAAGATCGAGATTAAAACATCATCATGACATCACAATCACATCACCCCCAAGCCTCTGGTAGACGTCCTATAGCTGGTCAACACTAGTCAACCCAAAACCCAAAACAATAGCATAAAGAATACACAATGCAAACACATGTTCTGATTTTGCTAAATTTACATACTTGAATTAAATGTAGAGGTCTCAGTTTACGTTTCCAAGTTGGATAATGAATGGAGGAACATTTTGTATGTTTTTCCCAACCCATATATTTGTATTGATGGATAAAGGTTTTTTCCTCTAACTTTTAGAATCAATTTTCTAAATGTTCTAAATGTCTTTTATATACACATTTTGTTGATAATGACCCCCATCATTTTTAAATAATAATTGAAATTCTTTTCATATACGTCTTTCCAAATTAAAAAGATTCAACTATAACATTATAAAATAATTTGTTATTAAAAGAAATACTCTCTTAATACAAACCATTTATTATTTATTATTAATAATATATATATATATATATATATATATATATATATATATATATATATATATATATATATCATTTTATAAAAACGAATTATATAAAAAAAATTGAATGTTTCAATAACACCCGACGATAGACTTAATTGTTTTGCAATACCGTGCGGCGATCTTAATTGAATCGCAATGCCATGCGCAGTTTTTAAACAATCGTGCGACCTCATACTTGACGTCGCAGGCCTGCGACTGCAGGTATGTCGTCATACGACGTACAGAGGGTATGGGGTGGGTATAACCCGCCCCTCCCTTAAAAAATTTTTTTTAAAAAACCACTTTGCCTTTAAACAACAGTCGCGTGAATTTAAAACGTTTTATATATAACATTTTTCAGTGTATACCATTTTGAATTATCAACAATATGATAGAATTCGGAATTGCATATGTGTGTGTGTGTGTGTGTGTGTGTGTGTGTGTGTGTGTGTACCAGACATAATTTTGAATAATAAGCAAAATTTAAAAAGAATTGTAATGTATCTTCTTTTCTCTATTCTCTTGAAAGATTTACCCTCACAATTGACCCTAGCCTATTAATTTTCTCGGATCTACACATGTAGGGTTTTCATACAGAACATTTAAACATCCATGACAAAATGCATACAACCAAAATATGAGAATCCTCAAAAAACATATGGAAGACACGAAAAAGACAAGAAGTACAAGATGCGAAAATAGCATAAATAAAATCACAAGAATCTACCCGAATTCTGATGCTAATTTGCTCTTCCTCAGAAAACCCGCAGAGCAAGCTCCTCCCTTCTTCAGAGTTCCCGATTCCTCCAATGCTCCAATGTCTAAGCTTCTAGGAATGCCTGAATATAAAGAGATCTCAGGAAACAACTAGAATGTCTCTAGAAACAGCTAGAAAATGTCACCAACTAAGCATGTGTTTTTTCCAACCTTCTAGATGAATCATAAAGTTGTAGACACCATGTGCTTAATTGATGCACTAACCCCCGTGTTGTTGACATAAGAGAAATAGAAAAGGTGCGTTAACTCCTATGCAAGCTTATAACTCTAATTTGCTTTTTTATATAATTTCCTTTAAATTTTTATAACTTTCATTTTAATTTTTATTACTTTTATTATTATTATTTATTTACTACTTTATTATTATTTTATAATTTTTATTAATTTTTAATTTTTAATTTTCTTTTATTTAGTCTTAATTAATTCTTATTTAATTAATTATAATCAAAATATCAAAAACCATGATATTTTATATTAATTTTCTCAAATAATTAATGTATTAATTAAATCTATTTCTTAAAACTTAATTAATAAAAAATTCACCATAGACCTCCAAGATAAAATATGAAAACCCATCATAAAGCAATTCACACAAAATCAGTCTAAAGGGTTAAAAATCATGAAATATGTCATCCAACACATTCAGTGAATAAAATATCCAGATACTTGTCCTACCTTACTAGGACAAATGGTTTAAGGGTTTGGGATTTGGACTTGAGAATTTATCTCCCTTCTCTTATCATTGAGATAGTATAATAGGGTACGTTCATCTTGGCAATTCAAGAAAGTCGATACCCAGTCCCTGCAACCTGCAGAAAAAACATGCATGTACATACAATATATATAATGCTAAGCTAAACAGACAATGGCAGGAAGTGGTGCATCGTGTAGATCCCGACTAAGCAAGTGACTACAACTCCCTTCCTTAACCACATCAAAAACGCCATACAATAAGAAAACACGCACACCATACACATGCAAGTATGGGGTAAGTATCCATAATAAAACACATGAGATAATAAACCATCTAACTAATCATCATCAATAACTGAAGCAATGTAATGATCATCATGCATACATGAAATGTAAAGTCTAAATGATCTCATCATATACCAACTGAATCCATAACATACTGTCCGATAATCTCAAAACAATACCACTAATCCATCAACATAAAGCTAGTCTAACATAATCCGATAATAATAGCAACAATGTCCAAAAAAGATATAACCGAGGGCAGGCCCTACATATGTCTAGGGGAGAGGAGTCAATATGTGCTTGCCTAACCTTGTGCTTTTCAAAATGCTATGCAAAAATTTCAAATTACTTCGAATTTCTTACAACTAATTTGTCAAGCCCCTTATTTAAAAACAAAATCTCAAGCTCACATGGCTTAATATAATGTCACATTAGATGCATTTTGTAAAAGTGTTTAAAATGATGTTAACAAGTTATAAGACCCATAGGTATCCACTAAACCATGTTTAATGGCACATTGATGTAGCACCGCATGAGTTGTGGTTTTTAAAAACTTAGAAGCCTCTTTTTGGAAATATGCTTTGATGGGATAATTTAGTGCACCACTCTAGATCTATTTTGTTCATGTAGTAGTCTAAATGATTCACCTAACATATTATCTAATAGAATAGAACACTTCATTGATTGGCTTTTCTCTGCTACGAGATCTAAAACAAGAGCCAAAAATATCCCCTAGGATATAGGCGTGAAGAGCAAAAAGACTATTAATGTTGAAGTTTATACATTTGTAGAATTATCTAGTTATAGAAATTGTTTAATAAATATAATTATACCCGAAGACTAATAATCATTAAAGAGGACCCTATTTCAAATGTATATTTATACTTCCCTAGGCAGCCTTGGCCGCTAAATGGTGATTTGACCCCTAAGTCACTTGATGATATGCAACGTTCTATTTTTAAAATTTAATCTATTGGGTGAGGAAGTCACTGAATGCTACATTTTATTTGGTTCAACCACTATAAGTCCATATGAATTATTTCAGATATCACAAATCTATTCCTGAATGTCCCTAAGCACGAGTTATGAAAAAGTATGAATAAGTACTTATGTTTAAAGGTGACAGCTATTTGTCTATTGATTGGAAGGAATAATCTTAAATGGTGATAAAGAAACAGATTAATCCCTGAGATTAGCCAAAGCATTTTTAAAGGCATGTGATCACACATTCATTTCTGAATGTCCCTAAGCACGTGAGTTTAAAAAAAGTGCTCATCTCCAATGTCAACTGCTGATTCTCTTGATTAGGAGGTTGACCCTTTTTGGCAACGACGAACAGATTTTAAGAGCAGCCAACATGGATATTCTCACACATTAACTTGTAAATTTAGCTAACATCAGTGGTAAATGCAATATAATCTCCACAAACGATAAAATTGTCTCTATGAGATAAGCAACTTGAGCCTTTCCAAGATGCAAGGATCTCCTGAAGCCTTTTAAAACCGCAAACTTTTGATCTAATTACTAGAATTGTATTTATACTATCACAGAGAGGTCAATGGAATTACATATTAATTGCATGGCATAATACTATGCTACAAATTTAAGGGAGGATATCTATTGCTCGTGATAACACCGTAAAATTAAATACATCTGGAAATGAGCAGTATCAGAATTGAAGTCATTTCACGGTATATTATTGCAGATTATTTGATCTCAGACCGACTTTTGACTTGCTTAAATCCATGAAATTGACCATTACTCTTCTAGTCATTGAATCTTACAAATGACAACCAAGTTAGTTAAGCACAATACTATTATTACAAACTATGCTAACTTCACTCCAATAAATGGTTTTGTTTTCCTGCAATCTAATGTAAGATTTCTTGTATCCTAATGCCATTTTACAGTTATGCAACTTTCCAGCCCCTAGAATTTGAGTGCTCCAGGTATCACAATTTTTTTGATGTAAACATAAATTGCTTTAAAAAAACATGTCTTCAGCTCATTTACCATGTCATATACAAAGACTAAATTTTTTTTTGTATTGCCTTGTCTAAATATTCATGATAGTCTTCTAGTTTAAAAGCTACCACATCTGAAATAAAACATCATTGTAAAATTATGAATGATGAAAAAGTTGCAGATTTCATTAAATTGCTCTTTCTCAGAAAAGCAATTAAACGATGACATAAAAAAAGAGATGAAATTAAAGGTAAAAATTCTGATAAGAGTACTTTCCGATGCTGCCCACTTTTTCAAGCTAAGCAAACGCTATAAATTAATACAAGGTGAAACACTTACAAGGATAGGATGTCATAAACAGAAGTGAACATACTGAAATTCATACAACCATTTTTTTGAAGGATCAGTTGTAAACCTCCCTCACAGAGAATATTTGACATTACAGGATATACCTATGTACCAAAAGAGCACTTGCTAAAGTTGGCTTGCAACAGATGCTTTCTTAAAAGGACCAGCACTACTGATATCTTCTTTTGATATTTTGAGTATTTTTCTGAACTTCTAATTTAAACTAACATTGCAAAAAGAATAATGGGAATAAAATACAGTTAATTATCCTGATGAAGAGGATGATGATGAACTTCTTCTGCGATGATGCTTTCTATTTTTGTGCCTTCTATGATAGTGCTTATCTTTATCCCTGTCTCTCTGCAAAACAAATTTAGTTCAAAACATTACAATTGGAATGAGACTATGCCAATCACAATTAACTACATGAAAAACATGCATATTAAATTTCCTTGAATTACATCACTGAAGGAATATACAAAAGAAAGGTTATGTTTTAAACCACTACCCCCATGATTTACCCTCGGGAAAAGTTCTGATGAATACATCTATTAATAAAAGGTCAGATATCAATAGAGTTGACTGAGTAAAAAATATTTGCAGCTGACCACCTGCCGTAATTGCTAGTATTTAATACAAAACTACTGTGAAATGAAACTTTAAGCAGTAGAGTTTCACAGACTAAAATTTAAAAAAATAAAGGAAAGCGTCAATGAGGTTGAAGCTGCCAAGTGAATTGACATCTTCATTTCAAAAACTTGTCTTCCACTCCATTATCTCTAATTGCTACAGCTTTTGTTCACCTTATGCTGTGGTGCTGCTATTCTCCTCTTATGTATGATTGTTTCATTTTAATCAGTACAGTCATTCTTCCATACAAACTTCTATTTGACCCAGACCAGTTATTTTGTCTACAAATCATTTCCTGCATGGATACAGCTCTTGATGGGTCAGAACTTGGTTTCAACCCAAGTCAACTTTGAAGTTATCGAAGCATTTACAGCATTCAAAGAACCACAATATGTATTGAATGGAAAGATTTTGAACTACTTAATCTTCCATTGTCATCTTATAAAGAAACGTTAGGCATAACCATAGTTTAAAATCTCAATAGGCCCAAAAGTTGACTGCCTCGAGAATTTGAAAATGATCAAGAAAAAATTCAGTAAAATTCCCAACAATTCTAAACACAACTTTATAAGATAATCATTCAGACAGCCAAAACTACAATTACAGAAATCACAACTATAAGTTGCTTTTATTTCACTTATAGATCCAAAAACAGGTTCAAGGCACATCATTATGTCATGATTATAAATGATACGTCTGCATTAGTGTTTTTAAACGTTTCATCTGTGGAAAACACATACCCAGAAAAAAAGTTTTAGTTTCTGCCTTTGGGAAACTTGATTGGGGTCTTGGAATGAAAGCCCTTCGCAAGGTTGATGACCGAAAACACTTTCAGGTATTTGGGCGCAAAGCTCCCAGCAGATCAAGGGCTACATGTTCACTATCATAATATTATGGACCAGGACCGAGGAATGAATCCCCTACCAGTAAGACCAAATTAAGGTTTTCAAGACCACATAGATCTTCATGACAAGTGCCATTTTTCGTAATTTTATGTAATGTCCCCTTTCTCAAATATGATTTAATAAGAAATAATAATTACATATCAACAATAAGAAAAATAGTAATATACAATTATAATTGTGATTATAATAAATAATTGCATTCAAGTAAAAATATGAAATTGAATTACAAATATAAATAAATACTATAATATTATTAATATGAAAAATTATAATAATTTAAATACATAATAAATAAATATTGAAAATAACAATTGGACCATCTACATGTCCATACGGGAGCTTTAAGTGTATATTGTCGAAGAATATTGAACCCGACATACATGGCATGGTGACTTGGCCAAATGGTGGATTATAGTTGTGACAATTATATATTATAAATTATAATAGAATCATCGATTTATAGAAAAGAAATGAACGATTCAGTAATTTATCTCAAATGTTTCAACAACGTCTATTCTTCACGGAGAAGATAAAGGGTACGAAAAGACGAGAAAAGGATAATGTTAGTTTCTTTGACATCGACAAATCTAAAAAAGGTTATGATAAACGTCGATGGCAATATATTCGGACGTTGGTGTAGAGTCTAGAAAATACACTGCAATAAATAGATAGATAGATAGATAAAATTTTAACGTCCACGAGGCCAAAAATAGCCTATGGGACAGCAAGACAACTCAAGCAGACTTAAGTAGCGCTGTTCGTCTCTTGTGTAGACTAATGATGAGCCCCCCCAATTGCTCAATGTACTCTTCGTTGAACAGGTTATGCCAAGAACTGTCACATATAGTATCCGCAAACTTATCCCTGCTATCCTTGTAGGCCTCACATTCTAGAATAAAGTGTTGTTCAGTTTCCACTTTCCCAGAATTGCAAAATCTGCAAATTCTCTCTTCCCAAGCCTCCTTTGGCCTCTTCCAACGCCCGGTCTCACAACGAAGTTGGTGAGAGTTGGTTCTCAGCTGAGCAATAAGAATTTTAGCTCTCCAAGAAATGTTGGCTCCTATGTACACTTTTTCGAGTTGATCACAAGTGGGGTTGAACTCATTTATATAATATAGTTTCTTCCTCCCAATCTCGCTTTAGTTTGTGCTAAAGAAAAGGTACGATACACAAATATTATGCAGAATTAACAATGAATACGACAAGTATTCTAACCATCAAACAGTATTGTAATGGCGGCAGTCTAAATATCATAACATGATTAGAAGAAAGAGACTAACCAGTAGTCATAACTAATTGATTTCAAACAGTGCCGTTTCTATTAAGAAACGAAATTAGTGAAGGTTTCTGTGTAAAAATCATCATTAGGAATTGCCACGATTAGTAGCTAAGAAATGTAGTTCTTCCAAAGAAATGTTTATGCAAAGTAGCATATATAAAAAGAGCTTGGGAAGAAATGAAAAGCCATCGAAATTTATTACTTGTCTATCTATTTTAGATCTTCTCAGTAGAGCAGTCGCAAAATTGGCTTAAACTAGTGGCAAGCAATTGCACATATAACAGATAGAAAGCGATTATTGTAAAGTTTCTACAAATTCTGATAACCAATACTGAAATAATGATTTAGGTCTTGCTGAGAAATTGATCTCCTGCAAGTCTTGTTTAAATGTTTATTGTTCAGGAAATCTGAAATGAATTCTGGAAATTATAATTTTATCTCTGATATGAATCCTTTGGAGCAGATTGCTAGAAGAACAGACTTTGGTAATTATTGTGTGTCTTCTATCCACAAACATGTTCCTATTTATATATAATCCAAGGGTCTTGTCTTTCCAAAAGACATATCCCTTCTAGGTCGGCCCTCCATGAATTAATCTCTTCCTCATAACAAATCGGTGACTTTAAACAGTTAACTAATAGTTAACAAAAATCAACTACAATAGTTTGTTGAGAGGCAAACAAGTATACCTCATAAGTCGCCGATCATGATGCTTGGAGAAGTATTAATCATAAGGCAAATACAAAGAACCATTTATGCATATCAGATCATACTGATCAAGAATATCATATCATTGCTATTATCGAGTTATAAGGATTTAACACACCCTCTTAACTTGATAATATAAATGACAGAAACATATCTAGCAACATAGATTAACCATAGAATTGTACTCTATATCTATTTGATTCTTGCATCCATGTAGTATCATGATACACATGATAATTATATTACCAAACTTGTAATATCGATTATCACTAACACTAGTGATAACAGTATTGCAAAGCATACAATATATAGGATAAAATCTGAAGAATGATTAAATTCTTCATTTATCCAAGTTGCGACTCATAGGTACTAGCATTCCTATATCACAACATGATCCTGAGTTAAGATCTACAAGAATAGGATAAACTATGGAGAATAATTAAATTTTTCATTTATCCAAATTGTGACCCATAGACATAGAAATGTCTACATGACAATGCTTGAGACCATAATGTGATCTATAACAATCCTCCCTAGCTAAGAGAGTGTTAATGTTGTCGCTTTCAATTGGATTAAATTTATCTAAAGATAACCCTCCTATAGTTATCGGTCAAACATTATTGCAATTGGTTAATCGTCAATAAACAAACACACACACACACACACACACACACATATTATATATATATATAGATATGGTTATATATATTGTTGTTAATATATTATCTAATCATGATTAACTTAAAATTTACTATAAAAGACATCTTTCCTCTACTCATATTTATATATCAGTTAAGTCTGCATTTGGAACACATAAAATAATGGCAGTATTATTACATTTGCAGAAAACAATCCTACAAAACTAAAACTTGCATCACAGGAACTCACCCCAAATGTCGAGCCCTAACTCACTGAACTCTACCATCCTGTCCTCTAGCGATGGTGAACTGACCTAGCCAACTGCAGGAGCCTACAAAAAATGGGGACATTACACTCATCGTAATCTTCCAATTATCATCTGACAATATGATTCCTCCATCTATTCAAACTTCCAAGATCTCCTTGAAAGCGATTAAGCTCATGAATCGAGGAACCAAGCTTAGATACAAGTTCTTGAAAAGACCAAATAACTAAGGAGGTGAATCATTTATTCCTACACAACCAATAAGACATTTTCCTACTGTCGGTAACACTTAACATACATCAATTGTTAAGATATTTTGGTTAAAGTGCAATAATACACCATCAAAAGATTAGCATTAAAAGAACAGGTACACCGACACAATGAGCACCATATTATACATGGAAAACCCAATTTAAGCAAAACCATGAAGAAGCTTATTCTTATGAAATCTATAACACTGATTAAGGTGACACCGAATAGGTGATTAGTACAAGGCTAACTACCTAAACAAAGGAAACTGTTGGTAGTTCAACTGCCTAAATAGCCATGCCCCAAATATAGAAACACTTATTGTTGAAACAAAGGCTCGCAACCAACAGAATAAAAAGTGAAACCGAAACACAGTAAGGTGTCAGGCCTCTACAAATTCCAGTTAAGAACTGTTTGCACTTCCTCTATCAACTTGTTTGAGTAGTTTGCACTTTCATTATAGAATCAACATAACTTATAAGTATCATACATTGAGCATCAACATACATTTGACTATGCATACTTACAAGTACGTACACTCTTGAATACATAGGTTTTGTTTATTTATACTAGTATTCAAGATTACTTTTCTTGGCCAAAATAACCAGAACATGTGATATGGTCAATACACAAGTTCAATTGTTACATTTAATTACAAGCATCGGACCTAAATCTGGGAACTTAATCACACGTCACGTTATTGTAAAATGAGTCACACATACAATATAGCACAATTGCCAACACCGCAAGAATGCCACAACCAAGACCAAAAGATGGAAACTTTATGATCATTGGATAAACCGATGACCCTAGGTATCACGTCAATGAAACTAAAAAACCAGCAACAATTATGGCCATTCACCAAGACAAATTATCGATATCAATGCCAATCCCAAATAGGAGAGTCCAATCAACCATCCAAGAGCCAACAGGTGTACCAATAAACAGGACCAAAAGAATCAGGTAGACCAGTTCACCAACAAGAAGAAATGTAGAATGTCAGATATACTCTTGATGATGACCGAAAAGACTATGCCAAGTAATTGCAACAAGTGAATCGATACAGGAAACTAAATACACAAAAACCAATTGAACAAAAGATATATATCTGAAAAACCACACAACTTCATACATGAGGATTTTGTTAGTCAGTGTGGTCTTCAGGCCAAGGAGTTTCTTGGGCTTTGAGTCAAGGTGGCAAATGGCTACACACACACTTGCATCGGGTGCATCGATCTCTCTTTATTTCTTCGTGAATATGAGTTGCAATCAGATTTCTATGTTATTTACTTGGGAGGGATGGATGTTGTGTTAGGGATGCGATGGATATAGGACATTGAGGAGTTTTTCCTTAGTCTACGCTTGATGGAGATGCTAGCCTAGAGGGAAGTTTAACATACTATGTCTCTTTGTACATTGGGTAGTGTGAATTTACAAAGATATGACACACTTCAGGTGGAGTAGGTCACACACCATGCCTCCCATAGTTCACAGTTACCGAGTTTGGATCAGCATGTGAGTGTAGTTCACTTTGTGAACAATCCTCTGTTTGATATGGATGTCACTCTCTCATGTGATAATCCACTATTTGAGATTGATATTGGTCTCCCTCAAGTGATGAGTGAGGATGATATTTGGGATTCCACTAATGCATCGGGACGTTAGTCAATCCTTACAAATTTCTAGATAGGTCTTACCGAGGAGTTTACTGATGTGTATACAATGAGGAGTGCATATAGTTTCACATTTCACATTTGACCTCCATGTACAGGATATATACTGGGTGTAGAGTTTGTATGTGCCTAAGTTTGATGTTTTGTATGATGGCTTAGTTGGCATAGAGAAAGGTGGTGAATCTAATCCCTAATGAGATGCCTAATGAGATGCTTACTTGTGATGTTCTAATTTCTACATCACTAGCATTGGTGATGAGTGTAGTTCTGTGAACTATGTTGTTCACACAAATGGCGTTGTATTTACAAGGATTATTTGGTAATGACAAGGACATGACACACATTTTTCCACGGGATCCTGGTGGAGGTTGGGGTTTGTTGTTCTACTGGATTGCAATCGCTCGAGACAAGCAATCTTGGAGGGAGCACTATAATTGTCCCCAATTTAGGTGATGAGTGTAGTTTTGTGAACTATATTGTTCATACAAATGGTGTTGTATTTGCAGGGATTATTTGGTAATGACAAGGACATGACATGCATTTTTCCACGGGATCCTTGTGGAGGTTGGGGTTCGTTGTTCTACTAGATTGCAATCACGTGGGACAAGCAATCTTGGAGGAAGCACTATAATGTCCCCAATTTAGCAAGTATCAAGAGTATGGGTTTATTAGCTCATCATTGCAACCCTCATGAGCTAACACCTATATTTGAATGTCTCTATTTGTGTGATTTATAAGTTATAGTAAGTCAAGAGAGTTGGTTACTATTTATAGCAGTGTACAGTGGTGACGTTTGAGGTTAGGCTATCTCAGTTACTCATAGAGCTTTGGCAATAAGAACATAATGGAGGTTATTAATTAGGTTTGACTTAATTAAGTAAGTTATATGTCCTAATTGAATGGTTTGACCAAGAAGCCTCTCTAGTGAAAAGTGTGCAGAAGAAGACTCTAGCAATTGAGTTGTAATGGAGTTATTATATTTAAAAGTTGAATATGCTTCCAAATGCAAAATCATAATTTAAGCAAGCAGTGTGAGCATGAAGCCTTTACAGTGAAAGGTGTGAAGGAAAAGCTTTTTGGATTGAAATGTTATAAAAGCAAGGCTCTCGAGATGAACTGATTCATTCAATTATCTCTAAGCATTTGTTATTTTGATTAAGTTTGTGTTGAGTGTTTGAAGCTGAGAGTGAATAATGATTTCAGTTTTTTTCTGCAGTTTGAGTTGGAATTCGATGCCAATGAATTGTGCATGCTACTGCTGTTATTTGAGTTTAAAAATTATGAATCAGTCCATGCTTGGAAGGTGATGTGACTGCTAAGAAGAGGAACAGTTGGAAGTTCTGAGACACAAGGGTGAATGTATGTGGATGTTGGTGACAAGTTTGCACACAAACATCAGAAAATGGCTGCAGTTATCTACATTGGAGCAGCATCCAAGAATTCAAGGCTGTGCATTATTTACTAGAGGCAATGTGGGTACAAACAACGCTTGTGTTTCACTTCAAGCCCTTCATTTTTTGCTGCTGAGGGGCTCATGACACTATTGGGACCAATAAATGTTCATCTTGCATCATTGGAATTCAACGAGGTTAACTTGCAAAGCCAGGTTCTTGAATTAAATATAATTATTGCATGTTTATATATGCATTTGTGAGCACTTGTATATTGGTCAATAGCAAATAAGTTGGCTTTCAAAAGTTAGTTATTTCTTGTGCTCTAGTTTGTCAATTCATCATTTGAAAATCCATGAGACGAATATAATCTCAAAAACTAAAAGAATTATAAAAATTCAAAACAAAAAAAGAGACTTCTTCAGCATAGTTTCAGGGTGAGCCAGCAGGGCTCATTACAAAGGCACATCAGTTAACTCTTCAATCACTTGCCCAAAGAACACAGTCATTATAATGATTTAAGATACATTTCATTGATAACTAGCATGAATTCTTACAAAATGTTAAATGTACAAGGAAATGATATTAAGAACAACTGGAATGCTTGTAATGTTATCTAAGATCCTAAAATTAGCATTACCTTTTTCATCTTATTTTCGTCTCTTGAATTATGCTCCCTCTGATGATGTCTTTTTGAATGTGATTTCTCCCTTTCTCGATGCCCTGACTCCCGCTTCCTTTTCTTCTCTTTAGTGTTGTCTTTATGTCTATCATAGTCAGAAGAACCACTGCTAACTGCATCATGCCCAGATGATTTGCCTGCATACTTACTCCTTCCATTTCCATGCTGAACAGCATCTTTTTCATCGCATTTATTGTCTACGATAGACTGTGCTTGATGATTCCTGTGCATGTTAGCTTCTTTTTGATCCTTGGGCAAAATTGATGCATGGTCATGCATCCTGAAACTTGCATTAGGATTTTCATCAGAAGCTTTCTGAACAGAATAATCAGGTAACATTAATCGATCACTTTCTATCCCAATTTCAGCATTTCCCTTTTGTACATCCTTTTCTTTCTGTGGCATATCTAACTCCGATGGAACTTTTAGGCCCAACTCTTTGCCAAGGGATTCAAGGAAATCACCAGCAATTAACCGATTCAAAGTTGCATTGGCTCCCTGAGAACTCTTATCTTGAATATCCATTTTCTTCTGTTCAGTTTCTTCTTCCTCGGTATCAGACTCATCTGAGAATATCGCCTAGAAAATAATAAATGGATGTCAGGAATGCTATAGAACATATAAACCAAAAAGTAACCAATTGAAACTCAGGATCCACAAAAGCACTTTCTGTTCTGAGTAATATGTTTGTAAGATTGTCTTCATAAATTTAAAAAGCTTAATCATTTTTTTTTTTAAAAACTCGCAAATTTTCCAGGTTAGCTGTGAAATAGCAAAGGAATGGCAAAAGAAACCAAAAAATACCTTATACAAATCAACAGGCTTCTTAACAACAGCATCCTCCACTTCAATCAGCTCTTCCTTCTTGTTATCTTGATCATTAGCATCAAGCACTTCCAGTTGAAACTGGGAGACTTGCAGTTCTTGAGGAATGGATCTGTCTTCATTTGCTGATGACATTTCATGTACATCTCTCCGTGGATTTGAGATAAGAACGAGTGAATCCATCTTGCTTCTCACCTTAGGTAAAGGAGGGGGCTGACAGAAAAAGAGGCCCATTAAGGTCAATGCTAGAGAAGACAAACTAGCTGAATAAAATACCCATCAATTATTAATATAACAGAATACTATACAACTGAATTCTACATTCTGCAAATTCAACGTGACTGTAATTAAAAATAAATTAATTAATGCATTCAACAGGTGATGTCACATACAGCCACTACAATTATAAACCTTATGATTCATACAAAGATCTCCTTCACTACAGTTTAGTTCTACAGATAAATTTGCATAAATTTGGCATACTAATGCAGCTGTTCCTGTATAACATATTACAATGGGCATCAGATGCTAGTACTAGTTCATATTTTCGAAATAGAACAATATAATAAAAAATAGTAGTAGAGATGTGGAACACAGCAGTATAAGACACTATGTCAGTAGCCCAATCCTGAGAGCAAGGTTCTTGACTTATACCATCTACCTCACTACCCAATTCACTGGTTCCTGGAAGCTTTCTTTCTGGTGCATACAGTAATAATCATCTTTGATAAGATGTATTAAATACACCAATAAATATCTTTCTTGGAATGCTTGCATTTCCTTGGTAAAACTGTAATCCAACTCTGTATTTAATCACTCCTCTTGGTTGTGCAGAGTTTTCTATACAGTATCAGATACAACCACTCAAAAGATGAAGTTTATTGAGGAAAAGGAGGTCATGAGATCACAACTTGAAATGCTATAATGCATATAATATTTTAAATTGAAATAAACATACCATTTAATAATTCATGTGATATTAGGACAAAATCCGTCGACAGTCTTCTCACTGTACTTAAGTTATGATTGTAAAATTGCATATATGTTTTCATGCAAATGTAGATATCCTCACACAATAGGTTGCAATAAGCATTAGATAATGGTAACAGTTCATGCTGGAAGCTTTCTTGCTGGTGCGTACAGTAATAATTATATTTTATTAGATGTCTTAAACACATGATAAAATACTTTTCTTGGAAAATGGAAACCTTTCATTTCCTTGTTGTAATGTCACCAATCTCTATTTCGAAATCAATCCTCTTGGTTGTGGAGAGTTTGCAATACAATATCAGATACAACCATTAAAAAGGTGAAGTATACTGAGGAAAAGGTCATGATATCTACACAAATTGAAATGCTTCAACTGATAAATAAATAAATAATTTGAATTGAAACTAACAAAACAATTAATAATCAATTATGTTATTAGGACAAAATGAATCAACAGTTTTTTCACTATGCTTCAGTGATAAGGATAAATTTGATTATATGTTGGCATGCAATGTAGTAGTCTTTGCATAGTAGGTTGCAATAAGCATCAGATGGTAGTGCTAGTTCACATAGAGAGAATAATTGAATAAAAAATTCAGCAAGAGATGTCAAACACAGAAGTATAATACAGAGCAGGGCTCGTGACTAGTCATCATCTACCTTACTGCACCAATGGCAGATATAAGTATTTCTGCTAGTGCATACAATGATAAGCATCTTTCATTACATGTCTTAAACATGCTACTAAAATAGATTTCCTGCAAACACTTCATTTCCTTGGTCTATGTTATATATCATGTCCCCTTTTCTTGAAAGTTGAACTTTGGCAAATAATAATGCATTTTATGTTTCCATGGGTTGATCCAGCAAGCATAGGAAGACTAATTGATGCAATATTTTTTTTTGTCCAATCAATTGTAATATCAAGAGGGCAATTAAATATTAAATTTAATATTTATGAGGCTCCATGCATTGGAATTTGTGTCCTTTTGGAGTTGTGTAGCAAGAAGTCCAAAAAATAATCAACCATTACAAATGGAAGGGGATTTGGGGGAGCTCAAAGGTTGGCAACTCAACAGTCAACAACTCCACAATCATGCATCCCAATGGGCATTGGAATTTGGATAGTAAAAAATATGGTGAGCTTACTCTTAGAAAGGCATGTTTATTATTATCTCTTCTCTCATATTTGTAGAATTGCAGATAGCTTCTTCAGTGGTTGAAAACCCATTGAAGGATAATGCTTGTGGATGGAAACCCATAAGCTTTGGGTGATAAGATGGCAAAAACCATTTGACCACAGAGGGTGTTCTCATCCAGAGAATGTGTGTAGACAGAAAAATTTGCAAGATTGATTGTTTCTTTTTCAGTAAGCAGGGATTCTTCAGATAGTGGTTTAAGTGGTTTCCAAGCATAGTTGTGTGATTTTTTGTCACTTCTGAGTCTTGTGGAGGTATCACAGCAGTATGTTTCTGTGATTAAGTTTGTAATCCGATCTAATGCTGGTATTTCCATTTAGAACTCAAACTACTTCTTGGTATTACTACTTTGTAGGTTTTATGTAGGGTTTTGGTGTTAAAAAACAATCATTTTCTGATATTGTAGATTAGATTCAGACCTGATTAGTAGCTGTTGAAGATCAGAAAAATCATTTGATATGTTAGTATTTTCTTTTGGTGGGTAAACTATTTCACTTGATGAAGTTTGAAGCAAATCGGTAGACTAGTTTAGGCATAACTTTGTTAAGGAAGATTTTTGGGAGTGTGAAGCTGCGGCTTTGTTGGTAGCATAAAATCAGATATTCTGACCTGCTCATCTGCTGATTATTTCAGAATATCAATTTAAAGATGTTCTTTGAAAAGTTCAGAAATTTGTTATCATGATTGTGCAAGAACTAGTTGACTAGTATTGGTGTTTTGGGGTGAACTTTGGCATAATTTGTGAATTCATTTTTGGATCTGGACATAATCTTTAATTTTCAGTTGAGAATATTACATGTTAGCTCAGCTCTATTTGAAATCAATCCACTTGGCACCTTTCTGTAGAAAATATTTTGTAAGCAACCACTTCGGCATAGATATGGAATGAGTTAACTATTTTTTCTTTATCAATGCAAACTTGAAGTCCCCTCCATGGCTGAATCCAACAATGGAGGGAAAGGAAACTCACATAACTCTCTTTCAACAGATGCCATATCTTTGCTGCTCAATCATATCTAATTGCAAAGAGAAACTAATTGGTCATCCAAATTGCATTATACATCAGCTGGAATGCCTGGATTTACAAATGGTGAATTATCAACTCCTATACAGCAGGTAGGAAGCTATTGAAGAAATTGCAGCAAGGCTGGCTGAAGCAATTGAACAAAAGGCACAGCAAGGAACAGTAATAAGAAAACAATTATCATGACAAATCAGCACTCCCATCTACCTCATTTCCAAGCCCAAGACAAACATCAAGCTTGGGGTTGCCTGGTTGTAGGGCTAATGCTGAAAGTCAAACTCTCAATTGCTTCACTGCATCAAAGAATTGCTGTTCCATATTTCCTAGTCAAAGTTGAATGGATACAGATACAGATACGGTATTGGGTACGGATATGACCATTTTTTAAGATTCCCAATATTGATACGGCTAGATATGACATTAATAAGTAACACATACACATATATTTAACACAGTTTTCTAAGTTATTATGGGAGATTTTCATTGCTTCAAAAGCAATTTTGACACATAAATGCTACATAAATATTTATAACTTAATTTAACACTTTACAATATGTAAACATAGTAAAGTTGCATTAGAAGATAACCCAAAAAATGAGTTGCTGAAATAGAAAAGCATTCTATTTGTCTTTCTCATTTGTTGCAGATTTTGTTTATACTATTTTTAAAAAAATGCTTCAATAAAGTTTTTTGTTTAAATTAAATTTGGGAAGATCTACGTCAAATCTTTAAAAAAATCAAATCCCATAGTATTTGGCATAGTATTTGGCTAGTAGATAAAATGAAATGAATCAATCAGAAAAATAATAAAACTCAATAGAATAGCACCTTTCCAGCAAATGGATCCAGCAGATTAAAACGCTTGCATAGTAGCAAAGCTGGTCTCCACTGATGCTCCTCCCTGCGGGGGAATTGCTTTGTCTCCACGTTTTCTACCTTTTCATGACTTTTAAGCTGCATCTGACCCATCAATTTGAAATACATTTTGAAAACAATCTATTACCAATCCTAAACAATCACCATGGATTAACATTTAAATGAAATGCCCTGAAAATAATTACCATGGTTCCCATTGTTTCTACACCACCAGATGTAAACCGGTTTCCAACAGTTGATATTAAGTCCAAGTGCTGATCTGATGTAGCAGAGTTCTGTTTAGATCGCTTATCTCTCTCAATTATCTCAGCAGCAGCTTCAAAGTCAAGTCTTTCTTGTGCCCGTTCTAAGTCTGACATATTGCCTTCTATATAGGTGGAGCGGAGACCCCCTTGATACTTGTCTTTAAGAAATTGTTCAAATCTTGCCTGTTTAAGTGGATCTGTCTTGAAGGGCTGATTGACAGATGCATCTTCAAGCTGATTGCTCAAGATGATAAACACAGAAATCATTAGCCTAAGAAAACCTGTTGCATATCCAGTCCTAAGAGAATCTGTTAATTATAGTCAGAGTATAAGCTTAAGTTTTACACTGAGTTGTTTGCTCTGAGTTAGAAAGAAACTACACTGCAAGAATAGTAAAGCCAGCCATGTAGCATCAAAAAATGAATGATTTGGATAAAAATACAAGTTCATTGTTAACGTTTTCGCATATAAATTATTAGTCTTGGATGAGTTTACACTTTACATATTATGTAGATCAGTTCAAAAGAAAATTATACCTGTGAATTTGACTTGGTAAAGGTGTCAGAAAGAACCGATTGAAGGCGAGCAACATCCCCAGGTGGAACAAATGCATTAGAAGATTTTAAACTTCTTTCTAAAGGAGTTTCACCTAAAACTCGTCCCCGCTCCTCCACATTCAGCTTTTGTCTCTTGTTTTCATGTGAACTCTCTATAAATTGCTTGCTTCTTTCAGCAAGCTTCGTTTGCTCCTCCCACAATTTTCTCTTGTAATAATCATGGCCTGGTCCTCCAAACAGAAAGCCAAACAGCGGATTCTTTGCATTCTTCTCCCTAGAGAGATCTTCAAACATTTTACCACTTCTTGCCACAAAAGTCGCAAGGCCATCAATCATCATCCTCATCTCTGTGTCATCTGGTGCAGCTCCCTCAGGTGGAGGTAGGTCACTAACTTTGCACTCAATCTCTAGAGGAACAGAGAAATTGTGTTTTGGTACAAATCCAGAAGGAACAACTGGAGGATTAAACCTGAATAAAATTCATTATATCGCTTAGTTAGATAAAAGAGAATCAATTTCAAATGCTTCCAAGCAAACACAAATATTTGAAGAAACCTTATATAAATCTGAGACTTAAGAAAACTTGATTGTAAAGATCTTGCGAAATAGCTTGTAATCAACTTCAACAATGTTTAAAAACATTGGTTGTTGGCAATAGTATATCTAATTTGTAATTTTGGTGCACGAGTTTTGATTCAGGCTTCTAAGAGTGTCGATGTTTGGTAGCTTCAGTTGGATAAACCCATGAGACAATACACACACACACACACACACACATATACATATACACATATATATATATATATGAGATATGATTTTTATGTATATATTTATTATATATAAGATATAAATTTTATATATTTAAGTATTATTATGGGAGAGAAATTAATATTAATTTGATTCTTGGAAATTATATATATCTATATATACAACTATAACTAAAATCTATTATTATATTAATTATCTAATAACGAATACACATGTCCCATGAAGGGACATGTCTCTTCTTGGCTTATTCTCAATATAAATACAAGGGGTCGCTGCCTTTGGAAAAGACATACAATCAGGTAGTGTTATTACATTTGCAGCAATCCTTTAACTCCAACATGGTATCAAATCCAAGTTGCAAATATAAGAAAGGATAGCAGTGATAAATTCCAAAAATTTAAGGTCAAGAAGCTTTATTTATCGAAGCATGCTATGTAACATAAGTTGATGATATAAAGATTGTTTGGTTCGTACACTAAAATACAAAAGCTTAAAACTGTGCCAGCGATTGTTATAATTATACCAAAGTAATTTACAAAGAGTTCTCCTTTTGAAATTATATGATTATTGTCACAGCTTAACGGATTATTAAACATACACTTGCATGTTTCCTCTGACCTTCATTCTGTACAAGAATTTCGATCAAGGCGTAGACTTTAATTTGCAATTTGCACAAAGATTATTCATATAGCTGGATTTGGAACTGAGAGAAGGAATGGACTTCTCTGATAATATCAGCCAATTTGGAGGTACCGTGAGTTCATCTCTCAGCAAATCACAGATCTTATTCACAAGAGTGTAATCCCTTTTCACATTAGAACGAAATGGAAAAGCTAAGCTCCTTTATTTCCAAATTCATAAGGTGCAGATTGAATCCACAGAACTTGGACTACACTTCATATAATATTATTTCCACGGAAGAATGAGTACTTACCCGCACAACATAATGATCAACGATCCATCATACATGGATAAATACAATGGAGGAATACGCGGGTCATAGATACATAAGACAAGGTGGACCATTGCTAACGGATAGAGAGGATTGATACCGACGAAGGAAAGTAGATTGGGAAATTTCAAAATTATTACCGGAGACCAAATCATATTATTGGACCACTAGACAAAGACAAAAACCATAGCAAGGACAGGACATGTTCTACATGGAGAAAAACCAAATAAGTAGAAAAGGACGAGGATATTTTTGTAAGCATGCATTGGGCATCCAGTCAAGTGATGTGGGCATACAACTTACTGACGAAGTTGAGAAAAACACTCCATACTAGATTGCCCTAATCAAATTGTGGATGTATTATAATCACAATCACAAGAACCACTGAGGACCACATGCCAAGGAAAGTACCAATAAAGTTAGCATTAGGAGAGAGATAGAAGTATTTTTTGTTATCTTCAATATCATTTTTACTTATTGTTGTGGTCACCTTAGATTATTATGTGGCATTAATAAGGAAATAATATGTTGAAAATATAGAATAAAATATATACATATATATATATATATATATATATATATATATATAGAAGATTGAATATATACATAAATGTTCAAAAGTATATATTTAAATTAGATATTTATCTACATTTTATTGGAACGATATTACTATTATGTAGAATAATTTTTATTTAAATACATACTATAAGAGCTATTTGCCTTGATCTTTTCTTTTTTCTCCAAAGATGTTCTTGCAAGTGAAGAATATTAGATTCAGAGGGAGTCTAAAAATCCACGTGAGTGATTGCGTGATTTTGATGGGCTTTACCCCTGTGTACATCATTAGGAAGTGGCAACTTCCAAATGATTATCACTTGTATTTGTTGAAGTAATTGAAAGGTGACGATCTTACAATAACTTAATCTTCTATTGTTATGGACATCTTATGATGTCTAAGCAAATCATGATAGGTGATAACTTGCATGGTGGATTAAATTCCTTAAACAGACCATGGCCTTCTATTGTGATGGACATCTTATAATGTCTAAGAAAATCACTATAGATGATAAATAGCATGCTGGATTAAGTTCCTTAAATAGACCATGGCCTTCTATTGTGATGGACATCTTATGGTGTCTAAACAGATCATGATAGATGATAACTTGTATGGTGGATTAAGTTCTTTAAATGGATCATGACCTTCAACTCTGATGGACATATTATGGTGTTTAAGCAGACCATGATACATAATTACTTGCATGGTAGATTTAAGTTCCTTAAACATACCATGGCTGTTCCTATGGTAAGTATCATTGAGGGTACGTGTGCACATACCTTATGAACATTTTTTAGTACTTGGTAAATGTCATGTGACTTAACATTTAGGAGGCTATTACTCTTGATCTCTAAATGGTGGATATCTTCTACTCAAAGATATTCTTAAAACTTGTCATTCTTGATTTTACATTTAGGTGATATTATATCTTGTGTTTATCCTACCTAGCTAAGAGGGAATATTGATGTTCAATAGCTTCAGTCAAATGAACCCATGAGACAATATTATTGTAGATATACATACATCTATCAAGGTTCCATGGGCACGGGGGTACTTGGGTACTTAGGGTACTGATACGGGTATGGGTACGACTATTTTTCAAAATAGGGGAACTTGGGTACTTCAATTTTTTTTAAATATAATTTAATAATTATACAGAATCTGAAATTATGAATCATAATTGTTTTACAAAACATGAATGGTGATCAAGTTTGCAAATGTAATTTATTGTTTTCAGTTTTAGATCTACAATATGTTTGTAAGAATAATATATGATAAATGCCTACATGCATAACAGAGAAAGCAAATTTTAAACATGAACAAGAAGATCATATATCATATAACAATGCCATATTGCAACTGATAAACTACTAACTTGAACAGTGATAAAGTTTAACGTTAATCAGCAGTGTATCAAAGTTTCAAATTGATTATGTAGTGAATTAAGCTTGATAAACAACAAGCTGATACACAAACAAAAAACCAAAAGAAAAATGAAAAACGAAATCTTAATCAAGATCTTAGCTATGATGCTATCCACTAAGTACCCAATACTTGGGGTACGTGTACCCGGTAGTTGGGTGCGTGTACCCATGCAAGTTATATATATAATATGAGATATTAATTTATATATATCTAAGTATTATTATGTAAGAGAAATTAATATAATAAAGATTCATGAAAATTATATACATACATACATATATACATACATATATATATATATATATATATATATATATATATATATATATATGTAAAATTAAAATTTATTATTATATTAATTATCTAATTACAAATAGACATGTCCCATGAAGGGACATGTCTTTTCTTGGCTTATTCTCAATATAAATACAAGGGATTGAAGCCTTTGGAAAACACGTACAATCAGGCAGTGCTATTACATTTGCAGCAATCCTTCAATTCCAACAAAGAGCATTAGATATGTAGGGCATAGAAAACAAGTCATCAAAGCAAATCAATGTCCTTTCATTACTAACAAATACATTATCAGTAAACAGTCAAGCATAACACAAAGTAGACATATAATGATACATCAGCATGCTAGTTACAAAAGAATGCTTAGGTAATGACACACTTAATTGTTTCTCTCAGCCATTCTAAGTTGTACAAAACAGAATAAATTAAACTGAAAATAGATACACAATACAAGGTTGAAAATCCCTTGCCAGGAACCAAATTATCTTACTTTACCCTCATGTATGTATTACAAATAAGCATTTCCTGAAAGTGTAATTTTTTCAGTACAAGCAACAAATCTCAAAACTTCAAAAAAATTTCTTAGTGTTTTGGGCAACATTAAGAAACAGGAAAAGGGTGTTCCATAATCCAAGTATGTTTTAGCATGCTGAAAATCACAGTTAGAAATATCTATTTGAATTAATACCAAGATAGATATGTGATGCTTCTCATCATCATGTGATCTACTTTGTGGAGGGCACTATTGACTTTTAATATCTATGTAATCCAGGGACACATCCCCAGCCAAACTGGTGCAGCCCCTTCTTAATAAATTTCTGAACGCCATGGGGATGGGTCAGAAACATCCCCTAACCATGCCCAAAAAGCTTAAAAACAGGAAACAGCTTGGTGACAGCTAAGGAGATGTAAGAATGCCAAAAAAGTCACTCAACCATGCCAGGAACAGCTAGTTGTTCTTTACAGCCAAATGTTTCAATAATTATTTTTTTAAATATGAAGTGATGAAAAATAAACAGGTGTGGGGGAGCACAACACCCTTACCATAAAAACAACCCCTAAAATGGCATTGTAACATTCAAAATAAAAAAGAGCTCCTTTATGCCATTTTCCGTAGTGTGAAGAGAAAAAAGAAGAGCATAGCTGTGAGAAACCAAATCAAAGAAAGAGAAGTGAGCTAAGGACAAAAGAAGATCATGTCTCCCACAGTTGAGGTAATTACTTTATTTTTAATTTTTCTTCAATTCTATTGTATAATTTACGAGTTAGGATGGTCAAAATAATACACAATGAGCTGTAGCACCAACAAGGGTAGGAAGGTGAATAAATTCAAATTGAACAAGCATGGACTGTAAGTTTTTCAAGGAGTGAGTATTCCAGACAATCCATTTCAATGCCCCTCTAGCCTCTCGAAAGATTATGCAAAGGGGGCATTTAACCCAAAAAAAAAAAAAAACCTTCTACAATTTGCAACAGCCATACATGTTAAGAGAAAAAAAACACATGGGGAGCTAGAATATGGCTGTCTCATATTTAAAGGATGACTGTGGCAGCTACACAAGGGTTAAGGATTACAACTGTTAGGCATACCTGGTCAAGGGGTAAAATTTTACAAACAGTACTATTAGTTAAGAAGGTCAAGTTGACTAGGTTGCACATGGAGGGTGAAGCAATAAAACAGAAATACCAATGAAGCTTTTGTAGCGTAGTGCATCATTTGGTGGCAAGAGACACTACATTATGGCTTGCATGTTGTCACTGATGAAAAACACATGTTTCCCATGGTTACTTGTCAGTATGAAGGATTACCGAAGGGTTACTGAAGGTCTGAAGACAAAAATGACTATGCCAGAACAAGAACAGTGAGGAGGTACGGTAAAAGCTTTGGTATGGACAAATGCAGATGAATTATGAAGAGCAAACCTCACGGGAGCTTTAGGACAATCTAATCTACCGGATTCTAGCTTCACTTTAGTTGCTGATGATCGGCAAGCAAGTTATGATAGTTTGAGCATTAATGTTGCAGAGAACAGTGGTAACTAGAGAGAGTCAATTGGTAAATCGATCACCCATCCTAACAGGTCAATGATCTATGTTGGTTAGTGAGATTGATATGATACAGTAGACCCAGTAGAGGAAGTATGTGGTCATAAGCAAGGTTAGGTGAAGGTTGTGAGAAAAGATCTAGCTGACTCTTTACACATGTTATATTTTGTTATTGGGCCAACCAGTAAAGAATATTGTTCTTAATGAATTTTATATAAGATCAAGTTTGAGTGTATCAGAGTGTGGATGTGTGGGATAATATATTTTAATGATGGATAATGTTACTTGTGATGCGAGGAAGAAGAGACAAAGGACGTGTGAACAGAACCAAAAAGTTTTGGTATGTGATCAGAATATGCTATTCTATGGAGTTATTCAGGTGTAAGTGATGTTGTCATCCAGTTTACCTTTCTAATTGTAATCCATATTTGTATTGTAAGGCAATGACCTTTCTATATAGTAATCTACACAGTGAGCTTGTATGCAAGTCCTTACACACTGTTCTAAACCCCCTAACAGGGTATTACTTTTAAGTTTTAACAGAGCAATTTGGGGGCTCCATTGCTATTGTGATTCTTACCTTAACCAAGTTCCCCACGATAAAAAATCATGGTGTTATAATGTTGTGGATGCTTGTCAGTTGCTTGATTTGTTTATCACCTTGATCACTTATCACAATTGGGTTATGGTTAAGAAATATATCAGTAAAGAAAGAAAGTCTCAGAACATTGATCCACTCCCCCAACCCCCCAGTGTTTCTTGATTCTAACAATTGGTATTAAAGTCTGTCCCTGAGAGGATGCCTAACAGCTTGAGGAAGATCTTGATTGATGAATGACTGGAGCAAATATAAAGACATCTGGAAACTGCACTTGAAGATATGGACATGGAAAAAGATGAAGTCTTTGACTTGAAAGGGAAACTCAAGAATGCTCATAAGACCATTCACAAGCTAGAAAATCAGTTGAGTGACTCTACAGAGAACAGAAAGGAACATGCTGAAGAATTGCAACAAAAGGATGACTTGCAGTATAAGGGTGAATCTGAAATAGTTGCACAAGAAAAGGAAATAATGAACCATGAAATAGAATCCATGATAATAAAGACGACCAAGGAAATAGAGGACAAGAAATGAAATGAAGAAGACATGCAGAGGAATGCACTGAGACAAATTGGTAAATGGAAACCAGAATAAAGATTCTAAATGAATAGCTAGAAGGGAAAAAAAAACACGAGGACTATCTCATTCAAAAAGCCAAATGACTTAATTAGGAACACAAAAAACAGATTGATTGTCTTGAAGTTGAACTTGCTGCTGAAAAGGAATTCAAAAACAAATTCATGAACAACTTAGCCAAAACTGATGAACAGTTGGAAAGGCAGAGAACAAAAGCGGATACACATGGTCTTGGATTTGAAAAGGAAGAGAGGTTGGATGGGGTCAATAGAACACTTTATTAGAAGATCAAGTAGAAGAGCCTTGGAAGACACCCATAAAACAAAAATTCAATGGAAGATTTTTTTCATGCAGCAAATTTGGTCGTAAGGAAAGTCGGTGCTAAAGCAGATCTTATACTACATCATTCTCAGGATATTGTTACACATGCTTCAATTATGGACACAAAGCAAGTAAATGCAGGCTCAAAGTCAACAACTCTGTTAACAGAGGAAACATTACATGTCGCAAATGCAACAACTTTGGACACATGGTGAAGGGTAGACTAAGGACAAGCCAATCAAACCTAAGGTATGGAAATTTGAATATGATATGTTTCAAATGCAACAATCCAGGACATATTGCTAGAAAGCAGCAGGAGAGAATTTTTGGAAAAAGGAAAAGTATCAAAGTTTACAAAGAAAAAGAAAAGACTGATTCTGAGGAATTTGAGGAATTTGAGAAAGAAACAAGGAAGACATGGGCTAGAAAAGAACTGTTGGGATTGCACTTGATTCTGGTGTGAAAATCTCTCAAATTAATTACAATAGGGCATAGACCTAAGGAGGATCTCTTATGAAAAATCTTCACCTAACCCCTAATTCATGAAATTGCTGAAAGAAAACAATGCGGACAGAAGTATGAATCGATAAGGAGCACAATGAGATTACTAAAAGGAACATTGATAAGTTTTTGAGGATCACAGTTAAATATTTAGACTACAGTTCAAATGCAGTCTTGTGCTTACAATGTGGCGCATTAAATACAAGCTACCTTTTGAGTTTTGAAGGTTAAAAGGTAATTTGGAGACGTAATTATTCACCATGCAACCATAAGAACATTCTTGTAGAGTGATAAAAAAACAATTAGAAGCAACAAAGTAGGATTCAAGAGCGAATCACACAGATCTACATCAAACCCTCGGTGACAAGGTAAAAAGATATTTTTATGCAACTCAGTTTTTGAAATCATAAGCTATGGATAAACCTCAGATTGTTGATATTAGGGAAAGAACTAAGCCAAATTCAAAACTGTTAAAAGTAAAGGATTGCTGAAGATGAAAATAATATTGCCTATTATTTCTATATCATTTCAAATACAGCAATCTCTCTCCATTTATATTGAGAATGAGCCTAGGAAGAGACATGTCCCATTCAAGGGACATGTCTATTCATTTATTATATAATTAATATAATAACAAATATATATAAAATAAAACACATTATATCTCATATATAATTATTCATAGGTTTATCCAACTAAAGCTATAAAACACTAACACTCCCTCTTAGCTAGGAAGGATAAAAATATGATAAATATTACACCATTGGTAATATTAGGAAATTACATTAAGGGAATCTTTGATCAAAACACTTCCATTATATAATATCATATGGGTATTGGCCTATTAGAATATCAACACATGATATTCACCAAATACTCTTTTGATATCATATTAGGTAACATGAGTATTGACCTATTAGAATATCAATCAAATGATATTCACCAAGTACTCTAAGTAATGGCCTATTAGAATATCAAGGCAAGATACTTACCAAATACCTATCGTACATCTATACAAACAACTTATAGAGAGTTATGATCTATTTCAACATTTACTCAAAATGAATATCATGATATAAGTTATTGTAAGGTCGTCACCTTCCAACAACTTCTACAAGTACAAGTGATAATCATTTGGAAGTCGTCATTTCCTTGTGATGTACACACAAGGCAAACTCAGACACATATACCATCAGAAGCTCACATGAAGTCATCACACATACTATCATGTGATTTGTCATGACATCCACCATGAAATATATTAGAGAATAAGATTTTCACCTCAAACTTATCTCTCATAAACAAGAATGTACTACAAGGGATTGCCACTTGGAGATTCTTCTTCACAAAGAAGCACTAACCTTTTGATCTTCTTGTCAAGGTTAACAATAATGTGTCCCTCTGTGGACTCTGTATCTAGCCATCCTTGTGCCTCCTCTAAAGCTCGGGCATGTACAGAGACTACTACCCACCATTTTCGAGCTATCATGTTTCCCAAGTACGCCTCCATCGACTAGCGGCCTCAAGCCACCATATCCACCAAACACACCTCTACATCCTCGCCAGGGATGTCTTAGGATGGCTCTGTGGTTGGTTTCTACTGTGCACTAAATGCTCTCTATACAGCCTCTACCATATCCTGTAAGGTTTCTACTATAGGTGGCCCCTCACCCATCTCCACTGGCTGACATCCTCCCTGCTTGCATTTGCAATTTCATTTTCCAGCTTCCCTCTCCAATTGAGTCCATAATGGTTTCTTTATTGTTCTTGTACAGAATGAAAACTGGTTAGGGCTTTTGGTCTATACGCTTTACCCTTAGTGCCAACATCTTCTACGCCAAATTTCTCTTCTTGATGTATGATGACTTCTTCCTTTCTTTTCTCCTAAGATGTTTCTTCTTACTGAGAAGTAATTACGTACATCATAAAGCTCCCTTCAACTTGTTACTTTGTGGGGTGCAGTTACCCTTGGCTTTGTGTTCTATCTGCAATATAGTGCTTACTAACACCCTTGTTGTGAGATCAATATAACTTATGAGTGATATTCGCCCTTATTGTTGTCCTCCCTCTATCTTAAGCCAAGAACCTACTGCCATATTGGTTAAATGTTGCATTATGCAATACCCTTCCTAGTGTTAAAGTTTGTGATAAGATTTAAATTCAAAATTTGATCTAATTCATTGAACCATACAATAAATGTATGCAGAGTTTTTGTGTGCTTAAGACTGAATTATATGATAAATATATATAGGTGCTATGCAATTATAAACTTTGAAATAATCTTGCATTCAATATATTATAAATATGTAGTCAACCAACTACAATGTGGCAGATAATATATTATCACTGATTATCAAACTTGAATAGCACGTAGATAAACTTTTATTGATGTGTGGATTTTTATTGACTACCCCATCGATGGATTTAAATAGGAATTGAAAAGGATTTTGGGAGAGATGCATCACAAATCAACATATCTCCCAAGTGAGAGGCACGTCCGTTTGTGATATGTCTCCCCTATTTACTAATCGGATCACCGAAGAACAATATAGTCAAAATAGTTAGACAACCCATATATTAATCGCAACTAGTAAGTCAATCAATGCACAGTCAAGACTCTTCATTGCACAGTAATATGAGACCAACCACTAATTTCGGGTGGTATGCCACATAAGATATTTAATAATTGATAATGTTAAAGTAATAACTTCGATTGGATCTAATATTAGTGTATGGAACAAATTTACACATACATATACATATGTATATGTATTTACTACAATGTCCTCGATTTTTGTAGGTCTACACAATTGATGGAGTTAGCTCATCATAGCGACCCTTGTGAGCTGACAGGGTGTTTTGGGGGTCTCAATTGTGGACTTACTATTTTTAGTAAGTCTATTTTCGGCATTTGCTAATTTTGACAGTGCAGTGGATGGCTTCAGCAGTTGGTCATCACTTGCAATTAATAAAATAATAAATTGCATGAGCTCTTACATATTTATTAATCATTGAGTTGCATTATTATATTAATGTTTATATCATTATAATAATGACTTTAAGAGATATTTCTTAAAAAGCGAATTGGAAAGTTTCTAGTGTTGAGTCTTTTTGAAAAACTTCCACAATTTCTGAAGTGGAGTTTTAGGGAAACTTTGGCCAACGAAAGCTTATAAATAAGAGCTCATTTCATTGGAAAAGGCATGCTTGAATATTTATTTTCTTTTGTTCCCTTTGTGGCTTTTTCTTAGTTCTGATTTTTGTGCCCTTGTTGAAGTATAAGGGTCTGAATTCTGAGTTGTTCCATTGGATCTACAGCTAAAGTATTGTAGATTCAAATCTAAGATTTTGTTTTGAGTTGGCACTGGCAATTGTGCTGAGGTATACAATAGGCCATTTCTCCTATTGTTTTACTGTGGCTAAGAAGAGTAATGTATTGAAGAATTTCACTGGCATTGGGAGAAATTATTAAATTAGTACCTACATTTTTGTTCGAAGGGATTGGCTAATTCTTGAAGTCTATAGGTAGCGTTTGGTTAGATGAGTTTCAGATTTGCAGAATTGTGAGGCTATGATTCATTTGGCTACGTTAAGATTAGAATTCGAAGAGATTGGCATCCATCTTGACATTACAATTCCAAGCTACATTTGATGAGGAAGTTGCTAGGGTTACTACGATGGTATCAGAGCGGTTTCCTTCCAGCCTACAGGAATTGGGCTCCAAATTAGTTGTTAGAGGTCAGTATGTGATCCATTATTTTCTATCATGGCTGACGATAGGAGCTTTGTGTCGGGTATGCACTATACCCGAAGAGGACGTTATTCTCCTCCCAAAGAAGGAGAGACTGAGTTTGGTTTGATTAGTAGTTCGGGTGGTTCTGGTGGCACTGGACTATGACCCACAGATGTTGAGGTTGATAGAGATGCCCTCCAAGCATTTAGGAATATTGCAGCCGGGCAACAACAGATGACAAATGTTTTACAACAGTTGTCTAATACTCTACAGCAAATAGCACTTCCTCGAGGACAGAGTAGGGAGAGAGCTTGAGATGTTTCTGTTGGATCTAACAGATTCCAAGTAGTGGATAGAACTCGAGATGGTGTTAGGTACAGAGATTGGCATCCATCTTGACATTACAATTCCAAGCTGCATTTGATGAGCAAGCTGCTAGGGTTACTACGGTGGTATCAGAGCGGTTTCCTTACAGCCTGCAAGAATTGGGCTCCAAATCAATTGTTAGAGGTCAGTATGTGATCCATTATTTTCTATCATGGCTGACGATAGGAGATTTGTGTCGGGTATGCACTATACCCGAAGAGGACGTAATTCTCCTCCTAGAGAAGGAGAGACTGAGTTTGGTTCGATTGGTAGTTCGGGTGGTTCTGGTGGCACTAGACTATGACCCACAGATGTTGAGGTTGATAGAGATGCCCTCCAAGCATTTAGGAATATTGCAGCCGGGCAACAACAGATGACAAATGTTTTACAACAGATGACAAAAGTTTTACAACAGTTTTCTAATACTCTACAACAAATAGCACTTCCTCGAGGACAGAGTAGGGAGAGAGCTCGAGATGTTTCTATTGGATCTAACAGATTCCAAGTAGTGGATAGAACTCGAGATGGTGTTAGGTACAAAGATGTACATAGGGTTTGATTTGATGGTGGATTAGCTGACAGAGCTGACATACACACTGGCACTCATGATAGGTTGCACAGGCCCATGTTTCTGAGACCCGAGGTGGATGCGAGGTCGCTCCTTTCACTGATGTCGTGTTGGAACACTTTACGGAGTGGGATGCTTTACCACAACCTATTAAAGATCATATGAATTTTGATAGGTTCCTAACTCAAAAACGGAAGCATTCCAAAGCGAGGTCAACACCTGAGAGACAACGACCTCGACAGACTAAGTTATAGCAAGTTGCCAGTAAGATGACATTGGAGCACTTTGATGGTACTAGGAGAGTTACAGCTCAAACTTGTAGTCATAAGCTCAACACATATTTGGCTTTGCGTCCTATGTCGGAGGTGGACGCTATCAGATTTGGAGTGTTACATCTGGACAGAGCTGCCCATGGCTTGTGGTACCATGGGTTAGTTTCTTTGTGACATGATCATATCACTTCCTATCAGTAGTTCGTGGATCGCTTGATCGGGAGATTTAATAGGAAGGATCGGGAGGTGTACTTCTGTGAGTTGTCTTAGCTGAAGCAGTCTGGTGGATTTGAGAGTTACATCAGTGAGTTCTAAAGGCTTTCAGTCATGGTTTATAATATTTCGAAGCATAGACGAGTGATGTCATTTATGGAGGGATTGACTGAGCCACTCTGTGTATGGGTGAAGTCATTGGACCCATCTTCTCTCCAGGTAGCGATGAGGAACGCACAAGACATGGAGTCTTCTTTTCGAAAGGTTGCTTCGAAATCTTCTGCTCTTTTGCCAAATGATGAGGAGGCCCAACCGATTATTAAGGACAAGGGCAAGTCAATGGGGAGATCTCATGTCACTTCGAGAGAGGATTTGAGGAGGCATTAGCTTTGCTTTTGGTGGAAGGGGCCTTTCTCTAAAAGTCATACTTGCGCGTTGAGGCCGAAGGGAGCAGTGAATCATGGTATGTGGATTTACACTAATAAGATTGAAGATGAGTCATCACAATAGCATGAGGATATCGATGAAGATGATCATACTAGTGATAGAGTTTATACTGTGATGAGTATTTATAGGATGGTTTTGACTCACATGTTCAAGATTTGCACCGGGTACAAAGTTGGGCTCAGCATACGCTAGATTGTCTACAGGAAGATTGGGTAGGCTTAATGAAGGAGAGTGTGTTGAGATCTCCTAAGGATTTGTTTGTTAGTGATGTTTCAACCTTTACATCACCTGCATAGGTGCTTGGTGTTGTGTTGCAAGTCATGTTATTGGTTCTATTGATGGTTTTGGAATTTTGTTCGTTCAGTGAGGATAGGGACATCACTTGTTTGTTATGGGATCTTGGTGGAGGTTTTTGTACTATGTCCGATTGCTTGAGGACAAGCAATCTTGGTGAGGGAGGATAGTAATGTCCTCGATTTCGGCAGGTCTACACAGTTGATGGCGTTAGCTCATCATAGCAACCCTCGTGAGCTAACAGGGTGTTTTGGGGGTCTCAGTTGTGGACTTACTATTTTTAGTAAGTCTATTTTCGACATTTTCCATTTTTGGCAATGCAGTGGATGCCTTCAATAGTTGGTCGTCAGCTGCGGTTAATGAAGTAATAAATTCCATGAACTCATATTTATTTATTAATCATTGAGTTGCATTATTATAATAATGTTTATATTATTAGAATAATGACTTTAAGAGATTTCTTAAAAAGCGAGTTGGAAAGTTTCTAGCGTTGAGTTTTTTTTGGGAAACTTTCACAATTTCTGAAGTGGAGTTTTAGGGAAACTTTGGCCAACGAAAGCTTATAAATAAGAGCTCATTTCATTGGGAAAGGCATGCTTGAATATTTATTTGCTTTTGTTTCCTTTGTGGATTTTTCCATGTTCTGATTCTTGTGCCCTTGCTGAAGTATAAGGGTCTGAATTCTGAGTTGTTCCATTGGATCTACAGCTGAAGTATTGTAGATTCAAATCTGAGATTTTGTTCTGAGTTGGCATTGGCAATTGTGCTGAGGTATAGAATAGGACATTTCTCCTACTGTTTTACTATGGCTTAGGAGAGTTTTGTGTTGAAGAATTTCACTGGCATTGGGAAAAATTATTAAATTATTACCTGCATTTTCTGTTCGAAGGGACTGGCTGATTCTTGAAGTCTATAAGCAGCGTTTGGTTAGATGAGTTTCAGATTTGCAGAATTGGGAGGCTGTGATTCATTTGGCTGCACTAAGATTAGAACTTGAAGAGATTGGCATCCATCCTGGCATTACATTCCAAGCTGTGTTTGATGAGGAAGCTGCTAGGGTTACTACATATACATATATGTATACATACATACATACATATATATGATTCCCTCCACATACTGATATTACAAGATATTTATACTTGTGAATATGCCTAGATCGGGCTTCAGAAACAAAGAGAATAAATCAATCAATAAATTGATATATCTATCTGCTCAAGGAAGTTTAATCGTCATATTTTTCCCCGTGATTGAGTCTGAAAAACTGCACAATAATAATATGCAATACTGGGGCAGTTTACAATAATTTGTTACGGCAGATTTTAAGTCATAACCAATGGTCAACACCACGTAGGGTCATGACCCTACATGGCAAAAGCCATGTAAGGGTCATGTCCCTACGTGGATGTAATGCTTCAAAACATATATATATATATATGATGACCGATGGTTGTGGGAATACATCAATCAAAGTGGCATGTGACTACCACAGCATATCAAACATAATCTTCTATGTTCCTTGTGCAATTAGCTTTCCATACCAAGGTATCCAGTCAAGAGCAAACATTATAATATTTAGTCACAGCAATTACAATACTTGGAGATTATAACAATATACTGCAAGAAAGGATATCTCTGTCAAAGTAAGATATACTCATCTGATTTTAAAATAGAATCAAATGATTCTCTATCTCTGATCCTAGATTACTTAACAGATGAAGTTGTCAAGATGAAAGAACTAATATTTTAAGTTTATATATATATATATATATATATATATATATATAATTCTCAAAAATATTATTTTTTAAACGAACTATAAATATATAAGAGACTTTAATCCTTATTATATCTCATTTGTATTTGCACTTTATGTTTATTCGACTGAAGCTATAAAACACTAACACCCAGTGACTCAGTGTTGCTACCGTAGGAACTCCTCTCTTTAATGTGGCTAATGCATTCGACACAAACTGCTCTCCTCAGCCTATTTTGTATAAGTTCTTCCTCTCATTGGCAATCTTCTATGTGCTGTGTGAATTTCTTCAAGGCTCTTCTCAACATCGTACAAGGCTATCCCTCATTCTTCTTTATTTTATGGTCTTATTCACTCCATCGAAACATTAACTAGATAGGGTACGGTATTTGTCTTAGCACTATATGGTCCTATCTTGTTGCTTGCCCCTTGTATCCTTAGCATATGGGGCTCAAAGTTCTTCACTGTCAGAAATACAAATTCTTAACTCATAGCATATGCCATACAGCAAGGAGTATTTTCTTTCAATCGTCGATCAACATAGCGTATGATATCATCTCTTTGGGTGTCCCTTGTATTCACCGTACGGTATGGCTATTTACTCTCACATGTACAGTGTATGGTATTCACTCATGGTTGATAGTTCCATATAACGATATTAGTGCCTTTGCCCTTTTTGCCCATGTTTTCCTTCATATGCCCATACTATGATTTCCTCCTTCACCTCTTTTGTTTTCATGGAGAGATCGTACAGTGCCTTTAGTTTCCATAGTCGTATGGTGTGGTTGATTTCGTTGAATGTGAATGCTAATTTGTTTCCATAGTCGTTTTCCCAGGAGCCTTCTACTATCATTCAGTGTTCATTATGCCTCAAATTTTATTTTGTTTTTATGTTCTCATTTTTATTTTCATTTTTTATTTTTATGTTGTGTTTTTTTTAACGTTTTGCCTATGTCTATCTTATTTCGCCTGTCTAGACGTGCACCATTACCTCAGGTTCTTGTGCCTCTAAAGGTAAACCTTCATATTCGAACCAGTAACTAGGTCCACCATCTCATTTCCATTTAGAGTCCACAATTTAATTGCTTCGTTTTTTGCCAACCTACCTCACTTTGTAAGGCCCAAGCCACTTCACTTTGAATTTGCCCAGCTTGATCTCGTTGTGCTCGTTATACATCAACCTTAGCTCTCCAAGCGCAAACTTTTCCTCTTCATGTGCCTATCATGCCACACTTTCCAATTTTGTTGCGCTATTTCAGTCGCCCATTATGTTGTTAGATGTCGTCCATCCAATTGGTTAAGATTATAAAGTCTCTCCCTAAGACTCTCCATATCTCCCGACCTTTTTTCAATAGCAATCCTTAGACTTGGTACCATAAACTCAGCCAATACAATAGCCTCCTGCTCGTACATCAATTGAAAGTACATGTCCCATAGTGACTTGTAAGTGCACGATAAGCCCATAGTATAGAAGGCAACCGCTCTTCTCAATCCTCCTTGATTTCGCATGATGTGTATATCACTTTCACCAATGTCTTGTTAGTGGCTTCAGCCTGTCCATTTGCTCTCAAGTAGTACCATTTGCTCTCAAGTAGTACAGGCTTGAAAAGGAATGAAAAATCTTGAATTTAGTCTTAAGCAGATTTATCACATGGTTAACAAAGTAGCCCCCTCTATCGCTCGTAAGCTAGATGGGTATACCGTATCTCATGATTATTTGTTCATACATAAACCTCGTCGTACTCAAGGTTGAGTTACCTAGGAGTCATTCATCAACCCAATTCGTGAGGTTTTCCGTCACTATTAAGATATACCTGTATCGTTGCACTCTTCTTTCCTTAAGCAGCCCCACAAAATCCAGTCCCCATCTTTCGAATAACTCTCATGCATTGGAGGGGTTTAGAAGCATGAAGTCTCTTTTCAAGGGTTTCCCTACTCACTAACGCATATCACAGCTTACTACCCATTCTCTTGCATCATTGTAGATTGTTGACCACCACAATCCAGCCAATAATACCTTTCGTTTCGTCGCTTTTGGTCCCATGTGTCCTCCCATAGGACCTTCAAGTACCTCCCTTAGTACACTCAAAACTTCCTCATCCATAACACATCAGAGAAGGACTTGGTTAGGCCCCATCTTGTATAACAATTTGTTAAATAGCTGAAACATTTTGCTCCTCAACACTAACTTCTTGCATTCACTTGGTTGCATCTCTCACGGAAATTGTCACATTGAGAGGTATTCCTCAATACATGTGTACTAGGATGATTGCACTATCATACAAAACAGGTGTGCATATGGAGTCATCATTTACTCCTTCGAGTGGTTCTTCCAATTTTATTCTTGATAAGTGATTGATGCTTACATGGCTCTTCCCAGGTCTTATGACAATGTTGAATGTAAAATTTTGCAATAAGAGTAGTCACCTACTTACTTGCCCTTGAAAGATAGGTTTATTCACCAGATGCACCATAGCCTAGAGATCCACATAGAAAACGAATGGAGTCACCAATAAGTAATGTCGAAACTTTTGTACAGCGTAAACAATTCCTAGGGCTTCCCTCTCCATTGTACAGTAGTTTTTCTCAACCTTTGATAGAAGCTTACTTGCAAAATAGATAGAGTGGTCCAATCCATGGTCGTCTATTTGTGCCAGAGTTGCTCTGATCACAAAGTTTGATGCGTGCACATGGACATGGAATTCCTTGTCCTAGCTCAAGCACGATAGATTAGGTGCTCCCACTAGCCTTAACTTGAGCTCTTTGAATGCCTTCTCCTGCTATGTTCCCCACATGCAAGGCTCTACCTTCTGAGTCGACCTATCCAGTAGGTAGGACACTTGGGCAGAGTTTTTGATGAATATCCTGTAGTACCCAATGTGTCCCAAGAACAACTTCACCCGAGTTAGATCCATAAGAGGTTCCATCTCCACAATTACCCATACCTTGTCTAGATCCATCTTCAGTCTAGTTTTGCACATGATGTATCCCAATAGTTTCCCTTGAGGCACCATGAATCAATAATTTTTAGGATTTATGTCCCAACCTAGCCTATCCACATCTATCCATACACTCCCTCAGGGCTACCAGGTGCTTGTCCTCGACACTAAAAATGGACCAATCACCAAGAAAAGCTTTTAAATTTCTAATCGACATCTTGACGAAAATGTGCAGGATGATCCTCTGGAACTTTGTCAGAGCATTATAGAGTCTGAAGGGCATTCGATTGTATATGTATACTCTATCTTCCTCTATGAAAATTGTTTTCAATTTATTGTCTTCAGCAATGGAAATTTGATTGTGCCCAGAAAATCCATCCATAAATGAATAAAACTCTCCAAAATGCTATCTGTGAAAGGTATTGGGAACGGATCCTTGATGGTGATTGCATTCAAACATCTTAAGTCCACACATATTCTGATCTAATTAGCATCCTTCTTCATTGAAATGACGATTGGGGACACCCACTTGCTCGTCTACACCTGAAAGATGATGCATGCATCAAGCATCCTTTCAAACTCTCCATTCACCCATGTTGCATAGTTTTTATTCATTCTATACAGACGCTTCCACACAAGTACAACTCATTGCACTAGCGGAATTTGATGGATGCAAAGTTCAAGCGGAACCCCCTTTAAATCTTTGTAGGTCCAAGAAAATATATCTTTATACTCCATAATAAATTTAAACACAACTACTTCGGTACAGGGTTCCAGTCATCACCCACAAAAATATTATTTAGATCAGCTTTGTCTCCCAAGTTCATTGCCTTCACCAAAGGTTCATTGTACTTTATTGGTTTCCCTTTGTCAAATTGATGCGCAGATGCTTTCGTTATTAACATCTCTCCTTCTTTGTATTTGGCATACTCCAAAGGGAAGTTAGGCTTTTCCTCCCCTTTGTCCTTCAGTAACATGTTGTAGTGGAACAGATCATAATCTTCCATTTGCCAATGCAAGAGTCTATTCAGTGTGTCCAAATCATCATTAGACCATTCCTCTATTTCCAAAACTCCCTCTTCATTTGGTCTCATTCGTTGCTTCCCTGCATCTATTTATTCCTCTGCTTCAAACTCCAAAGATGCTATGTCCTTGCTCACCATTTGTGTGCATAAGCCAATTGTAAACTTTCAGCCCTGTCTCTCCATTGAGAGTATTCCTCTTTCAGCCGTGCATTAGCTTTGCCTGCACCAACCAACCTCTCCGAAGGATAGCATCATATCCTTTCCTTTTTAGTGGTATCACCACGAAGTCCAAGACGAATGGTTCTGTACCAACATGACTCATTGTGCCATCAAGGTTCCAATGGGTTTGATGCCATGCTGATTAGCACCTATGAGCAGGAACACTAGCAGCCACAATGTAGGGCACCTAATCTCCTCCATATTTACTTCGGCAATACATTGATCACAAAACTGCCATCCACAATGGTATCTGTCAAAATGGTTCCCAAAATGTCCATTTCTACCACATTGGATGCCTTCCAGTGTTTCCTGTGAGCAACATGGGGTCTTCTGTAGTATTGAGAAGATTCTTCTTCCTGAAGGAGTTTTCCCCTTAATTGTAGGTTTCCTTTGTTTCTATCCCACCCGATGCCTTTGGGGATGGTGTCACATTTTGTAGGGTTGTTCTCAGCTGTGGCATAGCAACGAGAAGGTATTCCAACTCGAAAAAGATTTCAATTTGTAACACCTATTGTATGATGTTTCGTTCTGCCTAACCCCTTAGTGAGGTTTTGGCGGAGTCGTTTGTCTACCTTCATTCCACCATCATTTCTTTCTCGATGTCTACCTTTGCTTCCCTTATTCTCCTTTTCCCAATTTTGGGGTTTGGGTAGGTAGCCTTCTTTGTCTACACTCGAGTGACCGTACAGACCTCCTCTTTGTTCCCTTAGATGTTCAAAAGATCTACTCCACACTTTGGACACTTTGTGTCGTCGTGATCTCTTGGACCGCAACATCTGCATAGATATTGTACCACTTCCACCCTCGTGCAATCTCTTGCAAAGTGTCCCTACTTGTTACATGTTTAGTACTGTATCATTGGGTGTCCACTTACATCATACTAGATACAGCTATGGCCACCGTTATTATTATTGTTTCCACCTTTTCCTCCACACCAATTATTTTTGTACCGATCGAACAAGTTCATATTTGTGTTTGTGTTTGTGTTTGTCACGCCCACACCTGAAGTGGATGCTTCCTGTGTCGTTAAGATTTGTTGAGGCACTCGTGTTTTCATATTGTATGACCATTCCTTAGTGGATTGTACAACAATTTGACAAATGGCACAAAATTGCCTCTTTGGATAGGAACCCTTAGTGTGACCTTCCTCACAATCTATACACCATCAATCCCCTTCATCACTTCTGGTGGTGTTACTTTTCATGTTTATGAATTAAATCATCATCCGGAGCATTTTTTTTGAAGGGCTTGAATCTTCTTGTTTGACTCTACACTACTACTCTCTTTTGAAGAGTCATCGTCGTTGTCATCAGATGATTTGTTCCTCTTTTTCTTTTTCATTTTGTTCTCTCTCAAGATCCATTGCTAAGTTATAACTTATAAGCATCATTATATGATGCTGGAGGTACTATCTTCATTTTCCTCCGAAGGGCAAGCTTTAACTCTTCAATAAACTAGCGCTTCTTTAATCCATCGGTCATTGTACTTTCCATCTTCCCCACTAGTTCTTTGAGTCTCCGTCTATATGCCCGAACACTCATCCTTAGCTTGCTTGGTATTGTAGATTTTGGCAACAATTTCATTATCATCCCTTTGTGGCCGAAATTCTTTCCATAGATCAAGCCATGTGGCCATTTTAGATTTATCTGCCTTAGAGTACCAATCTATGGCTACCCATCTCAAGGTTGTTGGGAGTTGCTTCATCTTGATCAGTCACCCCATTTGTTGACCAGATCATTTCACATGTTCTACAGTGTCATATGATATCTCTCCCATCACCTGCAAACTTAGGCAGTTTTTGTTTCTATCCCACCATAGTGGTTGGCATAAGTACTCATTGTGCCTGTATGGCTAGTTGTGTTGTTACGATAGGTTGCGTCGGTACCATAGGCTATGTTGCTAACCTTGAGCTCAGTGTCTTGTTACCCTAAGTGTTTTAAACTCTTTCACTTGGTGTCTTCGAACCACTAGGAATTTGACATGTTCTGTAGTATCATACGAGATCTTTCCCATTACTGCAAACTTAGACAATTTATGTTTTTGTCCTGCCATTGTGGCTTGCATTGGTACTCGTAATGTCAATACAATTGGTGCTTTTGTTACAGTAAGTTGTGTCAATACCGTAGGTTGTGTTGGTACCCTTGAGCTCGGTGTCTAGCTACCCAAAGTGTTTTGGACTCCTTCACTTAATGTCTCCGAACCATTGGGTGTTTCTAAACCTAGTAGACTGCTTTGATCCATGTGCCCATCGGTCACCTCAATGCTTGTGGCAGCACTAGTATCCTCAGCGTCTCAACCCTTGGCTTCTCATGGCTCCCTCCTTCGGGTCTCCCTTGCCTCCGTACAAGTAAAGGTTAGGTTCCCAAGAAAACTCCTCATTTCTTCAATGAAATCCTCACTATTTCGTTCATCAGCCTAACCCTACTCCTCTTTGTGTCCACTCCCTATGGCCTCACTTTCGTTCTCTTCTGATTGTCCTTCAACAATCCTCTAGAATCTTTGCCTTCTCTTAGCTTGTTGTTGCAGTAGTATGCCCCTTGTAGTGGCCTCTCATTCTTCTATTTCTTTTTTCATATTTCTATTCCTATTCAATTAGTTCGGCATAACTATTTCACTTATACACACGAAAGTAACACAATAAATTTTAAAGAACATATATTTGTATAATATTTTGTCTACAATTCATGTCTTTGTAAGACAATCATGACACTGTGTTCTCTTTATTCATTTCCCCTTCGGGCTCACTTCATGTCTCCCCTATGGTAGGCTTCATCCTACTCTCGATGACGATGTTCCTCTTGCTCTTTGTAGAATTTCTCAAGGATTTATTAACATCTAGTTTCTCTATTGATTTCTTCCCTTCAATTTTGAAGTGCCAGAATTGTTTGCGCAAGTAACCGTGGGAGATGGTTCATCGAACAATCAACAATAGGGCTAACTTCAACTGCGCTCCAGACAACACCTTTAGGAATTCCTTCCCATGTAGCTTGTCTAAGCATGTATGTTTCTACGAACACTTGAAGTAGTGACATGAGGTCTCTTGCTAACTCTTGTTCACCTTCAAACAGCTTTGGGTTCTCATCTTCCTCGTTGTTACGACCATTATCTATTGGTTATCCCATCACTTTCCCTTTGCCATTCAATCACTGCTTCTCAGAATCTTTTAAAGGCAATGACGCCAAATGTTTATTGGTTACAATAAACTGAGTTTAATACATGATATAGAAATAGGAATGCAATACAAATGCAACGTTTCAAGAAACCACAACTGTATCTTTCATCAATGCTTCTTTCGAGTATGTCACATGATAACACAAAACAACTGAAGACAAAATTTAATGTCTTCCTCCTAAATGACAAAGTATTCATATACTAACTGAAGGGTTACAACTCAACTGTTGCGTTATAACTCCCTTTGGGGGGAGATGACGAAAAGGCTAAGAGAGTACACCAAGGGGGAGAAATGAGAAAACGAGAAATAATATGTCTTAGACAAGTTGAATCAAAGGAAGAGTAGTAAGATAGATGATAGAATGGTTTCGACATCAATGCCAATAGGGGAGATTGTTCCCTGACAATATCCTCTACGGGTTATAAAAGATGATTTTGATTAAGGTTGTCATTGATGGAAAATCATGATTAAAATATATTGGAGCAATTATCAAATAAGAGAATGGAGATTGGTAACTAACAACTTCCTAACACATATTTAATTATTCCCAAGAGATAATACAGCTTTATAGCCAACACTCACATATCAATTGACCTCGATATATATCACAAACAACTTACTATATTGCTTGAAAGAGGTGAATGATAATTCGATCAATATCATTGTTTGAATAATATTAATACTCGGTTGGACATTAATATGGATTATAATAAATGTGAATAACATTAATATCATTTATAATATATATATAATTTCCTCTTGCATAAAGTTTATATTAATTTCTTCAAAATAAATATTTATATTTAAATTTCTCTGTTTAAATATATTTGTATATAATAAGAACCACTCTCTATTATATCTAAATGAATACACATGTATCTATAGATAATAAATAGAAATTAGTCACATGTTTTATCCATCTGAAGCTACAAATCATCAAGACTACCTCTTAACCCAGGGAAGATAATTGGTATATTAACACAAGGAAATATTAACTCAATATAATATCATATTGAATGGCATGTTGACAGATATTGTGTTTAAGAGATATCGACCATAATGATATCATCTCATGATATCAAGAGTAATGGCCTATAAATATCAAGTCTCATGATATTTACCAAGTACTCAAAGTAATGGTCTACACATATCACCCATGTGATACTTAGCATAGGGACAATATAATCATGGTTTGTTCAAGGATATTAATCCCCCATGATATATCTATAAAATACAACTTATAAATATCTATGTGACAATATCTATCTCTCAATTGAGATTGATTTACAAGATATAATCTATCATGCTCTATTTAGATATCAACCATACAATATCCATTATGATAGAAGATCAAGTTATTGTAAGATTGTCACCTCGCAATAACTACTAGAAATACAAGTGATAATCATTTAGAAGTTGTCATTTCTTCATGATGTACATAAGACCCAAAAGATCATGAATTAACACTCATGATGAAAAACAGAAATATTTTATTAGTACAATAATCAAGGATGATGAGACTCATTATCAATAATTACAACCATACCATGTTTGACTTTGAAGTATTATACCTTCCTTTTTGCGAGAGGCATAATGAGAATGTCTACTATTTGGTTATTTGAATTTTGTACTGACATATTTCAGCTCGACTACATTTTTCTCTACCATGTCTCTAATGTTGTGATAAGGTATATCTATGCGTTTCATTCTATTACGAAACACTGGATCCAAGGAGAGTTTTATGCAACTTTGGCTGTCACAATGGATAATGGTAGGATCTAGTGGTTTCCCAAATAATCCAACTAGAAGTTGTAATAGCTAAAAGTTCCAAAGCCTTAAATGCTGAATGAAAACTAAATTCCTTTTGATCCTGGGTACATATAGTACTCCTGCGAGTTCAAGAGAGATGCCTGATTTGAGGTTGATAGTCCAGGTCCCAATTCCCTTTACTGGATGATTTGTATCGTCTCCAATAGTCACTTCTTCATCATAATCTTCTTTTATGAAATCTAGATGTTCTTTGAATCCTATTATGTGTTGGGAAGCTCCACTATCTACCACCCACATGTTTAGTCTACTTGAGACTTGACTAGATAGGTGGAGTATAATACAAGTTTCTTTGAATCCATTGCCATGCTTGTTTTACTGACTTTAGCAAAAGAGGCTTGAGGTTTGGGTCTATTAGGACACTCCACTGCAAGTTGACCATATTTGTCATATCTATAGCATTGCACTTTACATAGGTTCCTCCTTTTCTTAAATGATTGTTTCCCACTTGTATACTTGCCCTGTTTCCTTTTTAGATTAGTCTTCTTCCCTCTTTTATGTGATTGAGTTGTAAGAATCTGAACATATTCTTTTGTGGATTTCATACCCATCCCTCTAGTTATTAATCAAGACTCTTCTTGAATGCAGTCGGCTTTCAATTGGTCAAATTTTGGGAGTTTGGAGTGAGCACTTACTCCTTGAATAAATGTTTCCCATGGGACAAAAAGTCCATTTAGGGCTATTATTGTTAGTTCCTTACTATCAAAGGTATGACCAATTGTGGAGAACTGATTTCTCAATTCTTTTATCCTCAATGTAACCCCAGTACGAGGGTAAATTGGGACGGCGGGACACCGAGACATGTTTCTGGGACAGGGGAAAATGGGCTTTATTTTCGAGATGGCACGGGGACTGCAGCAAGGAGGACGGGATAGGGAGGGGTGTTGTATAGTATACATATAGAACATGAAATGCTTGTTATGAAACAATGTTTGAGTAGAACATACAAAATTAAAATGCTTGAACATAGCAAAATTGCAACATGACCTAGAGCCATTAAACATAGTAACATATTACATACCCAATAGTAACATTCAAAAATCAAAATTTGAATAGAAACTCAAGTACCCATCCCAGTAGCAGCATGGTTGCGGAATTGCGGAGGTGGGGGTACTTGGGTACGCAAGTACCCGGTGTGGGGATGTCTCGGGGACGGGTACTTCGAGGTTTGGAAGAGGGATGTGACTCCCCATGTTACACTGGTTATCCTCATAAAGTATGCGGTGACAGTCTCTCCCTGATTTATCTTTATATCATGAAGCTGATTTTTAAGAGCAAGAAGTCTACTAGTGTTATTGATCTTGAACATGTCTTCTAGGACTTTTTACATAGCATATGCTGAGTCTAATTTTATGATAATAGGCAATGTATGATCTTTCACTCCATCTACCAGTAATTTCATTGCTTTAGTGTTGTTATTTTCCCATTGAATCTTTTCATCTTTTTCACTAGGTTCAAAAACTGCATTCTCTACTATTGTTTTTAACTCATGCTCTTTTAATGTGAGCATCATCCATAATTTCCAAGCTTCAACATTTGAAGCACCTCCAACTCTGTCTTCGAGTCTAATTCTATTCACCATCTTGTCAAATGCAATATTTTTTCCACGAGAAATATGGTAATTTCCTCGATGTAGAAAATCTGATCTGATCTTTTCCCACACCTGCTCTGATACCATGTTAGATTTTATCAGATTTATTGAAGATGAATTTTATATTTTATAATTGAAAAATTTCTGATAATAAGCCTTTGAAATTATTCTGTCTGAATTATTTTAATTTTCTCTCTGATGATTCTAGCAATTACAGACTGTACTTTGAAATAGAAACTTTGTATCGCTGTTAATACTACCCAGGATGATGAAGATACTTTAAGACTGATATCTATTTTTGTTTTGTGGTGATCTTCAACTATCTCGGCCACCGAGTATTTATATGAGTCTCCCTGGAGAACGTGGACATGTCCATGGAGGGACACACCTCCACATTACGTGGAGACATGTCACTATGTGGACATGTCTCCACGTACCCACGTATCAATTGATCCTGTCAATATATATCACTAATGACTTAGTGTGTTGCTCGAAAGAGGTGGATGAAACTCAATCAATATCATTGTTCGAATAATATTAATATTTGGTTCAACATTAATATGAATTATAATATATGTGAACAACATTACTATGATATATAATATATGTGGATATATGTGTGTGTGTGAGTGTGTGTGTAAAATTTCCTTTTACATAAATTTCATATCAATTTCTTCAGACTAATATTTATTTATTACTCTCAATTTAAATATATTTATATATAATAAAGAACCACTCTATATTATATCTAAATGAATACACATGTATCTATAGATAATAAATAGAAATTAGTCATATATATTTTATCTGACCGAAGCTACAAATCATCAACGAGTATCTATTATTAAATCCTACTTCAGGAAGGGCTGGAATTGCTTTTTTGGGGCAAAAATGGAAATGGCCCAAAATGGGGACATTACAATCCCACCAGATATGCATATTGAATTGTAGTACCAATGGAGGTGGACTGTATTTTTCTACACAGTTTTGATAACTAAATTTACAGATTTGAAATTAAGATTTCCAATTAAATTTGAAAAATAATTACATGCAATTTTACCGACTGTATTCACCAACCATCACCTGGCTCAGCTTACTTTATATATGACCCACAATTATTATCCCTACAATTGGATCTTAAATGGGCAGCTTGAAAAATACAAGCTATAAAAGAACAGGAAAAAAAGATCCTCCTAGTTATTTTGTAAATTTTTTAGCTAGACAGCAAACAACAATGTTACACAATGTCAGCCCAGACAAATAAATTAATTCCAAGCATCTGCAGAAGCATGGTCTACAGTACAGAATAATTCTGCAATATCTTGTTGTCCAGAAAGTGTGTCACATGCCAGATTAGAAATTACCACTCAGTGCGACAGCTTGAGATAGATGCAACCTTAAATCCAGGCAACACGTCATCATAAGTTTTGTATGTCTTTCCCTTTTTGGCCTCCAAGCTACAGGAGGGCTGTTCATCATCATCTTGAGGCGCAATGAAAATGTCTACAGTTTCCACCCAATAGTATGGATTAAAGTAAGAATATAGTAACTTTTACATTCAAAAAATGTTCAAAAAATACAATTACTTTAAATAGATAAGAGCTTACAGCACCTTTCACCAGATATACAATTAAATATAAATAGGTTCAAATTGCGTTTAAATGAAAACTCTGCCCTCTAGTTCAACAGTTTGGCAATTTTGAAAACCGAAAACAAACAAGACGAAAATTCAGCAATAATGAGGCAATACTTCCAGACTACATGCACAACAGAACATAAGGAATCAACAAGTTCCTGCATCTGAAAAATCTGGAAGAGATCATATTGTCGACAGCAGCATCTTCAGTAGAGTAACAAGTCAGAAAGGCAATTTATCGTGATTTTCATTCAATGAAGCTGCTGGTAAAATTAATCAGTGAAACCCTCCATTATTAAAGGATAGAGAACAATATGTGGGTTGGGTTTGGAATCCTATAGACCCAACAGCTAAAGGAACTGTAGCCTTCCTCTTCATGCTATAAACATATTGTCAAATTTTCTTTTGTCATTAATAGTTACACACAAGCTATAAGTTTTTCCCCTGTAAGTAATCTTTGTTTTCTCCTGCATTTGGACAAAACAACAAGAGATCATCTTGTGGTCCAGCAGAAGCTTCAGAAGAGTGAAAAGCCAAAACAACAGACTACCAACTGTACTTTAACATTCAATGAAACTACTGGTAAAGTTGGTCAGTGTAACCCACCATTCAGAAACCATCAAGAAGGATGCTGAAAACCACACTACACATACATTAGAAAATGGGAAGCAGTTATGCGCTACTTCAAGAATCAACAAATAGGGAACAGTCGTCATCCCTCTTAATGCTATGACACATTATCAAGTCTTGTTTTTTTGGTTGTTTGTCATGTCCCATGGAAAAGATCTGTTGCCCGTCCTCATTTCCCATAGGCAGATAAGGCAAAGAAAAGAAAAAATAATATTATTTCAAGTTGGCCCTAGTAGTTTTATATGTAAGGAGTGAATTCAAAATATTGCTGAGCACATAATATATAAAATGTAATTTTAAATACTTTTGAAGGGAAATGTTAACAAGCAATTCCAGGAAGACTGAACTGTCATGTTCCCTTTTTCAAATAAGAGCTATGAAGAAAACTTTTAACCTATCCTCATTTCACATAAGCTGAAGGATAAAGGAAATGATTAATCATTAACAATATTGTATTAAGTTGGGCCTAATAATTTTATATTTAAGAACAGACTTAATGACATTATTGTGTTTAATTAAAAAATGTTTTTATAAACTTAATATATAGAAAGTATTTTCAAATACTTCACAATTCCAAGCAGGACAGATTTTCATGTCCCCTTTTTCAAATTACAGCTATGGAGAAGACCTCTAGCCTAATGTTTAATAATATTGTTTCAAGTTGGCCCTGATAATTTTATAGTTAAGGGCAGACTTTTTCTTCTTTTTTTTGATAGGTAAACGGCCGAAGCCTAGGATATTTATTATTATTATTAAGATTAATTATTATTGTGTGTTAATCGCGAGTAAATTCAAACCCAAGAACTCCCCGATGAGAGGCTCGCAATTTACCAATGCGTTGTAGGCTCTTGCCTTGTTAAGGGCAGACTTGATGATACTACTATGTTTAATTAAAAACATTGATATTTTTAAAATATTTTTAAATACTCTAGGAACAAAATTTTAAATCATGGTCTCACATATGATAACTTCAAAAAGAAGGGTTTAGATTTACTGTGGATTATTGTGTTGTCACTTTTTTCAAAATAAGACTAATAATAAATTACACTTTCAATCATATATATATAAATATGTATGTGTGTGTGTGTATAAAAAAATGTTTAATTTAATCAAACATCAAGAGCCATGTGAAGAATCATAATTTGAAGGAAAAAGATAAACATTAAACAGAGAGAAGTAAGCACCAACATGGAAAATATATTATCAAAGTAATATTGTACTATTTAGCTTATAATGGTCATTTTAGTCATTAAGTTTGTTTTTAGTACTTTCTATTTTATTAGTCACTTAATTTTTAGCATCTTACTTTTATGTCTTTAATTTTCAATCATTTCTGCTATGGAAAGATATTCAGTAATTGCCTATATGAGAAGTATTCCTCTCCTTGGTTAATTTATTTAATACAATCAAATTTCTCAATCATTGCAGTGTTTTACGAGACTAGGTTCTTTTTCTGCAAATTTTTTAATAATGAAATTCGAGGTCTTTACCTAGAAATTTCTGTAAGATTTTTTATCAGTCTTTTCAAAATAAAAAACACAGGTTTCCATTTTCAGAAACACTCTGAAAAGACTTTGATTGATTTTTCTAAAAAAATTGAGGGTTGGTTGGTTGCGCAAAATTGTGACTTCTCTATATATAATTTTGGCATCTTCTTGCTCAAACAACAATGATTATTTTTCCTTCAGAGAACTGCATCTTTGTTTGCACAAGGGTTTTTGAATGATTTTTACATAAAATTGTGGCTCTTGAGAATTATGTATGCTACTTTTGTGCTCATGGATCTGTTTTCCTGCCCCAGACAACTAGTTTTTGCATCTTCCCATATCAACCTATGGTTTCCAGTTTTTCCACAATGTGCATGTCAGCTCTGACACTCTTCTCCAGTTGCAGCTAACATTTATATGGAAGTTTCTTTTCTCATTGTTGTGATTATTCATTCTAGCTAGGGTTTCACACAATTAGTTAGCTTTTCTTGACAAAATTTTCTTTGCAAATGTTGTGGTTAGAGGGTCAAGTGACCTATATACCGTGTGTATAGATTTCCTCTGGCAGAGATTGCCAATGCCACAATTGTTTTCAGAGAATTGTTGCCTTTTCTGACAAGACAGTTGTTATTGTGCAGACCGAGATTCTTTTTTTTGCAAGATTTTTTTAATCATGGGTGTTGCTGTTTTTCTCCAAAGCTATGGAGGGTTTGTTACCCAGTTTTTTGATGATTTTTGGAAAAATTGTGGATTTCAGATCTATGAAGGTTTAGAGCAATTCTATAATATCATGGGTTTTGTGCACCTAAGATTTCTAGGGCACACAAGAGCCTTTGCAAATTTTATGATTTATTTATTAAATCTGATTTGCTTCCACAAGTGTTTTTGCGTGATTTCTTTTAATCAAATCATGTGTTTTGGCTTTTTACCATTTTTTCATTTTTATCAATAAAAGTCATTTTGAGAAGCTGATTCTTATCATTTGTGTCTTTGGATAGCAGGAGGGACAGCTTCATTCCCCAACATCATGTTGCAAGACAGCCAGAGATTCAAAGGAAAGAATTACAGTGCCTGGAAACAAAGGATGTTGACATTTTCAAGTATTGGTATCTTGATCAGTGTAGTTGGAATAAAGTACTTGTTTAAGCTACTTGGGTTGGGTAGTTAGGTGGTGAGGAAATGCGTCAGTTGGTTTCCAACGAACTGACCCTTCTATAAATATTTGGAACATTGGTAATGTACTCATGTTGAGTTTTGGTATTAATAAAGAAACCATTTCCTTGCCTACTGGTACTATGGTATGAATGGTATGTGTTAGGTTTCACTTCATATGTATCAATTGAGCTATTCTATGTGATTAGCATATCTCTGTATCTATATCTGTGAAACTTGGGTGATATTTCCACTTTACATTTTTGGCATTGTTGCCTAAGTCCAAACTTGGAGGTCAGTAGGATGGAGTGATGGGAAGACCATTTGTACCGCTCATCCAAGTAACAAATAGTGACAGGGAAGATGAGGAAATAACCAAGGAAGATCAATTGACACATGATCTGGTAACGGCCTGGGAAGTTGCGATCAATCAATACGTACAAAGGGAAGTCCGTGAGAGAACGGTTTCTGAAGGTACAGTACGCAATGAACTTTCGGTGCCACCAATAGTGTACGATCTCTTGGGAGAGATCTCTCACCTATTAGCACAAAATTTGTTACAAGTGGAAGAGGAAAGAGTGCAGAGACAAAGGGAAAGGAGGAGACAACAAGTACTACAACAATTTGCGAAAAGGAGGACGAGGGAGCACAAAGAACGTGAGGATTTTAAAAAGGGAAACAAACATTAAGATGATTCATGCCCCTGATTCCTAATATATATCCCAGGCAGGCACAGGGAGAAGAAACTGAGGAAGAAGTTGTCTTGAGGATACTACGTCTCCAACAGTAGGAGGAGAGACGTCGTAACTGGAAAGGAGGTCAAGGGGGTTCCACAAGAATCTAGGAAGGGTTGATTGAGAATACAATTGAAGGTATAGCAAATTTGGTCATCTCTGAGACACCAACAAGGAAGTTGGGATACAAAAACCCTAAGACTCCGGCAAGAAGAGACTTCCGATAGGAGCAAAGTCAAGAAGAAGGGGATATGCTTAGTAGTTCCTCCTCGAGAACGAACTTCCAACCGGGAGGGAGTGTTCCATAAGGAGGCAGTGTTCCATTGGGAGGAAGTGTTCCATCGGGAGTAAGTGTTCCATCCAGAGTTGTTCCATCTGGAAGTGTTCCATTGGGAGGTGTTCACATAATGGCAATAGACAAACAAAAATTACCAAGGTTCACAGGGGACGGCTCGGAGGACCCTGCTCGCCACTATAAAACATGTATAACAATATGGCAAGCGAATGGACAAAATGACGTGGCAAAATGGCTAAAAGCCTTTCCAGCCACATTAAGATGTATTGTCATTGATTGGTATACGGACTTGGAGGCAGGAAAGAAAAACACATGGAATAACATCTCCACAACCTTCAAGGAAGAATTCAGACTCCTAAGAGATGATGATGAAATAGTAACGGAGATCTATAACACAAGACAAGGGAAGAGTGAATCTGTCAAGGCCTATAGGAGAAGAATGAAAGAGTTGATAAGAAAACTAGATAACAAGCCGGCAGATGGACTAAAGAAATGATGGTTCATCAAAGGATTAACACCATCTCTCAAGAGAAAGATGAAGATAGTCCCACCATCGAACTTTGCAGATGCATGTACCTGTGCCATGGACATAGAGAATGAGAGTAAAACTTCCAAGGCAAGAAGGCATGGAAGTTCAAGTGAAAGCGTGGAGGAGAGCGAAGAAGAATCTAAAACCATTCAAGCCCTAAGAAAAGACCTAAGACGTTTGATGAAGGAAGTGACAGGGAGCAAGGAAGAAAATAAAGAAGGGAGAGAACTTTGGTATACGGAGTGTGAAAAAGAAGGCCATACTAAGGGAGCATGCCCGAAGAAAGCATTTTGTGAGATCTGTTAGGTACTGGAGCACGAAATTAAAGATTGCCCCTATAATTTGAAAACAAGGAGCACCCAAGAATTCCTAACCCAAGGGGGGCAATCCACACCTCCTTCCACTCCACTGAAGAACACAAATACAAAAGCCTCACCAAGAGCATACAGAAACAACAAGAGAGGAAGCAACAACAATAGTAATAATAATAGCAATAACAACAAATCGCAGCGGCCACTCCAGTATGATTCCAAGGGGAGGCCGATGATTCAATGTAGGAGATGTAATGAATGGAGACACTTTGCATGAGATTGTCAAAGCAGAGGAGGACAAAATGGAGGGATGCTCTACAAATGGTGTGGGCCAGGCAACCATGAGAATGCAAATTGCCCAAGACAAAAAGGAGTAAATACGCTAGACATTGATGATCCAAAAGGCGAGATTCTTGCAGTCACTAGGATGCAGGCCAGAAAATTAACCTATCCAGCTGCTACTACAAAAAACGAAAGATTTCAGGAAACAAAGAAACACATTCAAGAAAGCATGAGAGAGGAAGGAAAGGTAAAACCGGAGAAGCCTACTTCAAACAAAGGTGTAACAGATATTGTGCGACAAGTTCTAGAATCTACTATCCCAGTGAAAATAGGTGATCTATTAGAAACACTACCCCAACTATAGGTAGCACTGGGGGCAAACCCGAACGGGGTAACCCCAAAGAAAGAAAAGGAGGGAGAAGTATGCACAGAAGACAATACATTATTCACCATAGGGATGGGGAGAACACCAGCGGTAGTAGAGATGGAGATACTAGGGCGTAAACTCTCAAATACTATTGTAGATGGAGGTTCTAGTGTAAATGTCTCATCAGAAGAAACATGGAATGAAATAGGGAAACCTACAATCTGGCCTCCGACATTTCAACTAGTGGGAGCGGACTAACATGGAATCAAGAGTATAGGGACGCTGATGGGACAAAAAGTCATAGTTGGTAGGCAACAATTCATTATTGATTTTGTGGTTATCACTCTAGAGAAGAAGGGATACAATGCTCTATTAGGGAGGGGATGGCTGGTTGCAACAAAAGCGACCCATAATTGGAAACGAAACACTCTATCTATTGAGTCGAAAGGAAGAAAGTACATCATAAACCTCAAGTACTAGTCAGTAAGTCAGGACTTGATTTCAGACTCTGAAGAAGAAGACTGTGGAGGGATGGAACCAGATGAGGAAGGAGTACTAAGATTAAGAGAATGCTCAAAAGACGACACAAGTTCCCTTAATGGATTATTTCATTGGCAGATGGGAGACTATGAAGTTTTCCATGCAGAATGTAATATGCTGGAGGTACAAGAATCTGAATTAGAGGAACAATACCTGGAAGGATTTACAAAGTATAAGGAAGGGATGACAACCCTCAACAAGACACCTGCACACATTTTTGAACAAAAGGTGGAATACGAAGAGGCCAAGCTCCAAGCATTGAACCTCGGAGAAGGAGATCAATCCATGGACGTATGGATAGGAGATGACTGGGACCTAGTATTGAAAGTGGCAGCCCTTATAATCTTCTTGGAGTATAAGGACATTTTTGCTCAGACGTACAAAGACTTGAAGGGAGCACCTCTAGAACTATGTGTCCATCGGATTCCATTGGTACCCGGAGCAAGACCAGTACAGAAAAGACCTTATAGAATGAATAAAAACTATGCAAAAAGGATCGGGGAAGAAATCATGAAGATGTTAAAAGTGGGGATAATATTCAAAGTACAAACAAGTAAATGGGTATCGCCTATAGTCATATCACTCAGGAAGGATGGCGCTCAAATTCGGATATGTGTAGATTTCAAGTGTTTGAACGCGGTAACAATAAAAGACCCATTTCCCATCCCGTTTACTAATAGCATCTTGGAGGAGGTAGTTGGTCATGAGATGTATTCCTTCATGGATAAATTTTCAGGATACAATCAGATTAGCATTGCAGAAGAAGATAAGCTGAAGACTACATTTGTGGTTGAAGACAGGGTATATGCCTATAATAGGATGCCCTTCGGACTATGCAATGCACCAACCACGTTCCAAAGGATCAAACTACATATCTTCGATGGAATGCCGGTGGGGAATTTCAAAGCATTCCTAGATGACTGGTCGGTCTACAGTGGGCAAGAGCAACACCTCAAAATTCTAGGAGAATGCATGGACAAATGTCAAAAAGCAAGATTAGCCCTCAATCCAAAAAAATGCAGGTTCATGGTTCCACATGGGAGACTGCTTGGGCACATTGTGTGCAAAGGACTAAAGACAGATCCGGATAAGGTCAAGGTGATTTTGGAAATGGAAGCACCGTCCAATGTAACAGGTATCAAGTCATTTCTGGGTCATGTGGGATACTATAGAAGATTTATAAAAGGATTTGCTGAAGTATCAATGCCACTAGAAAGATTAACTAGGAAAGGCGAGTGGTTTGCGTGGGAAAAAGAGCAGAAAGAGGCTTTCCAAGAACTGAAGAAAAGATTAGTCGGGGCCCCTATTCTCATATATCCCGACAGGGACAAAGAATTTTGTGTCCATGTGGACACCTCCAATTATGCAATAGGTGCCACTTTGGCACAAACAGGGAAGGGTTGGATCATCCTATATATTTTGCAAGGCGGCTACTATCTAAGGCATAGCGTAACTACAGTACCACGAAGAGGGAAGCATTAGGTATTGTGTATGTAGTGCAGAAATTCAGCCATTACTTACTAGCTACACCCTTTACATTTTTTGTTGACCATCAAGCACTAATGTGCTTAGTGAATAAACCGGTGATTCAAGGGAGAGTAAGTAGATGGGTAATCCTACTACAAGAATTTACATTCAAAATTATAGTAAGACCGGGAAAATCTCATGTGATTGCTGACCGGATGTCGAGAATCAAGTCAGGAGAAGCTTCGGGTAGTGGGGTGTGCGAAGATTTTCCAAACACACCCCTATTTCAAATTGCAGTGTTACCTCAATGGTATGAAAAAATTGGACACTACTTATCAACAACAACCTTTCCAAAGGAGATGCCTACAGCAGAAAGGAGGAAAATTGCTTTAAGTAGCACATTCTAGCTAATTGAAGGGTTATTATACAGAATGGGACTAGATGGAATATTAAGGAGGTGTGTAATGGAGGAAGAAATTCCAGGGGTCCTGAGCGAGGCCCATGAACGACTGGCGGGAGGTCACATGGGACCAGATGCTACGGAGATAAAGGTACTTTTGGGAGGACTATGGTGGCCGACATTGTTCGTAGATGCGAGCGAATGAATATTCAGTTGTGACACTTGTCAAAGAGTGGAAAGGCCACTCAAAAGAGATTCCATGCCCTTATTTCTGTCCAAAACACAAGAATTATTTGAACAGTGGGGACTAGATTTTGTGTGACCCTTACCGGTAAGCAAAGTCATCCATGCAAGTACATAGTGGTGGCAATAGAGTACTTAATGAAATAGGCGGAAGTATGGGCTCTTCCAGACAACACTACTCTCAGCACGCCCAGATTCTTGTACGAGCAAATAGTCACCGGATTCGGGATTCCACTCCAGCTAACTAGTGACCGAGGAGTACATTTTATCAATCATACCATCAAGAGGATGACAAGTGAGTATAAAAATTTTCATTCTTTATCCAGTCCTTACTATCCAAGAGCAAACGGCCAAGCAAAGGCCACGAACAAAGTAATAGTAGCCATCCTCTATAAAACTTGTGGAGTCGAAGGGCAAGATTAGGAAGAGCGAATCCCATTGGTGGTTTGGGCATATAGGACTATGTATAAAGTCATTACTAGACATACACCCTTTTACCGTATGTATGGATAGGAAGCCGTAGTACCAATGGAACATGTAGTACCAAGCTTACAAGTGTCAGTGAAAAACAAGTTGGGGGATGAAGAGAGCCTCAAGGAAAGACTATGCACTTTACTCAAACTGGATGAAAGGAGGACATTTGCTCAATGGAGTACAAAAGTGGCCCAGCAAAGTCGAACATTTTGACATGACAAGAGTTTAAAGAAAATGGATTTTAAACAAGGACAATTGGTACTAAGATACAATGGGAAAAATGAAATAAAACCAGGAAAATTTAAGGCCGAATGGCTAGGATCATTTAAAATTTCAGAAATAAAGGAGAATGGAGCAATAAAGTTATCTACTTTGGATAACAAACATATCAGAGACCTACTAAATGGGTCTAAGTTAAAAGTGTATGAGAGACGGAATGAATTAGTGAGTAGCTATTATATAAATATAAAAGAGGAGAAAAAGGAAAAAGGACAAAAAAACAAAAAGAGAAAAAACCGAGCCAAGCCCTTATAAAGAGACAAAGTCACAAAACATTTCCCAAAATATTTGCTAGAGTGACAGAGAAGGAATTACCATTACTGGAGAAGGAAGTGACAAACAAGAAAGTGGAGAGGCAGTCAAGGTCGTATGGACAGTTGTACCTAAGGGAAGTGGCCATACGAGCAGCCATAGGAAAGGAAAAGTTGGCCGTACAGACAATCGTACAATAGGAGAGAAGGGTGGACGAAGCACTAAGAAACATAGCCATATGGAGGGGATCAGAACTCATACAATCATTGCAGGAAAAGAGCTCATACGGACGAGTAGTGAAGAGAAGACCACCATATAGCAGACCTGCGTACGACAAACCAACAGGCAGACCATCGTACGGACTAAGCGTACAGCATTTTCCAAACGTACTTGTACAGGCAGTGAATAAGTTCATATGGCAAGAGTGCTTAGAGATCAAATCCGTACGATAGAGAAACAATTCCATATGGCAGCAGTACAAGGGAGGTGATTCCGTATGGCACAAAGTAAATGAGAAATCCGTACCAGGGGAGGAAGAGAAATCCGTACTGGAGGGAGGAATTATGCCAGTACCTAACCATGACATTGTACGCCAAAGTCGCATAGAGAGCAAGCCCGTGCAGTAGAAGCACACATCCATACGGCAGCATTCTTCAGGTGGGAATTCCGTACGACAACAATCTTTAAGAAAGGAGTCTGTATGGAAACACCCACCCATATGGCATAAGCAGTCTAGGAAATCCGTACAGCAAGAGCAGGCATGGAAATTTGTAGGTTATGTGCAGTCATTGACATCCATACAGCAATTGGTGTCATTGACATTCGTACATGAGGAAGAGGAGATATTCGTACAAACTATCAATTCTAAGACCGAAAAACTTTTTTTTTGCAAGCAATCACATCGTAAGAACCATTGGTACAGTTGGTATAGGTGGCGGGTACAAACAGTTGAAAAGATCTAGGAAATGAATGCATCAACACACAATGGTGAAACTAAGCATTGGAAATCCGAGTATGGGAAATATTATTGACTCCAAAAAGAAGAAACCTATGGCACTGGAAACCGAAAAGAAAACAAAGAAGATGACAAATGGCAGAGGGAAAACAGCACAAAAAATTACAATCACGACTAAGAATATTACATTTGAAAGTGTGATGGGAAGCGAGTGTAGGACTTGGTGGGAAAAAGCCGAGGCAGATCATCATCTGAAAAAAGCATTATGTGCAACCGAGGTAGATAAAATCATTTTCATGCCTATTTTTGAATTAAAAGAGTTTGAACCTATACTACGGAATTTAATCACAAGATATGAGGTATCAGGTCATAAATTTGTAGTACAACATTTTTAGCAATAGGTGACAGTTTCTTATTCAGCAGAAGAAATAAGTAGGATTTTTGGAATTCCAAACAGAGGGCAAGAAGTGGAAAAAACTTTTAAGACAATAGAAGACAAGAAGAAATGGTTGAAATTAATGTGTCGGAAAGATCTTACAAGCCTGGAATGGGAAGGCATCTTGAAGTATAGTAGGGGTCTGAAGAAAATTTTCATAGCAAATGATGAATGGCATCGTGTTGTAGATTTGGTGAAAAGTAAGCTCACTGTGGGCAGTCGTACTTCCGACATTGCCCTTTGGATGCTACCTACATTGGATGAATTGTATAAAGGGCAGACATATAACTAGGCAAAATTTCTTTCTAAGAGACTATGAGAATTTATGGAGTTGAAACATAAAGCCTTTTATATGCCTCATCATACAGTGGCCTTGTTTTAGAAGCAGTACGCATGCAGGTGAGCAGCGAACACCATGGAAAACTGGTACCGACTTGTAAAGTAGAACCATATAAACCAACTATGACCTACTAGCTCCATCTAGATACCTTGGATGTAGGATCTCACAATGAAGGTGAACTCAAGAAAAAGAAACCCAAACAAACAGTAGTGATCGAAGAGGCAGAAGAGAAAGAGGACGATGGAAGTTCAGAAGAAGGCAGGGATATGGATTCATCCTCCTCCGACTCACAGGAGGTGGAGATTTGTCTGAGTCATCTTCAGGGGACTCCGAGGGTAGTGACGTTTTTACCACCTACGGAGGGACCACTTCCAATAGGGTTAGCAGAACCTCCGGAACTTTACTAGAAACCACCTAGTGATCCCTACAAAATTGAGGTAGCAGATGCTTCCAAGCCAAATCAAGCAGGAGTAAAGGAAGGAATAGGTGGCAAACAACAAATCCCGACATGGGGGGCTTCCAGAGTATCAGTTCCGAAGATGGCGCCACTTATCTTTCCCGAACAGCCCTCCCGTACTAAAGTCATGGACTTGAGGTGCCAAACAAAATGTGCTCATAAAGTAAGGGTACAAACAACCCGTGGTCCAAAAGTAGTCCATCTAGTTGCTCTTGTGGTACGACTAGTAGGAGGAGGAGAAAACTAGGAAAATTCACACTCAGGATAGCATGACGACACTAGCTGGTACGGATGGGGCCACAACAGATACCATCCTGGAGGAAGCGAACAAGTTACTCAAAGAGGAAGGCATGGTGTCTTCACCCATAGAGACAACTGCTAAGGAGCAGGGTGAAATACAAAGTGAGCGCGGGGAACCACCAGACACAGCCTCTTTTGCAGCCAAGGCCGAACTATTCCTCACTGAGCTTCATGCCATGGAGCATTCTACTAGGAGGATTGTGCAACAGGCCAAGGCTCAGAATCAAGAGACCATCATTACCGTAGCAGAGGCATTGGCCGCCTTTATGCAAACTGACTCCCAAACAGATTGGGGACTTCTAGAACAGGGTGGCTATTCAGAGGACATGGACGGGCAGCTCTATCATTTCCGTGGGACAAGAACAATTGCCTCTCCTAGAAGTGCTAACAGCAATGGAGGTTGCCTTTCGGGGAACCTTTTTGAAACTACAAAAGGAGAAAAACCTAGCTAAAGTTTGGGGGCTAGAAAGAAAGAGTCTTCAACAACAGTGGGCAGCGAAGAAAGTTGCTATGCAAGAAGCTTGGAACAAAGAAAAAGCTGAATTGGAAAGCAAGGTTGCCGTGGCAAAAGCTAAAATGATGGACGCACTACGGGTATTATAGGGCATTCAGAAAACGGCTAAGGGGAACTCCGAGTACAGTGATGTCCTCCCATCCTTCTTCCTGAAGTTAAAGTTGTTTTTGTTGGTTTCATGTTCTAAAGTCGTTTGGAAGATGACTTCCTTTTTTCGGGGGGATAGATGTAGTCGGAATAAAGTACCTATTACGTTTAGTACTTGTTTAAGCTAGTCGAGTTGGTTAGTTAGGTGGTGAGGAAATGCGTCCATTGGTTTCCAACTAACCGACTCTTCTACAAATATTTGGAACATTGGTAATGTACTCATGTTGGTTTTTAGTATTAATAAATAAACCATTTCCTTGCCTCCTAGTACTGTGGTATGAATGGTATGTGTTAGGTTTCACTTCATATGTATCAATTGAACTATTCTATGTGATTAGCATATCTCTGTATCTGTATTTGTGAAACTTGGGTGATATTTCCACTCTACAATCAGGATGTTCTTCGTATATCAACTCCTCCAATGATTGCAGGTAAAGACTGGGATCAAATAGGGTAATCATGAAACAGATAAGTTACTCAAATTATATATCACTAGTGAGATGCTTCCAAAAGCTAAGTTGCCAATTTGGATTTGGGTACTGATTCGGGATCGAGATTTGGGTTCGAAATTCGTTCAAATTGTTTTTGGGCTAGGTTCAGATTCGTTTTGGGTTCGCCCATATGAGAATATATGGTTTATATATATGTTTGTACATAGATGCAGCAGCAAATAATTTCTCATACACCACTATGCTAAAATTTTAGCAACATAGCAAAATACACCACCATATTAATGTTTCAGTTCAAAAACAATAATTTCAACATTAATAATCAACCATCATTGACCAAATATCATCAAAAACCATCAAGTAAATCATCATCATTCTGCTGCTGCAAATTAGAAGCACAAAAAGTAATGCTATAGGCCCATTTAAGGCCAAGGTTGTGATTTTTACCACATTGTAAGCTTCACACATTAACTATCATATTGGATGATTCAAAGAAAGCAATGTTGGATCAACTGGATGAAACGAAGAAAGCAGGCTTTGGATCCAGAATTATCCACGGTAAAGATCTCTTTAGATTTTGTTCAATCCATAGTCTTCTATACATGTTAGGGTATATGCACAAATTATGGTATCACATACATTTCATAAAAGATACATGGCACTCTTATACATCTCGATTCCTCTTCTCAATTAGCATTGAATTCAAATTAAATACGATTAGTAACTTGAGTCTAATTTGGAAAAAAAAAAAATTGAAAAAGTAAACAAAAGGTGTATTTCGACCAAATTCTCTCAAAATTCTCTGAAATTCTGTTCGGGTTCCTCTGCTGGAAACCAAAGTCGCCCAAAAGTCGTCTTAATTCTGTCAGGGTTCCTCTCAGAGAATTCCCAGTAAAATTCGCTGTCTGCAGCACACTTTTGACAGAATCTGACAAGGACCAGACTTTTGAGAGAATTGAAACAGGAATTCCTAGGTCCAGGAGAGAATCTGGTAACTTAGTCCAGAAGTATTGTTCAGCAAGACTGTTGCTGAAATTTGGATGCTCGAAGGATCTGCATGAAATGTCAGATAAAAGAAACATCTTTCTTTATTAAAAGTATGTTGTTCTCGATTATGATGAATGTCAAGCTCTCTTAATAGGATCATTTTATAAAGGTCAAAGACATTCATGAATAAACTGGAGGCCCTTGGTCGCAAGATGGAAGAAGAGTATATAGTGGTTATCACGAAGAAAAGCTTACTACGAACATATGTGCACTTCATCAAAACTATCAACATCACCTCTACCAATGTTGATTTGAAGTCTGATATTCTATGCAACAAGCTCTCACAACAAGACAGGTAGAAGCAACAATTTGGTAGCGACACTGAGAGAGATAGTGTGGAGCATGCTTTCACTGCAAATAACACAGGCAAAGGCAAGTCCACTCATCAAAAAGAACACAGAAAACCTAATGATTCTTCACAAAATCCAAAATCTGTCCTAGTCATTTTGTGGTAATCTTGATCATATGAAAACTTCTGCTGAAATCGGTTCGCTGATCAAAAATCCAATGAAGGAGGATCACAACAACAGCCGCATGTCACATGGCATTTAGAGGAGTCATCCTTCTATGCATTCATAGCCAAAAGACCAGCAGATCATTTCATGTCTTCTGCAAGGCAATAACCATTAAGTTTGGGTATTAAAGTAATAGTGTAATATTTAACTTATAATGGTCATTCAACTTGTTTAATTAGTTTTCCGTAACTATCTATTCTATAAGTCATTCAGTAAGCTTTTCCTATCTTTCTTTTTATGTGTTTAGTTCTCAATCATTTGTGTTATTGAAAGATCTTTTGTAATTCCTTATATAATAAGTATTCTTCTCCTTGGTATAATATGATTGATTGTCTCATACATTTCATATATTTTATATTTGATTTGTATTCCTAACGAAATGTAGAACATGGTTCAGCAAATAGAAGACGAAACCCCTCAAAGAACAGACATTTAAGGATGAAATTGAAAGTCCTTAATTTTGCTTACCAAGTTAGTGGATGAAAATCTCTATATATTTAGACAGAAATTTGGAAAGCATTTCAAGACAATTATTCCAGCAAAGAAGCTGCAGATCAGAGGAAAGATTACAGTAGAATATAAGATTAATCTTTTCATATTTCTATTAAGCTGTAAACTCCAAGATAAAAAGGGAAAGATTAATAATATTATTTTAAGTTGGGCCTAGTAGTTTTATATTTAAGTTTTTCTACAAACTTGATAACTTTAGAGATATTTTTAAATACTTTAGGAGCGAAATTTCAAATCATGGTTTCAAACACAACTTTAAAAAGATAGGCTTGGTTTTATAACAGATCATTGTGATGTTCCTTTTTAATGTGATTATAAAAAATTTAACTACATAAAATGTAAGATTAAAGTTTAATTTAATTAAAAGTCAAGGGGTATGTGAAGAATCATGACAATTGAAGAAAAAAGATGCAGAAGAAAAAAATTGAAATGTTGCATATACTTGGCAGACGCCTGGTCAATAGTCCATGAGAATTTACATGCAATTGGAGAAATTCCAACCTAGCCATTTGAGTTGCACATTATTCAAGACACAAAAGAAAAATCCATTTAAGAGGTCTATCTTTCATTTCATGTGGCTAAAAAGTAGTGTTGAAATCGCCTCCTCTTATCCAGCACATCATCATTGCTATTGCTTTAGTACAAAAGCAATTACCATCATAGTTCTCAAGCCTGAGAGAAGTTGTACGGTAAATCATGTAAACAGACCAAATTAAGTTCAAAATAGTTTCACCAACCAAGCTTCACATATGTGCAGCAACCAGGTATTCAATGTAGAGGCATTTTGATTGCTAGACAATAATTGTTCTCAATATCAAAAACGTAATTGTTTTAGCATGCACCAAGTTGAATTGAACCTATTACTCATTAAATATAATTGAACTTACCACACTCCCAGATTATTTACAAAATATCAATTTCATATATTTGAGATGGCAACAGCAAAGCCCAAAATTTTCAAAATATTCAGGGGCTAGAAAAAAAGAATTACCAGTAGCATAAATGTCTTCATCATCTTCATCTACATCCTCAAGAGCACCAATCCCAAAGCCCATAGAGATTTTCCCAGCTGCATGTCAAATGGAAATGAATGATCTCTTCGTTACCAAGTTTTTACATCATTTGTGAAATTGATGAAATGCTGAAATCCTCTTTGTTGATTCTACTATGTATCTAATGATAGAGTCCAAACTTGAAGACAACATGCATTAGTGAGAACATAAGGGATAAAGGGGCAAAATATACAGAACCATTTGGTCTGAATAGCCTTCCTTGCAAACGATCCACCTTGCTCCAACTTTTCTCCTTTCCAAAAGAAGTTTGAATTTCTTTCCTTTCTTAAAAAAGATAACAAAGAACATCAAAGTAAGTACAAAAGTTAAGATATAACAAGAACATAAGCATTGATTTGGCTATTTCAAATACCTATAACATGAAACCCAAAAGGAAAGAGTTCAAAAACATGTATGGTGCTCAAGACCAAACACATCAGAATTCTAATTCTCATTTATGGCAGGCAAGCAAAAGAATGGCTCAAGCTGTAAAGGATTCCTTCTACTACATGAAAAAGTTCTGAGCATGTATATTTTATCATGAAAATAAGCCAGTAATAAAGCTTAAAGGGTTTTAAAAGTAGCCTATTTGAACAATTTAAAATTAAAACCTTACGGCAGAAAATAGAGATCATTGTCAATAGAAAAATAACTCAAACCTCTAAACTCTGGCGCGTTTTTGAAAGGATCATAGCCAAGCCCATATAAATCATTCTTCGGATGAATCACAAAGACCTACAAAGAAGAACTTGTAAGAACTGTGATAACACACAGTAAGCATGGAATACAAAATGAAACATAATATAGAAAATAATTATATTAGCAGAAAATATGAAACAGATTTGAATTTCATAGAATAGAAAATGGAAATAAAATATGAAGATAAGAAAATCTCACTTAATCTGAAGACAACAATCTACTAATATTCTATAATACCCTTAATGATAATTTAATGAATGCCAATGGAGAGTCACTATTGCATGCAATCTTCATTATTGACAAACAATTAGGTGCCTCTATGCACTCACTATGTGTCCCGACTCCTAACCAATGATTTGGATGTTACAGTTGATTAGATCCCCTATGCAAATCATGGATCACTATGAGTTGCCAAAAGAATAATTTGCATGTCTTCATTTTAGTGGTCTTACTTGCATCATGCACTAATACTTTGCTTCATAGATGGAAAAATCACAAATTACTCGCTGATTTCTTTTAAAAAACACACGATCTGGGCACTGAGGTTGATTAGTCGAAAATTTGTTTTCAAAACTTGCTTATGCAGCAAAATCAGAGCTTAGATGCCAAAAAATGACATTTTTTTATGCCAGTTTTCATTTGCGGCATTGTGGACTTTGTATTGAGGGAAAGAGGCTTCCAAGTCCTTGCTAGCTGATTGAAAGCTACAGAAGGCGGATTCGAGTGGATTTAAGGCAAATTTCAACCGATTTTACAAGAAAAATCTCATACCCAGGTAGGCTTGTTGAGTTTGTTTTTACACTTTTTAAAAACATTTAATTCTTTTAATGTTGCATGTAAATGAATTCTAATTCATTCCTAAGTAGTTAGAAATGGTTATCATTTGAAGACAATTCAACACTATTTTTGACAAGTTTTTTTGAGTCTCTATCTGTTTTTCTAAGAGTATGTAGTTTTCCTTCAAAAAGCAAATCCTAGCAGTTTATGTAGTTACTAGTTATTGTTTAACTTCAAATGATGTCTAAAAATGTTCAAACTAATTTAAATAGTTTCTATTTCTAACTTTGTTTATTTCTTTTTCTAAAAAATTTAATTTGTGTTTTAAATTTCTATGTGTAGGGCAGCAGTTATCCATCAAATAAAAAAATTCAGAGGAAGTTTGCCAAGTAACACCATACCATTCTAGATATAAAGGCACCCAGCCTAGAAATGCAAGAGATAAGGCATGTTGGTATGCCTATGAAGCTCCATATGAGCCTGGGAAGGTGATATGCATAAGATGTGAATGAGTAATTTCTGGAGGCATAAACTGCCTCAAATACCACCTTGCACACATTACGAAAGTTGATTCAAACCCATGTGACAAAGCAATAGAAGAAATAAAAAGATTTATTAATGCCCTGCATGCAGCTGAGGAAGACAAAAAATTGAAAAAGGGAGAGGGGACAATTAGCTATGAAGACAGCCATAGCTGAAACTCAAGGTTTTCCCATTGACATTGAAGAAGAAGAAGCCCTTGAGAGCATAGTGGGCTCTCTTCGTGGCATGCGGATCTGCAAACAGAGTGTTTCCTCTTTTACCACTTTTGCTTCCTCTATTAGGGTACAGTGTTCTTCACCACCATCAGCATCAGGGATAGGCAGCTATTTTGTGCCCAAGAACACACCTGGAGCACTACCATTATTAGAGGTCACTTGAGGGCACAAGGAGACGCATGACAAACTGATATTGCATGTGCATATTTTTGGTATTTCAACCATATCCCAATGAGTATGGCTGAAGTTCCTATTGGCTGAATTTGGTGATTGTAATGATAGTTTTGAGAAAAGGGTACAAGGCCCCTTCTCACAAGGATTTGAGTGGAATGTTAATAAACAATCGGAATCCACTTGAGTTCATTTTTATATTTTAATTGCTATTTCCTGTTTATTAAATCAAAATTGTGTACTAAGACTCGATTTCACTTTGATTTTGTAGGTTTCTTGTAAATGCGGTTAATAGGGCAAGAGTAGTGGTGGAAGAACAAAAAAAGAATCGAGGAAATATGGCTGCACCATTCTATTTGATGGGTGGACAGATGGGAAGAATAGAACCATTATTTATTTTTTGGTTGCTTGCAAAGATGATGTAGTGTTTTAGAAATTTGTTGATGCCTCCAATAGGTGAAAAATGCGCACACATTGACATTAATGTTGGAAAATGTTGTCATGGAGATGGGAGTAGAGAATATGGTGCAAATCATCACATATAATGTAGCAACATATGTCGCTGTAGGAAATTTTAATTTTGTATGTTGCATATGATTATCATTAAGTATTACAAAGTGCGAGTTATTATTTAATTTTGCTTTCATGTAAAATATGGAAAGTTGGAAACTAATTATTAAATTTGTACTAATATGCTAGGTAGAATCCTCCAAGGGAGGCACCCTGTTCTTTTTTGGTCACCATCTATAGCACGTCCTTGACCTTCTTTTGCACAACATAGGAAAACTTGATTGCATGACTCCAATTGTGGAAGATGCAAGGCAAATCACCATATATATCTATAATCACCCTTGGGTTCTAAATTTTATAAGACACTTCGCTAAAGGGAAAGATTTGGTGACCCTCACTGTCACAAGGTTTGCAATGGTTTTCTTGACATTGCAAAGTATTACCAAAACAATGTCTCCTTCGAAACAAATGTAAATGGGCCAAAAAAAAAAACCTTACATTATATCTAAGGCTACACTTGATACTTCGAATCTATCTCTATGAGGCACCCAACCCATTTAAATAGTAGGGCCTAGTGCTACAAGCCTATTCATTTGTTTGCATGCGGGCCCCGCAGTCCAATACCTATTGGTTTTATGCAGTCCTATGGCTGGCCTATTCCGGCTTTCTTTCTAATGATGGTTTGGCAAGGGCATAGAGCTTTCTCGTGAAGGTCAATACGAGAAATAGGGCATATCTCAACACCTGCACCAAATGAAACCCCTCTATCTATATGGGATTCAATTGCAACTATTAGATGAAGTCTGTTGCCAATAGATAGTAGGGGCAAGACCAGAGCGAGAGAATGGATGACCCTGAGTCCACCATGGCTTGACTCATCTTATTCAAATAAGTTTGAAGGAGAGGTTGTGGCACCCATAGTCTTTGACCAAATGTTTTTGGACAGGTCTACTAAGATTGTGAACATTACTTGAAAACGTTAACTTTTTAATTATTCTTGAATCAAGATACTCATTACAAATATGTAACTTTTTTTTTACCAATAAGAGGCCAAAGACAAGATTAATTATTATCATATGTTGTGATTAATTATTATTATCATTTATTAAGCTTGAGTAGGCTTGAACTCAAGACCTCCAAGATAAGAGGCTCACAATTTACGGTTGTGTTGTAGGCTATTGCCTTTTATTAATTTTTAACTTACTACAATAGTAACTTCATTAATTAATCCTTTTGTAAACTAATTTGTATTTTTCAAATTTCAATTCTAGATGTCTAAGTCCCCAGTTAGAGTTTTGCATTTAGTTCATGAGGAACAAACCCCAATGGGATGTCTTTATGAGGCCATGGATAGGGCCAAACATTCTATTACAAATTACTAATTATTACAAGGTGGATAGACTCAAATTTGATCCCATTTGGAAAATTATTAATTGGAGATGGAACAATCAACTCCACCAACCCCCATTTTAGGTACTATGATTCTTCTTCAGATTTTACTAAGACTTTTTCTCACTTTGTTTTTAAGGTTGTGTACTAAAACTTGATTTCACTTTCTATTTGTTTTAAGCATGATGATTCTTTTTTAGATCCTAATGAAGAGGTCATGAAGGGCCTCTATGTAAGCATTTAGAGGATGATATCTGATGTTACACCAAGAGACCTTGTTGTGACCGAACAGCAGAGCTATGTTGAATCAAATGGTAATTTGGTCTCTTCTGCGCTCGCAAAGAGAGCAAGAAACACTCAAACCCAATTAAAATGTTAAAGTCTAAAACATTTGCAATTTTGCCATTTTAGAGGTTATGCTTTCGCTTTTCTCATTGATTTATAAATTCCTAGTATTTTATTTTGCAAATACCTGATGGCAAACTTGGGGTAACAATACCCCCACTCTAAAGCAATTTTCTCTCTGAATCTTGTGCCAACCTTGTAGCTCATCCCATTATTAGTGCAGTCGGAGCTTATTTGAGTCCATCCACACAACAAAGAGAAACAAATTAGCCCAAAAACACCTCAATGACCTTGTATATATGCAATACAATCTTAAGTTGTACATTAAAAATGCACAGGAAGCAATACCTGGTCTAATTGATTTGAATGATATAGATCCTTATTTTGATTGGACGACACAGGGGCAACTTCCACTATTTACAAAGGATGACATTGTTGATATGGAGAGACAAACTATAGAGGAGTGGGATGGATTGGATTTTACATTGGATGAAATTTAGGAGGAAGATGAGGAGTCAGACGAGGAGTCAATACAAGTGCCAGAGGCAAAAGGAGATACATTCAGGATGGAGAACGAGTCATTTCAGATACCGAGCGATGAGGCATACTCAGACGTAGTGCAGGGTTCCTCTTCTAAGACTAGACCCTCTCCCTTATATGCTAGTAGAGATGAGAAGAGGAAGATGTGATTGTACTGATGTATTTACTTCTATTCTTGTAGAAACTAGTTATGTACTGATGTATTTACTAGAGAACTCTAGACTCCGCTTTTTGACTGATGCTCCAATTCCATCTGCTCAACTGAGATTGATCCCTACTTTGGGACTTCATCATATCTTTGAGGATATTCTTGGACCGGTTTCTTGTTATGCTCGTCATCTTCTACAGCCTTGTGAGTTGTGAGTCCTATGGGCTTGTGATTGTGAATGGTCTTTTCTAGTTTCCTGAATCTGAGCTTTTTACTTGCTGGCCCCATTGCAGGGGCACTAGTGTGATTGACTATGCCCTCACCTCTCCCTCTCCTTCATTCACAACTTCAGCATCTTACGCCTTCCTCTTGCGGACCATGCTCTCCTAGCATTCATATTCATTTTCCTCCTCTTTTGTCGCCTCCTCCTCACTCGCCTCATCTCTTTTTTTCACTACCCACTCCCTCACTCGCTTTCGCTTCCTCGATGGTGACAAAGAGATTTTTCCCTTTTATCTTTCGAGACTCCTTGATTCCGAGTGTTTTACTAATTGTTGTGAGACCTCCTCCATATTTGATTTACTTACGACGGCCATTTGAAAATCCACCATCCTTTCCATACCTCACAATCCTTCACTCTCCCTCACAAGCGTCGTAATACATGCCCCATGAACCAATGGTTGAATGTTGACTGCAAAGCCTTTCATCGTTCAGTGCATTTCGCTTTCGAAGCTCACTCTCCCAATTTTGCTCAGCTTCAATTGTCTTACCTTTGTTTTCTTCGCTGCAAGAAACAATTATTTACTGCTTCCCAATGTAAATCCCTATGCTCCATGTCTATCCACAATCCCCATCCTTTTTGGTGCACCCTTTTCCTTCGTTGTACTCCTCCATCTTCCATCTTTGACTTTTGTTCCCTTACCACTCACACCACGACTCTTTATGACATTCCTAGGCAGCCTTCTATTCATCCCACCCCACCTCCTTTCTCTCACATTTACACCCCTTCTTACATTTACGAGGCTAGTAGATCCATGAGATGTAGCAAAGCAACCGATGAGGAGGGGTTCCAAGCTGAACTCTTCAAGTTTGGTGCCTCCATTCTGGGCCCCTATCTCTCTATTCTCTTTAATAAGGTGGTTTGTATTGGGTTTCTGGTTTCTTCGTCCAAGCATCTGATTTACCCAATTCATAAGACTAATCTTGTCTCTAACCCTAGGAATTATAGGACTATTATGATTGGACACACATTTGCCAAACTGTATGCTACAGCCCTCAATGCTATGTTATCTAGAGGTTAGGTTGGTTTCCAAGCTGACTATCAAACCATGGACCACACTTTCACTTTATAGGCTATTATTGAGAAGGCTAGACACCGATTGAAGAAAGTTTACTGCTACTTTGTTGATTTTCACAAAGCTTTTGATTTTGTTCCTAGGATGGCTTTATTTCAGAGGCTTCGGGAGATTGAGATTTCAGAGATGTTACTAACTGCTATCATGAGATTATACAAAACTGTAGTGGGTAGATTCAGAACTCCTGATGGTTTTTTAGATCCAATCCATAGCACCATTGGGGTCAAACAAGGATGTCCTCTTTCCCCCACTTTGTTCGGTTTGCATATTGATGAGCTTGAGAATTTCCTTTTGAAATCTTCGATCCCAAGAGATGGTTGCTACTTACACCAGGTTTCAATCTCTATTCTTCTTTTCACGGATGATGTAGTTCTTCTTGCTTCTTCAGAGAGTTTACAGCGGCTTCTAGATGGTTTGACTTCCTTTTGTGTTCAGAGACAGTTTGCAGTTAACTTGGGTATGACTCGAGTTATGGTCTTTAATTGCTTAAAGATTTAAAATTTTCACTTCTTTTTTTAGAGACAGGAGATTGAGATAACTTCATCCTATATGTATCTAGGGGTCAAGTTTTCAAGGCCCCGCTTCAATATGAGACCAGTGATACAGTCCAAAATTAGTAAGGGGATGGGTTCTCTTGCTATGCTTGAGAAACAGTGTTTCAAACACCAGTTTCAGGATATCTCATTGTAATGACCCTACTCAAATCTGATCCCAAAATGCTGATAAAGGTTCAAGAAAACACTTTGCATACAAGGGTCATATGACTGATATAAAATTTCAGTTTGCTTTTATGGCTCTTTCCTTCACTTAGCATCAATAAGAATGCTTGCAAGAAGACTCTGAATTGATTAAACAATGACCTAACATAAATGTGCAACTTATTTTGACATTATTCAATGCATATATGTGACTGAAACCACTTGCAATATGCAACTACAGCAACTAGTAGTTTTGACAAACACTTGGTATGCAGAATTATAACATTATTTATGCCAAAAAGAGAACCTATAGCCAATTGACATTTTGTCAAACAATTGGCATGCAAACTAATAAACTGATCATGAATGATAAATACATATTCAATTACACTATATCAAACCAGCAAATTATGTCTCCTTTATTGCACATAAAATGTTAACTACAATGCTAGTTTGAAATGGCCAAGACTCTTGGCTTACATCCGCAAGAATAATGCTTAAATCTATTGCAACTTTCATCTACAGCCTTACCTTCTAATATGCATCAAAATGATAAGAACAATGCATGTAATATCCAAAGGAACTTGATTGTAGATGGCCGTAATAATTTTCTCCAATGCTGTCCTTCTACTTTGCTTTTTCTGATCTTCTTTTTCACTTGATTTTTTCGGATCTGCTTTTTCAAACTGCTTTTTCAAATCTTCTTTTTCGGACTGCTTCCAAAAACTTAAACCCTTAGGTAGTCTGAGTATACAAATTAAGCTCAACTTGAAATGGCTAAATACCACTTCCAAAGTGCAACCCTTCAGAAGGTCTTTCACTTCCTCAGTTATGCGATCTCTTGAGAGGTATCGCTCTCAAGGATTATGCTGAATATTTGCAGACCTGGATGGTGTCACAAATGCTCAACGAGAATGGTAGTAGAATCATCAATTCCCGTCTGTCCAAATGAGAGGCCAAGCCCTCTATTTATTTACTTTTCTAAGAAGTTATTAAGGACTTCTAGAAGCATCCTTTTTCTAAGAAGTTACTAAGAACTTCTAGAAACATCCATTATAAAATCCCATTATAATGCACTTTTATAATAAATAACTTTATAAAATAAAAAGTGCAACTCAACTTAGAATTATAACATGTAGGCCCAATTTAAGAATGATAAAATATAAATAATATCTCCAAGAGCATAATAAACCATCCAATCCCCAAATAAACACCAGAATGACTCTCATCACAACCACCCGTCTACGAGAGTTTGTGATAGACTGATCCGGCATGCAAAACGATGCCAGCCGAAATAGGGACATTACAATCCGCCCTTCCTAAAATTGCTTGTCCCCAACCAATGGCTAAACAACAAACCAATCAATCCACCTAGATCCCAAATGTAGTCATGAACCATACTACTGTCAGTCAACGTAGGCTCCAGCGACAACCTCTGAAATATAACCAAGAGGAATCCATGAATGGATCGTGAACCACAGCGCAACTAAACTCCAAATCCACTACTGCCACAGTCAAAAACCCATGAGACACAAACTCTCAAAACATTAAAACCCAAGTAGAGTGAGCAACCCAAACTACCAAAACCATCCACACAACCCACCATGTTATGCGGAATGCACACTCCAACTCTGCTACAATGGTGACCACCCCCGCATAAAACTGCACCAAATACAAAGAATCCACACACTGTACACCTACTGCAATCAACACAACTCTGCAAATCAGCGGCCACTGTCTCATAACCATAACTCCCATGCATCGCTAATGGCGAATAGTCATCACATGATAGATAGCAAGAACTAGAACCCAAACCAAATCCAACAGCCATCAAGTCCTCAACACCTGGATCCAATGCAAACTGATGAACATACCCTACAGTATAATGCTGATTAAAAGAACCAACCTCAGTCGACAGCTCGCCATACACAGGTGATGCAACCCATTGCAACAGATCACTAACCGAGCTGGAACTAACTACTACTTCCGAAGATATTAACAAGGGAGTAGTGTCACTAGCAAAAACCATACCAACTGCCGGCTCACCAACATCACACATGATCTCTGATACATCACTAGTCTCCTTGTCATCCGTAGTAGAGACCAACACCAAGTCAAACATACCACCATGCTCAGCTGCAACGCCCAACTCAACTGAAACTGCCTCTAGTGGAAACGAACCAAACATGCCAATATTGCTATCAAGGACAGATATATCATCTCCACTGCCACTATCAACCTTGACCATGGACATCCTCGGATCACCAGACACCGCGGCTTGTGACTGTATAGAATCCGGTAAAGACTAAAGTCACTCTAACTCCATGTTCACCTCAGCCAAATGAAAATGTGACTCCTCGAAAACCAACTGTGTACTCTCAAGGAACTCAGAAGTCACCTCGAGCTGATGAGTAAGCTCACTCACCTCATCTTCCTTGACCAATACTGCGTCATATGTTGTACTGCCCCACTCTATAAGATAATCTCTATCGGCTACCAATTGCATATAATTTTGTCTCAGAATCCGGATAGCATCCCATAAAGAGTGGATCTCTATCAAGAAAAGATAACTGCCTCCTCCCTCATCACTAGTAGGAGAACCCCATCCAAAAACTGCTAACAACTGACGAGCAGCATCGAAATGCTCGCAAACGATAGCAATGTCTCGCTCACTAACTCTCAGCTGACTAGACGCATGATTGTGCTGGCTGGTCAAACTCCTATACTCTAACCCTGGTACACTGTCCATAGGAGTAACCTTAGAATAGCTATCGTCTGTAATACTGCCATCCAAATTCTGCAATCCAACTGCTGAACTCGTATCATCAAATGGAGTGACTAAAGCATCAACATAAACCTCTGTATCAAAGGAACCCGTTGAAGAGACTAAGTCCTCGACACTATCCACAACATCCCCCTGGGTGTCATCTGTAATAATCAGATCCTAGGACTCTTCTGTAAACTCTGTCATATCTGAGAGATCATCAACCCATTCCAACAAGAATGGTCGATTGGATACATGAACAACGCCCAACACAAGTGTATAAAAACTAATTCCAGCATCAGACAAACTGTTGGCATGGATGAGAACTACACCTGGTAAATTACTAATCAAGTCCATGATGGTGCAACAGATACTATTACCAAAAAATGATAGACATCTCCGATCAAAACATTCCCAAGTACTAAGATAAGGATCCCAACAACTAATCCATGAACGGAAATCAACTGGCAACTCAAGTAATGTGAACAATACCAATTGACTTCATGTACCTATCTACTGTACCCACTACAATCTCTGAATCCGGAGTGTGAAAGCTAGACATACTCATATCATCATCAACATGTGACCCGACTATAAAAAAAAACTGAGTCCTTGCCATATGCGCTAACTCTTGAACTGAACTCACCTCAAGACGAAGCCCATCCACATGTCTCTCAAAATCCTGGAGAGCCAACTGAGTATACATTAGGGAATTCCGAGTATCCTCCAGCTCATGAGAAAATCAGTCGACCTCCTCTTCCTTCTTCTTCAATGCATCTGAATAGATCCCCACAAGATTAAGGAGATGATCGCGATTTAAAGTAGGTGTATGTAACTTACCTTCATTGCTTCCATGCCTTCCTTGATCTACTGTAAGTCATCACAAGAAGAACCTGCTATGACTCCTTTCTGTCTCTCCTGCAGTTGAATCATCCAAATGTGATTCTCGATCAATCCACGCACCCTGTCATGATGAGATAAAGCCACGACAATATCCTTTTTCTTCATCTTCAGCTGGCTTGCCAAAACACGTGAAGAACTACTAGCCTCTATCTCATGCGAAGAAGCATCCAACTGTGCCTGATACCATTTTCTGCAAAGTCCTAAATGCTCACTTTCTGATCAACCATACTATCCTCAAACATGACAGTATCCTCAACTGTTGTAACTTTATCCAGCCCAACTGTACTAGAATCACTATCTGTGTCAATCACGCAGTCCAGTGTGCCTGTGATATCACCTTCTGATGCAACTGGCTCAACCTGCACAACATCTGTAACCACTTCTGCTTGTAAAGATGATGCAGATAAACCATTACCTAAAGATGTTCTAATGTCTCCTTGTATCGAATCAGCATGTCTGTTAAACTCCTCATACAAGTTTCTGCCTGTCATAGGAAAAGTACTTCGATCCTTAGGCCTATCAATCAGGCTCTTTAACCACGTACATGCCATAGGTGACACATTCCTCTTTTTTGTCCAAACCCACAATAAATCTTCTGCCAAAAGTTTAGAAATTTCATCCTCCTCCTCAAACAAGATTGTGAACATGATGGAGTGCATCGATGCTAATACGCTGCTGGGATGAAACTCATCCATAATATTCCAAAATGTGTTAAACATCCTGCGAATGTCACCGATACAACCTATTGCCAGCATAATGTTTTCAAATCTACAACTTGCAAATACCTCAAGTAATCTTGCCCTTTTTATGAAATAAGGGTCCCGGATGTTGTCCAACTTTTCAAAGCTTTTTACCATGGCATGAAGTATCTCTCTCATAATATGATCGTCATAAGAATTAAGGCCAGCTATTATCCTCATGATTTCACTAATGCAAGAGAGAGTTGCAAGTCTTATCACCTCATCATGATGTCTCAATAAGCGGGGCTTAACCAACGAACCAAATGCTGGAGATAAAGTTGTTCGCATAGCATCGGGTTTTGACTGATCAATCTTGCCTAAATAATTTTCCAACTCCTCCAAAGTTTTTAGAAGGTCCTCTGTTCGCTGAGATGGGTAATCTAATTTCGTCTTTGCATTGTGCATTCTTTCTTCCAAATCCCTATCTCCTGTTAACGCCATACTGATAATTGAATTCATTCTGAAATAACCTAGTCAGGACTCAGGCTAGCAAGAAACCGCTCTGATACCACTGTAATGACCCTGCTCAAATTTGATCTCAAAATGCTGATAAAGGTTCAAGAAAACACTTTGCATACAAGGGTCATATGACTGATATAAAATTTCAGTTTGCTTTTATGGCTCTTTCCTTCACTTAGCATCAATAAGAATGCTTGCAAGAAGACTTTGAATTGCTTAAACAATGACCTAACATGAATGTGCAACTTATTTTGACAATATTCAATGCATATATGTGACTGAAACCACTTGCAATATGCAGCTACAGCAACTAGTAATTTTGACAAACACTTGGTATGCAAAATTATAACATTATTTATGCCAAAAAGAGAACCTACAGCCAATTGACATTTTGTCAAACAATTGCTATGCAAACTAATAAGTTGATCATGAATGATAAATACATATTCAATTACACTATATCAAACCAGCAAATTATGTCTCCTTTATTGCACCTAAAATGTTAACTACAATGCTAGTATGAAATGGCCAAGACTCTTGGCTTACATCCGCAAGAATAATGCTTAAATCTATTACAACTTTCACTTACAACGTTACCTTCTAATATGCATCTAAATGATAAGAACAATGCATGTAATATCCAAAGGAACCTGATTGTAGATGGTCGTAATAATTTTCTTCAATGCTGCCTTTCTGCTTTGCTTTTTCCGATCTGCTTTTTCACTTGTTTTTTTCGGATCTGCTTTTTCGCTTTGCTTTTTCGAATTGCTTTTTCGAATCTGCTTTTTCTGACTGCTTTTTTCGGATCTACTTTTTCGGACTGCTTTTTCGGATCTTCTTTTTCGGACTACTTCCAAAAACTCAAACCCTCAGGTAGTCTGAGTATACAAATTAAGCTCAACTTGAAATGGTTGAATACCACTTCCAAAGTGCAACCCTTCAGAAGGTCTTTCACTTCCTCAGTTATGCAGTCTCTTGAGACGTATTGTTCTCAAGGATTATGCTGAATATTTGTAGACCTGGATGGTGTCACAAATGCTCAAAGAGAATGGTAGTAGAATCATCAATTCCCGTCTGTCCAAATGAGAGGCCAAGCCCTCTATTTATTTACTTTTCTAAGAAGTTACTAAGGACTTCTAGAAGCATCCCTTTTCTAAGAAGTTACTAAGAACTTCTAGAAACATCCATTATAAAATCCCATTATAATGCACTTTTATAATAAATAACTTTATAAAATAAAAGGTACAACTCAACTTAGAATTATAACATGTAGGCCCAATTTAAGAACTAATGATAAAATATAAATAATATCTCCAAGAGCATAATAAACCATCCAATCCCCAAATAAACGCCTGAATGACTCTCTCATCACAACCACCCGTCTACGAGAGTCCGTGATGGACTGATCCGAAACGCAAAACGATGCCAACCAAAACGGGGACATTACACTCATCCAAGTTATTCCTCCTAGACTCTCTTGTTCGGCAGACCATTCTTTATAGATCAGCGGTTTGGGGGACTTCTTTCAATGGATCTGACTAGGCCTCGATCGAGTGGGTTCAAACACTGTTGTTACGCTGCATTATTAGATGTCATAGGTTTACTCCTCATAGTATCATTTTTGCTGAGTTTAGTGCTCATCCCTTCAATCTTGCGACCATATTTGATCTGATTTGGTTCCTTCATCACCTGCGTAGTTTTGCGGGTTTGGCTGGTGAATGTGATAGATACTCCTACCTAGCATATTGTTCTTTTGTTGCCATTGTGAGTTCTGATACTAGCTCTCGTGCTCGTTGCTAGTATGCTCAGGCATCTTCTCTATTGAGCTCGATCGGGATTGATATTGATCGTCTCCCTCTCCTTATCAGTTCTCGTTGAATGCCCCTACTCATCTCCTCCCCTCTCGACAGGAGCTAAATGAGCATGTCAGGCTTGATATCTATAGACAATATATTACCACTACATGGACTAACCCTCCGAGTGGCTTATGGCTAAGGATGGCCTTTTATTTGGAGCACTTTTTGGAGATCAGTGATGGGATTATTGTTCATCCTAGTTACCTTTCTCGACTGTGGTGTCATGCCCTACATATCTCTCTAGGGTCTTTTAGAGTTGGTTCTCACCATCTTCATGTTCAGACCGATCATCATATTGACAGAGGTGAACATATCTTTAAGTTGTGTAATCTTGCTGAGGTTGAGATGGAGACTCGCTTTATTTTCCATTGCCCTATCTTTTATGATATCAGAGGGAGATTCTATTGTCTGTTCTGAGACTGTTCTTCTCGTTCATCCTTTTTCAGCTATTGTGACCAACAATGTCTAGCACTTTATCTTCAGGAGGTCACTCTGCTACGTGATAGTACTCTACAGTCACTACTTCTGTAATGTTTCGTTGTTTAACTGTTGGTTTCTCCGCTTCTATATTCTGCACCTACAAGGATGTTAGTACCTATGTGTAGTCATGAATCAAAGAAATAGTATTACTTATTAATTAAAGAATAACTTAAGTTTTAATCCTAACAATTTCCTTCTTAAGGATGGGCTATGATCCGGTGCTCAGTTCCTAGGGGAGATTGCAGCCTTTAAGCTAACTCTCCACTAAGTATCATCATTTCAAAATTTGGCCCATCTTTAAGTCCTATGGATGACCGTTCCCGATTCATCCATCCTTCCTAGAAGCTCTTGCAATCTAGGCCTCATGGATAACCCTGCTGGTGTATCCATCCTTTCATATGCATATGATATAACTTTCCAATATACCGACCTTAAGAGCTTGTTAATCTCTGCCTTGCTTCAATCTCTTCTCTTGGCAGAGATAGAATTATTAAAGCCCTTCAAAGAACCATGGGTCTCTGCCTTAATTTCAGATAAGGAATAACAGTTTATGAATGAGTCCCTCATGTCTGACTATTCCTTGTCCACCTATTAATTATTATCCTTCTTTCCTTATGTAGTATATTGAGTGGCCAATGTTTAACCTGTTGGTATGGCAATTCGAAATCCCTTATATATGTTCGTCTTCAACTTATATGGTCGGCCTGGTTACTAACAACCGGAGTTTGGTCAATTTTGAATGTGTACTTTATTTGTCGGTATTCTCACTATTGTTGTTGGTGATGAGGATTTATTTATTTTATATCCACCAATACTTTTGATCGCATCAGTTATCTCTAGTTATTTCTAGTTGTAACTGTGGGATGATCGACTTCCTGTTTGTTGCGTTAGATGCTTCTGATGACCGTCCTGGAGTATCTTGGTTGGCAATGATCAATTCCTCTGTCACGTATTCTTCCTACTATGGTGCAGTTTCCTACGTTGCCTGAAGACTTTCTTTTCTCTTTGTCGCCTTCTCTGAATGCTCTCTGTCTTTTTCTGCCTTCCTTCTCTCCTTCGATTGTTAGTTTATACGTGCCCACATATTATTTGGAAAGCCACATCTGTTCCTTTAATCATGTTTAATAGATTTCATTATTCGTGTTGGTTAAATACTTTAAGAATTGCCTTAATGTGATTTATAATCTTGTTTGCTTCTCTTTTAATTATTATTTAGTCTTGAAAATTAATTTTAATTTTAATATTTAGTTTTGAAAATCAATATTAATTAAAGTCAATAATAATTACTTTATCTGAATAATTAATTGATTTTATAAAAGAAATGGATTCATTATATTTAATGATAAAATGAAATTTAGATACAAAGTTCTTGACTTATGTGGTAAGGGGTTATCACAGTCTCCCCCGCTTGATTTTGCTTTTCCTCAAGCAATTTAATACTCTCCTCTCTTTCCCAGGTGGCGTCATCCTTGGGTAGATTCCTCCACTGGATTAAGTATTCTATGATGGTTCTATTCCTCAATTTCTTTTTTCGGGTATCCAAAATGACTTTGGGATTTAAGACTAGATGACCCTCATCATTTAACGGGGCTAATTCTGCACATGGCTCTATTTGTTTTCCCAATACTTTTTTGAGACGGGAGACATGGAAAACATTGTGGATCTTACTTCCTTCAGGGAGTTGTAATTCATATGCCATTTCTCTAGTTTTCCTCAATATTTTATATGGTCCATAAAATCGGGGTTTTAGTTTTTCAGCTCCATTTTTTTTTATTGAAGTTTTCTTATACGGTTGTAGTCTTAGGAATACCAAGTCTCCCTCATCAATGGTTCTTTCAGTGCACCTTCGGTCGGCATAGATCTTTTGCTAGTTTTGGGCTTGCTAAATGTTCTCTTTAAGAGCTTTTAGAATGTCAGTACTCTGTTGAACAAACTCTTGTGCGCTTGGAACTCAACTCTCTTACGGAAGTAAGTTAGCAAATGCAGGTGCCTCATATCCGTACAAAGCTTTGAAGGGGGTCATCCCAATGGACATGTGATGGGCTGTCTTATAGCAGAACTCACCCAAATGCAGCCATTTTATCCAAGCTCTTTGTTGCCCGGTTATGTAATTCCTTAGATATCCTTCTAGCCATTTGTTCACTATCTCGGTTTGCCCATCTATTTGCGGATAATAACTTGTGTTGGGGGTTAGACTTGTTCCCAATAGCTTTAAAAGCTCCTGCCAAAACTAACTAATGAATTTGTTGTCTCTATCGCTGATTATATTTTGTGGGAGTCCATGGAGCCTGAATACTTCCTTGAAAAATAGTGCAACTATTTGATGTGTTGTTGATTTTGTGGACACTGGAAAGAAATGGGCATATTTGGTGAGTTTATCCACAACTACATAAATATTGTTCTTCCCTTGTACCTTGAGTAAACCTGTTATGAAATCCATAGAAATGCTTTCCCATTTCTATTTAGGAATGGGTAAGGGTTGTAAGAGTCCTGTGGGTGATGTTTGTTCAGCCTTATTTTCTTGACGTCATACATTCTTGTACATGCCTTCGGACGTCTTTCTTCAATCCTTTCCATGAAAACTTTTCTCTTATTTGTTTATATGTTTTGAAATAACCTTGGTGGCCAGCCATTGGATTATTATGGTATTCCTTCAAGATGGTTTCCTTCATTTTTGATCTAGGGGTAAGAAACACTCTTCCTTTGTATAATATGATATCATTGTGTACCTTGAAATCTTCATGTGGGGCATTCCCTTCTAATATTTCACTAGCTTCAGGGTATTTTGCATATTCGGCAATATTGTCCTCTTTCCAACTTTTTGAAATGCAAGTTATCATCTTGACGTGGGGGTGTCTAGATAATGCATCAACAACTCCATTATTCGCCCCTTTAACATATTCTATGTCAAAATCATATGCTTGTATCCTACTTACCCATTTCTATTGTCGATCATTAAGATACTTCTAGCTTAGGAAGAAACACAGGTTGTTATGGTTTGTTTTCACAATGAATTTACCACAGACTAGGTATTGCTGAAACTTGGCTAGGGCATGCATGATAGCCAACATTTCTTTATCATATATAGAATAGTGTTTTTCTGCCTCCGAGAGTTTACGACTCTCAAATGCTATGGGGTATTTCCTTTGCATGAGGACTACTCCAATCCCATCCCCTGACGCATCACATTGCAGCTCAAAAGGTATGGCAAAGTCTAGTATGGCTAAGACTGGACAAGAACTCATAATTACTTTTAGTTCATCGAATGCTTGTTGTGCTTTTTCATTCCATGCAAAAGCACCCTTCCTAGATAAATCTGTAAGGGGAGAGGTGATCTTAGAGAACCCTTTTACAAACCATCTATAATAACTACATAGCCCAATAAATCCCCTAAGTTGGGGAAGGGTTTTGGGTGTTGGCCATTCTTTTATAGCTTTGATTTTTTCTTCATCAACACTTACTCCTTCTGCATTGATCTTGTGCCCAAAGTAAAGTATCTCTTCTAATCCAAACTCACATTTGGAAAATTTGGCATACAATGACTCTTTTTCTAAAATATTTAGGACTCCTTTGATGTGCTGCAAATGTTCTTCCCATGTTTTGTCGTAAATGAGTATATCATCAAAAAATATAAGTAGAAATTTCCTTAATTGCTGTCTAAAAATGTGGTTCATGCATGATTGGAAAGTAGCTAGGGCATTCGTGAGACCAAAGGGAAGCACCAAGAATTCAAAATGTCCATAATGGCATCTGAAAGTTGTTTTGGGAACATCTTCCTTTCTCATCCTGATTTGATGATACTCGGATCTTAGATCAATTTTTGTAAAGTATCGTGCACCATTTAATTCGTCCATTAACTCATCAATCCTTGGAATTGGATACCTGTTTTTTATTTTTATTTTATTTAGAGCTCTATAGTCGATGCACATTCTCATTGTTCCATCTTTCTTTTTTACGAGCACTGCCGAAGAGGTGAATGGGTTGTAGCTTGGTTGGATGTGTCCCATTTCCAATAATTCTTTGATAGTTTTTTCAATCTCTTCTTTGTATTTATGGGGATGCCTATAAGGAGTAGTAATAACAAGTTTAGCTGCTTCTAATTCAATGGAATGCTCAAATCCTCTTTTTGAGGGTAAACCTGGAGGGATTTCTTCAAAGATCCTTCGGTGTTTTTCTAGGATGGGACGTATACCGACATGTATTTTATGTGTAGTGTTAGGTGATTTATCAAGAACCAAACATTCGGCTATCCATTCTCCTTGATTATGTCTAAGGATATGTTCAATCCTATTGCAAGATACTATTCTGGGAGACCCGTCCGGTAATCCTTTTAATATTATATCTTTTCCTTCATGTTTGAAGCATACTTCCAAATTAGGGTTATCAATAGTGAAGCAGCCTAGGGAGTCAATCCAAGGCATTCCAAGAATGATATCATTTTGCAATTTCACAACAAAAAAATCTACTTTAATGGTATGGTTATTTAGAGTTATCTCTAGTTGTGGAATGATCTCCATGCATTGATCAAAGGTTTCGTTGCCCATTATCACCTTAAAGCCTTTTTTGTTACGAGGTCTTTGCTGATGAAATTGTGAGATGCCCCAGAATCTATTAGGGCAATCACCCTTTGCCCCTTTAATGTTCCTTTGATGCGAAAAGGTCTCTTCCCACTTTCTTGGGTAACTACTGCTAGTGTCCCATGCTCTGACTCATCCTTCTTTATTCTTTTATTTGGTTTTTCATCTACACTTTCTTCCTCTACCCAATGGAGTTGCCCTCTCTTACATTGGTGGTCTCGTGCCCAAGGTTCTTTACATTTGAATCACAATCCTTTTTTTGATAATTCTTCTCTTTTCCCGATGGCTTCCTTTCCTTGGCATCAATGTCCTAGATTCCAAGGTTCTTTACAAAAGTAGCATGTCTTCCCTTTATTTTCTTTCTTTTGTCCCTAATACTTGTTCTGATTTTTTGAGGTGTAGACCTTGGATCTTTCTTTTGACATGTTTGATTCTACCTTCCGAGCCTTTTGAATGGCTTCTTCAATCGTTTGAGGCTCCAAGGGGTTCACTATATTTTTAATAGAATCCTTTAGACATTCAATGAAAAGGTAAGTGAATCTTCGTTGGAATAAGTCAAGGAGCATAACTGAAAGTTTTTTAAACTCATTAGCAAATTCCTCGATTGTTCCATGCTGTCTTAAATGAGCCAATTCCTTAAAATACCATTCAGGTTCTATTTGATCAGATCATTTAATGAGTTTCTGAGAGAATTCCTAGTATGAGGTTACATGTTGATGTCCTAGGGAAAGAAGTCCATTGTGCCACCATTCATGAGCTATCCCTTCTAAGTGAAGAATGGCAAATTGAAGGGCATCTTCTTTAGTCATTGGGCTAAGGGTAAAGTAAGAGTTTAGTTTTTGGAGCCAGGCGTGGGCGGTCATATTCCTTGATCCATCAAAGTTGGGTAATACCACTTTGTTCACCTTGTGTTTTAGATCTTTATTAATATATTTCCTTTTTCTTCTTGGGGCTTCATGTTTTTGACCCTCACAAAATTCTGCAAATGTTATAAGTACCCTGATTTCAGGTTCAAGGCTTGCATAGGCTCTAGCATTATCTAGTGTACTATTATTGGGTTGATCTATTCGTTCTTCTTCTTCAGGTATTTCTTCCTTTGGCAAGAAGGGGGATCTTGGGATTCGAGAAGATGAAGATTCATTACTGTCCGGTTCATTTGAATTTATATTTCTTGTATGGGATGAGTTATTTTTTATGTTATTGATGGAATTTCCCATATTTTGAAGAGCATTTACAAGGGCTTGATTGGACTTCTCCATTTGGTTTAGAATAGTTTGATTAGTTTGATTGGCTTGCTCCATATATGATTGGACTTCCTTTACTAGGTCGTTCATTGTGGTTTTTGTTCTCCTTTCATAAGTGTGCATAGGCCTTTATTCACAGGATGGCAAGATCTTGCTCTAATACCACTGTAATGTTCCCCTATTTAACTGCTGGCCTCTCCACTTCTATATTCTGCACCTGCAAGGATGTTAGTAACTTTGTGTAATCATGAATCAAAGAAATAGTATTACTTATAAATTATAAGTTTAATATTTAGTTTTAAAAATCAATATTAATTAAAGTCAATAATAATTAATTTATTTGAATAATTAATTAATTTTATAAAAGAAATGGATTCATTATATTAATGATAAAATGAAATTTAGATACAAAGTTCTTGACTTATGTGGTGAGGGGTTATCACAACTTCCTAACCGGCATACCTCTTATCAGCTTATTACTGCCTTTTTCACACCCTTATCTCCTTTGCGGGGTGTGAAAAGGCCATCTAGTTCTACCATTTCTACTAACCATTCCAAATTTGTCAGACCCCACAACAGTTTCTTGCGTCAACGACACTCTTCCACGAGTACACAGAGACAGTTCAAGGCTCCTCCTTGCTCACAGTCTTATCCTTCTGTGGCTGATTTCTTTTTACCAAAAAAAGACTCCTAGTCTTTCCTTGGCCTCTTTCTTCTTTGTTCTTGTTGTTTTCTTTTCTCGAACACTGTTTAGTGCTCCTGTTGTTGTCAGCTGCCTAATTGTAAACTTTCAGTCCCATAGACCTTTTGTCGTCTTTTGTTGGACATTAATAATTTTATCTTATCATATCTTATCTTATCTAGCCATCAACATTCCACATGTGAATGTGATTGTGTACACACTTTGCATTTATATATATCTAAACTCTGTATGTTTCTTTTGTGTTCTCATTAATTAAGTCAATGGATGCATTTTCTCATTAAATTTTGCAAAAACATGTACTATTATTTAAATTTAAGTTGTTTTTAAGGTTCCCAAGTTTTTCCCCAAGTGTTTTTTGGGCTTGGCGAGTTTTTTCCAAATGAGAGTTTTCAATCTATGCTTTATTTTCAATCTTAATTATCCACATATATGTTGTCCTGAATTTTGACATCACAAAATTGAGGCAACCTACAAAATTTTCTCATGGATTTGTAGGAAAATCCTCTTTGCTCAACCCATTGATAAGACGCTATGAAAACAATTCATTATCCCCAAATTGTTCTTCATGTAGTCTTGTCTATGTGTTCTTTTGAAGGTTCTCCATCGAGATTATCCCCAATTGTTTGTCAGTAGAAGTTTTCTTTCTCGTATTGTAAACGCTTGATTTTTTGTGAACTTTCACGTCCTTTCTTAATTTTTCTTTGTGTTGTAAATAGTTTTTGGTCTTGTTTTTGCCTTAGCCCTTGGAATTGCACTTGATTCGAGCTAAGTTAGCTCTTAATTGAAGTTGTCTAGCTCAAGTTATGGGGAAAAAAGTGGAGTTTTTCGGGTCAACTACATATTTTATTAAAAATATCATAAAAGTGGGATTTTTATTGGCCATTGCACAATATATAATTATATTTAATATTTAAAGTGGATTTTGTGGTTCATTTTAAAATTTCAACTCATTCTGAGTTGATTTGATGATAGTTTTTATGTTTTATTGAAATAGCCTAATTTTAAGACTATTTTTCATGTTACTTTGTTAAAAACTATATTTGAATATTAAAATATAATTACATGAGACAACTTAAGTGTATAAAGTGGGGTTCTTATTACATATTGCATATATTCACAAGCAAAATACTTCATGAAAATCCACTCCCAATAATTTTAAGTCCCAACATAATTAAAAGTGTGTTTTTTAAATACGATTACATATGTTATTGTATTTAAAATTCATTTTCAATAATCAAATGCATACGTATAATAGTTATGGGACTCGGACTCGCCTCTGACTCGATAAGTCAAAATCCGACTCAGACTTAGGACTCGAAAAATTAAAAAACTCACGAAATTTAAACATTTTTAAGGATTTAAAGATTTTTTCATGCATCATTGAGTCAATTAACATCAAATACATAATAATTGAGATAAATAGAAGCTACTTAACACTCATACACAATTTTGCATAAATCACATAAGTATAACAGCGAATTCTTGAAGGAAAAAAATTGAATAACATAATATAAAGTTAAACATAGTATCATTGTCAAATGTCTAAAATATATGAAATCCATGGAATCAAAAGTTGAAAACATATATCAAAATATCAGCTAGAGTGTAGAAGACTAAGATTCATAGTAGCCTATGCCCTCCTACAAATGCGCCTAAGATAAGTCATGGAAGACTCAAATATAGAGAAATATGTTTGTTATAGCTTGTGTATGCATTGTAGGCAACAATAGGGCTCTCAAGTATGTCTATCAATTTGCTTGGTGAAACACAACCTTTAATGGTAAAAGTCTTTTAATAACAATTATAGTTGACTTACAAATTTTTGCCAAGAAAATGATCAAGGACATAGCCAACAACACATATACACATAAGTTTGAAAGTTCATAACTTTATGTAAAACGGTAGAGAGTTCTAACATTCATGAACACATAAGTCTAAGGAAAAAAGAAAAACTCATATACATCATTATAGAATTCTAAAACAAATATATGTAACCATAAAAATATCTGTACAACATTATTGAACTCTACAATGCTGAAAATTGAAAGCGACTTCTTCATAATGAAACCCAAATAGTAACCAATATTGGCAATGAGCCCCACAACATCATTTTCAGAATTAATAATTTAATGTACACTGGAAAAAAAAAATCCTTTCAGAAATCTCTATCTTTTTTTTTTAAAAATTAATAATAATAGAAAAAAATTAAAGAAAAAAAAATTTTGGGAGAGTCCTAGGCTCGGGACTCGGCAAGTCTGAGTCCAAAGGCCATTTGCCTCAAAAAGGCTACCTCTGCCTCGGACTCATAGAGTCCTGCTCGGACTCGCAGAGTCCCGGCACACTGATATGTATTTTTAAATAATGATATGTATTTTTAAATAACCATTTAATGGGCTTTTGAAATGCATTTACATGTCTTTATAACATGTTATGTAAAATTAAAATAAGTTCTTCACCCACATTAAGCCAAAGTGGCAATTTTGGACCCAAATACATATGTGGTTGATTAAAAATACATTGTCCCTTTTAACTTAAGGCATAGGTGGCGAATTTGAGGCCAAAATCATATATTACAAATATATGTTAATGACTTCTAAAAACGCGTTGTCCACTAAGTGGCTTATCTATTCCTTATAATGGCATTTTTTCAAGAGATTGCATATATCAAAACATGTAAATACCTATTTAAAACATGTTATAGAGAGGAGTGTCAATTTTTTATAGCATTACATGTTTTTAAACACATGTTTGTCTCCAAATAATGTGTTTTCTTCTAAAAGGGCGTAGGTGGTGAATTTCCTTGATGAAGGTACACTCTGATACCACTGACGAAGGTACGCTCTGATACCACTGATAAAATACTGCTCTGATACCACTTGATAAAGGTACGCTCTGATACCACTAATGAAGGGCCACACCACCCTTACCAACTCATAACCAAGAATGCAACAATATGAAGACAACGAGATGACAAAATGTTTCAAACAATTTTATTATACTTGAAAATCCAATAGCAATTACAATAACATGTCTGCAAGATCTCTCAAGATCCAATCCAAACCCAAGCTAGTCCAGATCCACACTCTGGTAGAAACCTCTGAGATCTCAACTTGTGCTTGCAAGCCAACAAGTAACCTCCTTGTTTCTAAACCGCAATCACTAGCTCTTCTCTAACCTTATCCAAGATCCAAGTGTAAACTGCCTCACATTCGGCGCTCTATCTACATTCACAACTCCACCATAATCCTGCTGTAAACTGCCTCACATTCGGCGCTCTGTCCACAGACTCAGGAAAACTCACTCTTCACTTCCTCCTTCTCTTTCACACCTTGAAGCCTTCCAAGCTTTCCAAGCTTCACCTTCCACAACTTTCACCTTTCCAAGCTTTCCTTCCAAAGCCTCTACTTCCCGAGCTTCTCCTTCTCGAGCTTCTCCTTCTCGAGCTTCCACTTCTCAAGCTTCTCCAAGCTTGATTAGAAATGCTCATATGCCTTGCTTAAATAGGCACTTACCACCCAATGTATGACTTATCCACAACCTTCTAGAATTCCTCCTACACAATATCCACAACCTTCTACAACTTCCATAACTTTCTCCAATAGCCACAACTTTTTAAAATATTTATAACTTTCTAGAATTCTACCAGCACACCTCAATAAATGGAATGACAACTATTTATTTTTATTTTATTTTTCTATTATGCCACCTATGCACCTCGAAAATAGAAATCCCCTTTTCCTTTCTTCTCCTTTTTCCCTTTTTTATTTTTTTTATTATTTCCCCTCTAATTTTCGTCACTTTCTCTCTCCTCCATTATTTTTTTTTTTTTTTTTTAATTTTTTTTTTTCAATTTTTTTTTCCTTCAATAATTTTCCCATGCAAGATGCTCCTGCATCATTCCTTGATATTACATGAATTTCGGTTTATGCATTTGCTCTCTGAAAACACGTTTTAAGGCATTATTTGAAATGGTCTTCGCATGGTCGCGAATTTTGGTGGATATACATGTTCTTGAACACATGCTTTTGCCTTCCCAAAATGTGTTTTCCCTATCTAAAGCTGGTGGAGATTTTTGGCAAGAATGCACGAGTTTTTGATGCAATAACCTCCCAAAGTTGTGTTTTACACTAGCAAACACCCTATTCATTCTAGGTGGCAATTTTTGCTAAGAATGCATGCATTTTGTGACATGTTTGTGCCTCCCTAAAAGGCGTTTGAAGGCAGCAATTTCCCATTTAGAGCTAAGTGCCAAATTTTGAAGGTTTTGCATATGCTTTTTACTGTTTTGTGCATGATCTTCGATAAAAACATTGCATTCCAAGGTATTTTTGGCATTGAAAACTTTCAAGAAGCATTCTAGGGTAAGTATTTTGGTGTCAAACTTATCTTGCATCATTTTAGCAAGTTAATCCCTGGACACTATTTTTACATGCCTATGCATATGGATTTACTAGGTCAAAGTTTGTTCCACATTTTTGGCATTACATTTCTCTAACCATCTCCACATGTCCAAATTTGAGCTATGTTGCTTGGATTTCGAAATCTATTTAAGTCTTTGGCTTTGGACAAATCTAAAATCCTAAATCTCTTGGTTTTATTTCAGATTTGCTCAAGTTTTGGATAAAGACTTGTTTTTCTCATTCTTGGTGGAGTTGAGGTGAATTTCCTTGGTTATTTTCCTAAATGCATTTGTATATATTTGTTTTGATTGCTCTTGCAAATCTTTGTCATTTCCATTATCAGATTTCCATCTCTTTTTATGTACATGAAGTTGCTCTTTCTATCTTTCGCCTTCTTCTCCAAATTGCAATGCAAGGTCTCATTTTACTTGCATATGCAATTGAGTGTAAAATCTCGTTCTTAAAAGAAATACAAGTTCATTTTTCCCTCACATACGAATGCAAGTTAAAACTCCACTATTACGCATTCCATGTACCTTCATATGGTTGCTCTATGGTTGAAGTTTCTCCCACATGCCTACCGGATAGAGTCTCGCATTTTGCACTTGTTAAAATATGTGATGCTCAATGTGTTACTCATTTTTCTCCTTGTTCACTTAATGCCAAGCTTGCTGGTCGCATATGCAATTCACTCTTAAAAACCCGTTTTTGGCTATTTTACTGATATTTGAGGCTTTCTAAGCTTGACCCATTTGTTCATTCTCCATTCTTAATCACTCCATTCATTTTCCCTATCTATATCCTACCTGAAACTTGTGTTTTTACATCAAAAAACTTATCATGGATCCCTGGCATGAAGATGTTCTCACATTATGGGATTTTCATGTGATAGTTGTGCAGGTGTATCATTGCGTGGTATCAAGAAAACCTACTCCAACAAAGGGCAAAGACAAAAAGAAGATGAAGTATCAATATGATCAGTATCATAATTCCATTCCACCGTCACAGGTAACTTCCTACTGTGATGAGGTGCGGGATACTACTATATCTCACATGAACATTTAGATTTCCTGGCAAGAGTTGATACTAAAGCTACTGAGAATATGACATGGATCAAGCAAAGCCATTTTCATCTATTGACTACTTTCCCCTTGGTAGCACATGAGCTAGTATTCATCCTTGCATATGCGAAACACTTTGATGCACCCTCTCAAACCATCAAAGATCAAGATGGCAATACTATCATTAGTCTCAATCCTGAGACAAATAATTGTATTTTTCATGTTCCTCATACTCTAGTTGTTACAAACATCACAAGACAAAAAGCTATGCAGTGGAATGAGTATACTTCGTATTGTGCCAAGTTCATCAAAGTTAACTAGTTAGGCCAAATCTTGTTATATGGCCAATAAAGGGCATGCACCGATGTGATTTCAAGGAAGAAATCAATGACCTCATTACATTGCCCAATCGCTTGGCAAGGTTCAAGGATTCGAACACCTTTGAATCTTGGATGTATAAGTACATCTCACTCATAATACGGTCAAAAAGGAATGTGTTTTGGGCTGAATTAGTGAGTGATTCAATCTATGAGCAGTTCGTGAATGTGTTGTCTAACGGTGTGTTCAATATGAATTCCTACATGGTGTATATTGCTGCTGCCTTGGGTACTTTTCCAAGTTTGTCAACAAAAAATGACAGGTCTATAGTTCATGTGTGGGAGTACTATGAGCAGTTGCCTTTGAAGTAAAGTCAAATACATTTCTGAAGGGTTCAGGATGCCTTCTTTGGGCATTTCGTGTGCTTATTTGATAAATAACTCCCAAACAATTGAGTCTCTAATGACGCATGGAATAAGGTAAATGGGTATGGTTATATGTTCCTACAATTTCCCAATTTCACATATCTACAAGTTGGATGCTTCAAGGGAGAGCCATACATGTTGCTAAGGTACCCTACTGATAAAATTATAATCATGTAATTGGCAAGACAACTCATGGAGGTACAGGCTTATCAATCCAATTTGCACCAGCCAGGAGTGGGGATTTCATCACGTAACCCATTAAAGATTGGTGGGTACTCATTGGATACTGTGCCTAAAGAAAAGAAAAGAACATGGAGTTTGAACTCCAAAGGATCATGCTGAAAAGATTTGCAGCTAGGAGTTGTTTTGACTAGAGAGGACTAAATGACAAGATGAGGAAGCAATTTTTACACATACATTGTCTAGAAGATCTCTAGATTGATGTACATACTAAGGTGGATATATGGCGCATGGAATGTACTCGGTTGACTGTGAAGCAGATTGTAGATTTCAACTTCACATCAATCCCTTCTAGATTTGAAGATGATGATCAAATTTTAGATCCTGAATATTTTCAGCATGATGTGGAGATGTTACCCATTCTTCCTCCTACATGGTCATGCAAGGAAAGTACCTCAATTTGGGATCGATTTCAATCTACTCTTGCAATCAACAACACTTGGATGAAAATAAGGGGTCTCGAATGCATCAAAATAAAGCCTGGAAAAGACTTTGATCCTGCTGGTTCATTTGGTTTAAGATCAGAAATAAAGGGTAAAGGTAAAGATGGGACATCATCCCCTACATTTGAACCTCTTGTTCAAAGTTTGCCCAACCTATCTATCAAAGGAGGAAATAACTCAAGAGTACTTTAGGTAAAGGGGATTGAAACTCAATCAATTCAAGTTGACTCAAGTGATGGTGAAGTGAGGAAATCAAAGGAGACTTTACCACTAGTGGCATGTCCTCTTGAGGTTCTTGTTGTGACTTCTCCTCCAGATTCAACACCCACATCAGATGAATCTCATGATTCACCCCAAGGCATGGCTATGGCTGAATTTTCTACAAAGCATCCATCTCTTGAGGATCTTGTGACCATTACTCCAGCATTGCCTATGTCTTCAGTTACCTCTGCATTAGAAATAGGGGGAGATTAGTATGATTATGAGAGTGGCTTTTATGCATACTCCTTGTTAACTCCTTCTACCAATGTTCATTCTACAGCATTGCTTGATGTGACTTTAGCTAGGTTTGAGCAATTCATGACTAAAGTTGCACATAGTAGTCCTACTCCTATGGCCATTCAGATTAGGGCACCTACTGTAGTCTCTATTGTCATGCAGAGGAATCCAGAGTTAACTATAGTGACTACCATTTTAGCCAATGCATCCTATTAGCCTTCCTCCAAGGTTGAGTACTGTGAGGCAGAAGAGAAAGAAAGAGGAAATCCCACCTGAGGAGTTTGACAGGCAGGTGACCAAACCAAGGGTTTCAAAAATTAGAAAGCCAATACACTTTCTCGAGTTGTGGTTGATCAAAATCACATTAAGTATGCTGAAGTTGCTGAACCACTTGCGGAGAAATCTATTGAAGAAATGTAGCCTGCTGATTATAGAATTACAAGAATTGAGCTAGGTAAACAAACCAGGCTGAGTTATCAACAAGATGCGCATAACTCCGTCAACTTCTTAGCTCGAAAGAATAATGAACTATGGGATAAGAAGAGAAAAATCAAAGAGGAGAATGCACATCTCCTAGGGATCACTGAGGAACTGAAGAAGTCTTCTTTGAGTACTAAATTTGTTCCAAATACTTGTACTAAGAAGATCAAAAGAAAGGCACAAGTTGTAGATGAATGGGCAACCAGTACTGAATCACAAGGTTATCAACGCATTTGTGATATTTACACAATGTCAAGGAAAGGAAAGGAAGTTGTTGCTCAATTAATTGATATTCAAGGGTTACTCAATTGACAATTACAAGTGTTGGATAGGGACATTGGTGCTTGGAAGAGTATGATGGAGCTCGATTTGGACGGTTTATGTGATTATGATGTCACCTCATCTATTGAGATGTATCATGATTAGAAGCATCCAATCATTAACAAGGTACAAGTCTTATAACAGCTCATTAAAGGATGCAAAGGTTAACAAGATACAAGTCTTATAACAGCTCATTAAAGGATGCAGAGGCACTAACAATGAAGATTGGTGAGCCGAAACAAGAAACACATGATCAGCGAATGCGACAAGAAGTTGTCATGTGGAGTTATCACTAAGAACGGAGAACTCAAGAAAGATGAGGATATTCTCACAAGCTTCACTGAAGCAATTCGCTTACAACTAAAAGCGGATGATTTCAATCTCAGTATAATAAATAATACATTTTCAAGATAGAAGTGTTCACTAGACAAACTATTTAGGAAATTTCAGAGGCAGCCAACACGCATCGAAGGATCATAATGGTTGACTACACTAGTGAGCTCGATGCCGAAGTTGTGCTTAACTCACTGCAAAAATTTGCAAAGATTGTTGACTCTATTAACATTTAAATTTTTCATATGCTTTGAGTAGAATAGTAGTAGAAAAGCTACATGTAAAGAGCATCTATGTTGTAAGTACAAGATAACATGTATGTAAAATCAGCTCATGTAGTTAAGTTGCAATCGCATTAGGCATGCAACTTTGAATAAAGTCAAAATAGTTAGTTAGAGATATCTCAAGGTGGTTGAGGTTGTTCCACTTTTTCCTCCACCTTTCTCTATTCATTTTTCTGATATAAAGGAGAAAGCTCATTGTAGATACTTAACTTTTGCTTTAGAGGAGAAGGTTGGGCTTGTGACTAGAAGGCTTTGTATTTCTTGTTGCAAATCTTTGAAGTGAATAAAGAAGCAAAGTTTTCCCAAACTTTGTATTGTGATACTTGGAATTAATCTTTGTCTCTTATGTTGCATTGATTGATTCATCTTCGTTACTTTGTTCTTTGTGAAGCATTTGAGTATTTGATGTTGTTCTTGAAAGACTTTGAGCTTTCATAAACAAGATTGATATAATTTGATAGTAACTACAAGTCCTAGGATTTAAAGACTTTAAGCTTTACTTCTTCGTATATTATTTCATATCTAAATAGTTGAGCAAAGACATTGAGCTTTGTTGGTTGTTCGTCCTTTTGTTTCAAAGAGATTGCTCGTAGGAGACTTTGGGTTCTTGTTGTCAATCACGCAAGTTAAGTTATTATTGTTGTCTTAAGGTTGTTCTTACGTCAACCCTTAAGCCACCAGTATTACCGTAGTAGTAGATTCCTTTTGTTAAATTGCAAATAGTTGTTGCTAGTATAAGATCATTCTTGAAAGAAGAGGAATTGATCATGTGAACCACCCACTGTTAATTCCAGTTAGGTCTCTGTTGTAGCCACCTGCGGTAAGAAGGGAGCCTCCCTTGTTGTTTAGAGGATGGACTTGTCTCACTACATCGTTGCCTAAAGTTCCCATTTTGTAAGTTGTGGTTACAGTGGCTTACAAAATATTTAGACAACACTACAATGCATTGTAATCAAAACATCAATATACAGTTTCTAAGATGACTCCTTTTGAGTATGTCCCCTTTTTTAGATGCTTAGGTTTTTCTATCGTTTACCCTTAAGAACTACATCAAGGTATTTCTTGACTTGCCTAGTAACCATCTAATTGTTCAAGAGAATCTTCATTGCACATGAATAGCTGTATTTTCTCCAAAATATAATCTCACCATGTTTACAAGAGATTACTAATGCTATAGACTAAAAGACACATTTTACCCAAACTACAATCTCATCTAACAAGAGACTAATAACTCAATAGATTAAATGAGACACTTTCCTCCATGCCAATTTCATCAACATGTCTAGCATCAGTCAGTATATAATTATAGCATGAACTAGAACAGACTTAGAATAGTATGTTACAGAAAAAATCAACTGCTATACAAAAAAACATGGGTAATAGATTAAAATAGCTTAATTTTTTAACACACAAGAAGTTCCTATAAAAATGATTCTAAGGCTAAGTCATAGTTCTAGTTTAGGTATGGGAGTTTAGGTACATAAAAACAAAAAATTAATACTTAGGTTGGGTTCATCCATATTAAAACCATAAAAAATCCAAAATCAAGTTCACAATACCACATAGCATCATATGATAATAAATTTTAAATGTATTATTATAATTGATTTTATCAATCCCTTTTTTTCCTTCTTACTAACAGCACCACAAGGTGGAAGACTTATTGTGCCAGGTGCGCATGAAACAGTCTACAATCAGGTTCCTCAAGGTTTAACCACAATATTTGAAACTACCTGTCAAGTGACTGAAATTACTCCACCCTTTCCTTCCAAAATGTCCATATGTAAGCCTTGGTAATAGATAGGAATCAGAATTTTATTGTTTATAAGATCTGAGTATCACATATATGTATATGTATATGTATATGTATATGTACATGTATATGTATATGTATGTATGCATATGTGTGTGTCCGTGTGTGTGTGTGTGTGTGTGTGTGTATATATATATATTTATTTATACATAATTTTCATATTTCAAATTTATAATCTTCCAGTTATATAACCCAATTATATACTTCCTATATATGATTCCATTATATAATATATATATAACTCTATTATTTATTAACTACATATGTCTTAATATAATTTTAACCACATCCACAATACACATACTTTTACCATAAGTATATTTATTATAATATTATTATCTCTTGTTCCCTTCTGATTCCTCTCATTAAGAGTATGCAAATATATATATTCTTCACCTATTTCATCCTTTGGAAATGATTTCAATCCTTAATAAATAATAATGGGATTTAATGGTTGCGTCTTATTAGGAAGAGACACAACCTTTAGTCAACAATTAATTAATCCTTCTCTATATATCACTGTAATGTCCCCCTTTTTTCTAGGAAGGCCAATCCAATATATGACCTTTGAGGACTTAATATAAAATTATTGATTCAATTTTAATTGAAGGAGAGTGAATAAGAGATGAGTCGGCATGAGGGACAGGGACAAGAATACAAAAGCTGAGGAGTCACAGGTTGGGTCTTTAAAAGGAGGAGAAGCTCATTTCTTTATGCTTGGATTATTGCTTTGTATTGGAGAACTTAAGTTTCTCTTTGAGAAACATTGGGAGAGTTTACATCTGCCATTTCAGCCCTGAGGACGCAAACCTTCAGGCCATTGTTGGTGGATTGGACATAGCCCCAATTCATCACTACAGTGGATTCCAAACAGAGTTCACATTGGGTTTTACAGGTTCTAATATGTTTCCAATTTGACTATTATTGTTGTGTTTATGATTGGATTTTGATATCTAGTTATTGTATTGTTGATGTATAATGCAATAACATTGAAGGTATTTAAATGAGCATTATCGATTTATTTGCTGGTTTATATTACTAGTTTGGTTTGCATGAGTTATCTATTGGTGTTGAAGTCTGTTTGTGAGAAAAATTAGTAGATTATTCATTCGGGATATTACAGTGGTATCAAACTTCGTTTTCCTGCCAACCTATGAAGTTATAATAGAGACTGATATAAGGATTTAGCATAAACATTTTCTAAAAAGAGGCAATACTTTGGAGCTAGACATTTAATATATGTTCAAAGGTAAACATTGCATCCTTATATCTTTCTTGAGTTTACTATCGTGGGTATCTTCTAAGGTTCAAGTTAGAGATAAATGTCCTGTTTAAGTTAGGATAGAAGAAATAAATATTTTATTGTAACTGTTTGGAAAAGGTTGTTTGGCTTTCAGTAGACACTATTGAAAATTCCAAAATATCTAGTGGGACTTTCCTAACCAATGGAGAGTTGAATTTATTTGGCCTGATTTCTGAAGATGATTGGTCGGTTGTAAAATATAGGGGGCACAAATAACAAGGAGTCGAAGATTATTTTTCTGCAGAGCATTGGGATTCCATTCCTATATGATCGAGAGGAGGCTTCGTGACATCTTAAAGTAGAAAAACCTTGGCTTCTGTTTGGGAGTTTCTACTATAGTTATAAGTTATCTTTTGTTGTCTGGAACAAAAGTGGTATTCCACTACGCACATCTTTGTTCCATATGAAACTTCACACTATTATAGTGATGGTAGAAATATGTTGTGAAGATTCATGCACAAGTTTCATCCCTTAGTAACAAGAAGTCATTGTCGTAACAAGTGAATGTATCATGGAATGTTCTGAAGTGATTGAATTGAGGTGTAAGATTTGAAATTTGCACAAGTTGCACCGAACGTCCAAATCTGCTATTCAGGAAGTTCATGTAACATATATGGCATCTTTTCCAAGAATGTTGGAGTTCTATGAATGAGTTGGCAGGATTTGGTTGAGACGAGAACATCTATAACTATTGGTTCCCCTTATAGGGTTGAACAAGTATAGAGGGACGTAGCAACTGGCAAACATTTTTTTATAAAGACTACAGTTCCGAATTCGGGAGGTTTTTTATTTATATTAAACAATGCAAGCAAATATAAAGTCCAAGAAGCATGATAATTAATATTCGGGGCGACTTCATGTTTCCATGAACAAGGGATTAATATAAACATTGAAAGTTTTTAATGCTCACTTAGGAAGTTAGCGGGCCCCATCGAGCAAGCTATTATTTGTTTAATAAATGTCCGACTTAAATATTTCCAAGTAAAAGGTGCTCTAATGAAGTGGTTTTGTTTCATAGTCAGAAAGCTAAGAAAAATTTGAAATTTGAGCTACCGAGTTGTATCATAGGTAATATGTGGCAATGTTAACAAAAAATATATTGATCGCAGACATGAACTGGATATGCATTCAAGGTAACATGTTGGTTCTAGGCAAAAGACATTATTCACCAGGTTCAATTATCAATTTGAACCAAGTAGATGAGTGTCAAGCCTAAGTCACACTAAAACGCACAAACCAAAGAATTGTTTGGGTCACCATTATTGCCGATAAATTACTTCCATGTATTAGAATATTGTGGGTAAGGAGCCAAATTATTATTATCAGCAAAGGGAATGAATTAAGAAGTTATTAAACGACCTTGAGTTGTGGAAATTTTGAACGTCTTAGCGGAAATACATTGAATTTCAGTAATTATTGACATCTAATTGTGAATGCACCCACCCCAGATTGGATGCGCTTTCAGTGATAGTGGATAGGAAATGGATGGTTGCTAGCAGAGTTGTGCATGCCCCGTCAAAATGACCATGCAAAAAAAGGCAGTACGAGTGTTTTTCAGAAAGGTAGTGCAAATAGGGGTGTGCTATAGATAGAAGCTAACTACATTAGGAGAATATTCTATCCGATTGTGGAAGATTATTGTATTGTGCAGAGACTTTAGTGACTAGGGATATATTCCATCTTAAGTTGGGAAGGTCAAAAGTAGTGCTTATTGGTTTGATAGCTTTTAGAAGTAGATAGAAGCAGCACAATAGTTCTTCGATGTCTGTTGTTACTATATAAACTGAAATTACTTGTATACAACCCAAAACAGAGGCACAGAGCTGAGAACATCACGAAGAATAGTTGCATAGACATATTAATACTCTTTAAGTCAGCAAGGAGAAATTGCAAAGGACAAATTCATATCTGTGTCTTTCCTATTCAGTGGTATTGCATTCTAAGTTCCCGTAAATCTATGGTGACAAGAAACTTGTAGAATTTGTCTTCAAGATTGAAGTCTGCAACATCAATCTTGGAACAGATTTCCATTTGAAGCAAACTGATTAAGCTAATTTTGAACTATGTATCACTATCCAATCTGACTCTATTCAGAGCTACTAATAAAGAGTGGGGTTGGGAGATAGAGGTGAACTTTAGCAACATTAGATTTGCAATTTCAAAATGGCGTCATGTAATAGCTTGGCCCGAGTACTATATGAAACAGGTGGCACTGGGAGGGGTCACTAATTTTCAGACTGAGCATACCAACAGATTGAACAACTACAACAGTGCTAAGAGATTTGTTTTCTGAGTTGGAGGTAATCTCAAGATTTAGAGGATAAGTCACATGCAGTTTGGTGATTTACAACAATGAAATCTTGCTCCAACAGTCACTACAGAAGGAAATACATTCTTTAATCAAGCAAAAACACAGGTAATTGAAGCGGACATGGAAAGTCTGAAAAATCAAGTGTTTTCTTCAGAATTTAATGACACCTTTAATGGTGAACAACTAAGAAACTTGCAGAAAGAAAAACAATTGGATTGGCTATACATACTTGGGTTGCAACTAGAACACATGGAATTCTCAAATGATGTTCTCTTCAAATTGGAAGAGATGGAAACTTATTTGAGCAATGTAGAGCAGGCAGATTGTAGGCTCACAAATTGGACTTTACAACCTTCAATGGTTAGCTTGGTCCAACCCAAGTTTATGGAACATCCACATAAAGATGTGATGCTTGCAGTTGCCTCTTGTTTCAATGAGATTATGCGAATAACATCTCCTACAACAGCCTATAATGATGTGGTGTCGAAGAAAGTTTTGTAGCTGATAGTGAAGAACTTGGAAGGATTACATGATGACAAAGACCTTACTTTTGACCAAAGGGTTCAGATTTTGGATATTATGGGAGAGATGAGATTATTTTATATTATGATTGACCTTGAATGCAATGATTTAATTCTTCGGATGTTAGAATGCTTCTTGTTCGAAATTAGGAGCTACCATTCAGGAAGTGTACAAACTTGCATGCACACTATTATATCTTCAATTCTTGATGTAGATGTTGAAATTTGTAAGAGGTTGTAGTTAACCTTCTTAGCTTTTTGGAGGAGGGAACATAGATATTGCAAAGGCCTGCTTAAATTGATGATCTCATTTGCAGCCTTCGAGCTCATGGAGGAAGTAATTAAGCATAGAATCAACAGATTTCAAAATTGCATGACGGATAGTGAGTTGACCTCCATGGATTTACAAGTCAAAGGAACCCCTATGAGGCAGGAACAAATTTACTTGACATGTGAGGACACTAGTACACCTGATCAAGTTTGTGGGAATTGTAATAACAAAGAGAAGGCTAAAGAAATTCAGACCAGCGCTAGGAAAAATGTAGATAAGATGATTTCAGCTGTGTATAAGGAACATAAGTTTGTACGTTGGTGATTTGGAGGTTAGCCTTGACAAACATGTTGATAAGGCTGGTTGTACTTGAAGTAATAGTATGTTGGAATCTTTGTATAATGAGCCTTTGCGTGAAAATGATAACATAGCAACACTTTTGCCTTTGCATGCAAATCAAAAAAACAAGGAAATTGAGACCTAAGATTATATTTTTGAGAGGTATGATGAATCATGTGTTTCTTGTACGCATGATATTAGCTTCGAGGAACGGTCCAAGATGACACTACAAGACGATGAGTTGTATCAACATGACAATAATGAGATGCGTGCCTTAAAAAAATAGTTGAAGGTTAATGAAGACATAGTTGTAGCATCTTTAGTACGTTATGACAGCACTCACAAGATGGTTGAGGATCTCCACAGGAAGGCTCAAAAGGGAGTGGAAGGAGATTTGCTTGTTGTTGATTTGCAAGTAGTCAAAACAACCCTTGAATTTATGAAATTAGATTATTTATATTTGCTTTCCGACAAGGATTATATTCTTAAGGTTGCTGGAATATATGTTGATCAGTTGAATAAAGGAATGAATGAGATTATGGAGCTCATCAGGGAGCTTAAGTATACTCATGAGGCATTGGATGATACACAGATTGCTCTTCATGAAGAAAAAAGTCAGGTTAGGGTCAGAAATCATACTAGGGAGCATGAGAGTAAAAAAGGCAAGAGTTTTTCCAAGAAGTAATTAATGAACTTGATAGCATTCGGCAAACTTATGACATGGATAGTTGTCCCAAAAGACCAAGTACCAAAATTTCAGATCACATTCAGCTTGTAGACAACCCCTGGTTTGAAGTAGATCCTGATTGGACTTCCAATAATCCCGTTTTTGAGATAAATGAGGGAGGTCTTTTTTATTGTTATGAAGAGGATGAGCTTGACTTCAGAATTTTGGATCCAGATACAATTCCTAGCGATGAATCTTGGTCACAGGATTGGTATGGTGAATTGACTACGGAAGCTCATCTTTTGATTAGCCCATATATGGTTCCCGATTCCAACCTATATATGAGTAGGATGGATTACATACATCGGCCATTGAATAGATCTTGGTGAAGGATCGATGAGAGTTATGTTTTGATCATAGGGGACGGTTTTTCAGCCTCATTCTTACTCATAGCACCTATGTACTTAGGGGTTCTCCAGACTGATGACGACAGTATGGTATTTGATGTGCCCATGGTGTTGATTTCAGCTATTGAGTAGCTTGTTTCTTACATCAACAATTTAGGTCGGGTCATCACCATCTACTGTGATATGCATAGCTCCTTGATACATTTCTATCTCATCATATCTAATGGTCATGACAACATGGTTTGGAATTCTAGCATTAGCATGCTTCATGTATTGTTATTATGAGAAGACAATGAATGGCTTTGCAATTCTCAGTCCTTCATTCATATCACAGTAGCACAGCGGATTATCAGAGCATTATTCATGATGTTGATATGGGACCCAGGTATTGTGGTCGCATGCTTGCAGTTGTTTGAGGGAAAACAATCTCAAGAGGGAAGGACTATAATGTCCCCTTTTTTCTGTGACATTAAAAACTGATAGGCCAATCCAATATATGACCTTTGAGGACTTAATACAAAATTATTAAGTCAATTTTAATTAAAGGAGAGTGAATAAGAGATGAGTTGACATGAGGGACAAGGACAAAAATACAGAAGCTGAAGAGTCAAAGGTTGGGTCTTTAAAAGGAGGAGAAGCTCATCTCTTTATGCTTGGATTATTACTTTGTTTTGGAAAACTCAAGTTTCTCTTGGAGAAACATTGGGAGAGTTTGCATCTTCCATTTCAGACCTAAGCACACAAACCTTCAGGCCATTATTGGTGGATTGGACGCAGCCCCGGTTCATCACTGCAGTGGATTTCAGACAGAGTTCACTTTTTTTTTTACAAATTCTTCTAATATGTTTCCAATCTAACTATTATTGTTGTGTTTATGATTGGGTTTTGATATCTAGTTATTGTATTGTTAATATATAATGTAATAACATTGAAGCATTTTAATGAGCATTTATCGATTTATTTTCTGATTTATATTACTGCTTTGGTTTGCATGAGTTATCCATTAGTGTTGAAATCTGTTTGTGAGAAAAATTAGTAGAATATTCATTCGGGATATTACAGTCATTCCCTCTTAATAGATGTTTTTTCCTTCTTTTTACTCTTCCCTTCCAAATGAAATTATACTCTCCCTTTTATCTCTCAAATTCAAAGGAGTCACATCTTTTCAGTTTGTGCCTTTTGACCATTCACTGAACATAATTCTATATCAATTTAAATATTTTATATTTTAACTTCGATTTTATTTATAATTCTTTTATAAATAATTATAATTTGAACTTAATTCTTTTCTACTTTATTTTAGATTTTCTTTTTAATATAAATATATTTTAATTTAACTCTTTTGTATTCTCAATTATATTTTATTTATTAATAATATTATTATTTATTACTAAATCGTATTTTAGAAAGGGATCAAACTTTATACAATATTGTCTCTTCTAATTTATTTATTTGTTTTTTATTTTATTATTGTTTATTATTAAATCCTATTCATAAAAGGGACATCACATATGCTTGATATTCAATAGTGTATTCGTGTAATTTGGCCATGAGCACATTGAAAGCAGCCATACAGGTGTAGATGACAGCATGTAACTGTGTCAGTAACAATTTATATTTGTGCATGTTGAGTTTCAACAATTAAACATTCTAAAGATGTGTGTATATGCATATACTTATATGCCTCTTCTTTAAACCTCCCAATTCAAATGTGACTCCATACGCTCAAATAAAACAAAGAATATTCATACAAATTAAAATTATGTATGACTGATTAATCCATAAATAGTTCTCATAAAAATGATTTATATGTAGGAATCATTAATAAATGGTGTTTAATCAGAATATATTGGGTCATTTAGTTGTCAGTTTCCACAAGTGTTGGCAAGAGTCTATCCGTGTTAAAGCTTATACAAGATACGCATTTGTCTATGCAGGTGTTGTTTGATGATACCCAGACAATACGCATGCATACAAAAAAAGAAATTAAAAATCTGGTCAACTCAGCTATCTCAACCGTGGTATTACAATTTAGTCTTGGATCAGATACAGCAGGAATCTCTTGGTTCGAAGTCTTGGACTTGGCCAGATAATTTAGCAGCAAATCATGGACTTGGTTAGACTCATCTGTCAAACCTCTGGAACTCATGTCAAGAGACTGAACTTATTACTATGATACACACATTTTATATGCAAGAATATACAGACATGCATTTGCCTGATCAAACCTAAAGACTTGAATATATTTTAGATAATTACATTAAGTCAAACTAGAACAAAAGTTCTAGGCAGAACAAGCATTGTATGAAATTATCAAATAAATATTAGCTATCGATTATTAAAAAGAGTAAACACGTACAGGTGTGCTACGAGGAACATGGATGGTAGCATCATCATCCTCTCCAGATTCATTTGTTTTGTCATCTTTGAGGGATTCATTTTGCATAACTTGAGACCTCTCAAAACGAGGCCCATCCTCCTTTGCAAGTGCTAAGAAAGCTTTTCGGGCTTCACGACGTGACTCTGCATAAATGAGTACAAGAAACAAGAAAAGAACATTAAGTGGATTGCCCAAGAAATAGCTGATGACCTGTGCATTATTTTCCTTACTCATTACACTAATATGATATTTTTTTTACATTAATAAACAATTTCATGTAGGTTAAGAGTTGAATTATAACTTGTTCACTAGATGATATTTCTGACAAATGTGAAGTAAATTACTTACTATAAGACCTTCAGCAAGAAAATAAAAAGATATAAAGAATCAAAACCATAAATGGCTAGTTAATGGATTGCCGCATTTATACTATAAAATTTTGATAATCTAGTAACTTCTCTCTATATGGGACATTTTGCCAGTATTTCTCAAGACATGCACTAAAGAATAGATATTTCAGAATCCTCAAATGGCGCACAGAAAGATGAATGAAAGTGACATTTGATTTCCTTTATTTTGATTATATGTAGTATATTGATTTTTGACAATCTGTCATAGTTGTATTTGTTGCTCCTGGTTTGGATTGTGTTCGATTTTTTACATCAACACTTCAGATTACACTCCATGATCCATCATCAGGATGATAGAAAGATCAACATTTCTTCTCTTTGAGATTTCTTTCATCCTGATGATGGATCACAGAGTGCGATCCAAAATGTTGATGCGAAAAATCAAGCACAATCCAAGCCAAAAGCAATGAGTGTAACGAACTTTATCAAGAAAGAATAACTTTGAATGATGCATTTGTTACAACAATGCCCTATAATGAATATATGTCAAAATATTCAATGTAGTTTTGAAGCTAAAGCCTTGTCCTTTCTTTCATTCAAATGTTCATATTTCAACATCTTGCCTTATTATTCTATGTTTTTTTGTCATCTTCTTTTATGCCTTTATGCAGGGTAAGAAGAAAGAACTTCTGGACACTTTAAGAAAGGTGAAGAACAGATATCATTTAATGAAGAGATGATGCAAAGTCCTCCAAGGAAAAGAATGAGGTTAATCAAAGACAAATTGATTTCCAAGGTTGATATGCAATCCAATAGGAGTACAGACCTAATCAAACAATGCTTCTTTACAGAAAAAAAGAAATCTTTTGTCAATAGAAATGGCAAAGGCATGACATCAAGGGTGCACCTCTATGAAGATATTTGAATTTGGTCTTTGAAGTCAAAATCTCTTGGTTAGATGCCCAAACTCAAGTTTGAATCAAAATTGCATTCTCAATTATGCACCTAACAAGGGAAAAGGGAAACTTGACATAAATTTTATAATCACATATGCAGGTGTGCCATTAAGGAAATAGGTTTGCATAACCAGATTCACAAACAACACTGTAAGGTGTATATTCGATAAGCAGAATTATTTTAAAAATCAGAGACTTAGGTCTCTAGTTGTCAATGGCACAATCATAAAGAAAAAGTAAATAAGGATTTCAAAATTTGATTAACATGTCCTTAAATGCGCACACATAATAAGTGCAAATTTTTGAAGTTGGTAAGAGAGCACCAAAAAGATATACTGTGTGGTGTGTTGAAATTTGTCATTTGTATCAAAGTCTATATGTAGTAAATCGTCGAAGTAAAGGAAAACATGTTAGGCCGACAATCTGCAAATATTGGCACCTAAATTATTAGTCAAAATGCATCAAAGATATATATCTGTCTGGGCGTGTGTGTTTGCTAATGGGCGAACCCCTCTCCATCTTGTGGCCCAAGTTAGAAGGCAAATGCATTAAAAAATATATTTCCATTTAATTATGGTGGTCAAACCCCTCTCCAACTTGGTGACCAAATTAGAAGTCAAATGCATCAAAAATAAAAATTTATTTTAATATTTTGTTTATATTGGCCAAACCACTCTCCATCTTTGTACCCTCTTGTAACCTTTAAATTTAAAACCAAAAATATCTACAAGTGAGCCAGCCCCTAGAGATAAGTACCCTATCTTAGGATGCAAATAAAACAAAATACAATTATATTTTGCTGCAATGGCATCACCTGTTTTAAAGGGTTGGATCTGTTGCTAAATGGAAGTATTAGCATGTATAAAGGAAGATAGTTTGAGATATATTTAAACAAGCATTCACGAATATTATTTCCATTTTACAGAAGACCTATGGTGCATGTATGAGTGTGTTTTAAGGTGAAATCACATGGACTTCTGAGCAGAAATTGTTGAAGATTTTAAGCAGATTTTAAGATAAATTTAAGCAAACCTATAAGCAGATAAGATAAGATAAGATAATGATACTAATGTCCAACAAAAGACTAAAGTAGGTATATGGGACTGAAAGATTACAAAAGTGAGGCAAACACCAGCAGGAACACACAAAGGTGTCTGAAAAGAAACGACTAAAACCAAAGCAACAATGACAACAAATAAAGAGAGGGAGACAGAGAAAATGCTAAGAGAGACTAGGAGTCATTCGTAGGAAAAAATTGTGGAAGAGATGGACCTGATTCAAGAAGAAGATCAAGTACTCATCAGATCATTCATATAGAGGTTGGTGTCTTGTATTCAAGGAGATTAATGTCTCTTGCCTGAGAAACCTGAGAAAGTTTTTAAGTATTGCAAGCATGATCCTTGAAAAGTAAAAAGTACTTATGGTGGGGTCCGTGGGTCCAGAGGTGTTGCTTGTCTAATTAGAGATGACCTTTTCAGGTTCACATCAGTGGTTCATTGTGATGCCTTTGCCAGATTCATATGGGTCTATATTGGGCATCAGAATCACCGACAAAGAATATGTTATTTTCCACCAACCTCTTCTCCATATGCCATAAATGATGCTGAGGATGGGACCCTTTTGGTGATCTTCAGGAGGGTATCTCACAGTTTGTAGCCTTAGGTGATATCATTATTTTTGGCAACTTCAATGCACGAACCAAGAATCTTCAAACTCCTATACATGATCGTGGCTTTGATTCAATTTGCACCTCTGAGATAGACCCAATCAGTATGGGACTTCAGCGTACCTAAGATGATGCCTCTGGGCCACTCTCTTGTTATGGTTGCCACCTCCTGCAACTCTATGAGTCTTTTGGTTTGTTGATCCTTAACAATTTATCTTTCTTTCCTGGCTCCGATCTCTTTACCTGTTGGCTGCACTATGGTGGTGCAAGTATTGTAGACTATGTCATCACATCTTCTTCCTCCATTCCCTCCATTCATAGTTTCACCATTTCTCGTCTCCCCTTTGCTGACCATGCTCTTCTTAGCATTGTTGTCAACATTTCATCCCGTTTTTTGCCTTCTTTTCAACCCTCCCCCATCCCGACTGACATTGCCTGCACTCCTACTCGCTTCTGCTATCCCGAGAGTGATGGTGAGCTTTCTTCCTTCCATCTTAGGAGACTTCTAACACCAACTAGTTTTAGTGATACACATGCGGCCCCTGCCATGTTTGATTTACTTGCTTTTTCCATTCGGACATCCGCACTCCTTTCTATTTCCTACCACTCCCCTCCCTCTCTCAAGTCTGAGTCAGAATACTTTCCCTATGATCAATGGTCTGATGTCGACTATAAAGCTTTTCATCGCTCTATTCGCTCTGCTTTTGAGAGTCACACCCCTATCTTCGCCCACCTGCATTTATCTTATCTATGTTTTCTTCGCCACAAGAAGCGTTCTTTTACTTCTTCTCAGTGCAAATCCCTTTGCTCCATGCTTATACAGAATCCCCATATCTTCTGGCGTACCCTTTTTCTTAGGTGTCACCCCACCCTCCATCCTTGACTTCCACTCTTTGACCTCCCACACCATTACACTATGACATTCCAGGTCAGCCACCCCTTCATTCCACTCCACCTCCTTATTGCCATCTGTTCACCCCCTCCAATAATTTTGAGGCCATTAGATCCATGAGATGCAGTAGAGCTACGGACGAGGATGGTTTCCAGGCAAAAATTTTCAAACTTGGTGCTTTGGTTCTTGGATCCTACCTTCCTACTCTCTTTAATAGAGTAGTCTATATTGGGTTTCCTAAGTCCTAGTCGCGACATGTGATTTATCTTATTCATAAGTTTGGGCCTGCTTCTGACCCAAGTAGCTATAGGACTATCATAATCGGGCATGCTTTTGCCAAACTTTATGCCATTGCTCTTAACACCATGCTATCCAGAGAGCTTAACTAGAGAGGTTGTAGGTCTAAAGGACAGTTTGATTTTGGAGCAAACTATCAAACTGTGGATCACATCTTCACGTTGAGGGCTATTATTGAGGAGGCTAGGCTCTGCTATGAGAAAGTCTAATGTTGTTTTGTGGATTTTCGCAAGGCTTTTGATTTTGTTCCTGGCATGGCTTTATTTAAGAGACTTAGAGAGATTGGGATCTCAGATATGATGTTGACTAATATTATGACACTATATGAGAAGGTGACTGGCAGACTCAAGATCCTGGAGGGCTTTTATATTCCAATTCAGAGCACTATTGGGGTGAAGCAGGGTTGCCCTCTTTCTCCTACTCTGTTGGGGTTGTATATTGATGAGCTCGAGGATTTCCTTGTGAACTCCTCAAAACCTGGTGATGGGTGCTATTTGCATCAGGTTTTGATCTCCATTCTCGTTTTCGCAAATGATGTTGTTCTCTTGGCCTCTTCTCCTGACAGTTTACAGACTTCTTGATGGCTTGGTTTCTTTTTGTAATCAGCGTTAGCTCGTGGTCAATCTAGCTAAGACTCGGGTTATGATCTTTCACTGTTTAAAGACCTCTCATCTTCATTTCTTTTAAGGGGCAGGAGGTTGAGATCACTTCTTATATTTATCTCGAGGTAAAGTTTTTGGGACCCCACTTTAGTTTGAGACCGGCTATCCAGTCCAGGGTTAGTAAAGGCATGAATTCTCTAGCCATGATCGAAAGACAATGCTTCAAATATCATTTTCAGGACATTTTGTCCAAGCTGTCCCTCTTGGACTCCTTGGTTAGACCGACCATTCTCTATGGCTAGGTGGTTTGGGGACCTTCTCTTGTTGTTTTTGATTGGGCCTCTATTGAGCATGTTCAATTGTTGCTCTTACAGCGTATTATTAGATGTCAAAGACTCTCTCCCCACAGCATTGTCTTAGCTAAGTTTGGAGCTCATCCTTTCAAACTTGCGGCCATTTTTGACTTGATCTAGTTTCTCCATCAGCTTCGTGGATTTATGGATTCAGATGTCGACCGAAACAGATACTCTCATCTGGCATACTATTCTTTTGTTGAGATTATGAGTTCCGACACTAGCACTAGATCTCGTTGTTGGTGTGCCCAGGCCACCTCTCTGTTGGGTTCATTTGGGATTGAGATTGATCGTCTTCCTCTATAACAATTCTCACTTGATGCTTCTTCTCACCTCCTCCCCTTGCATCAGGAGTTGAACGGGTATGTCAGACAGGATATCTATAGACAGTACATTATCACTAGTTGGAGTAATCCTCCTAGTGGATTATGTCCTAAGATGGCCTTTTATGCAAAGCATTTTCTTGAGATTCATAATGGTATTATAGTGCGTCCTGCTTATCTTTATCGGCAATGGTGTCACGCCCTGCGTTTCTCTTTGGGCTCCGTTAGAGTTGGCTCTCACCGTCTTCAGGTCCGGACCGATCACCATATGGATAGAGATGATCAGATTTGTAGACTGTATACTTTGGCAGAGGTTGAGATTGAGACCCACTTCATATTTCATTGTCTTATATACTATGAGATCAAAGGGAGATTTTTCTGTTTATTCAGAGATTGTTTTTCTCTTTCAACGTTCTTCGGCTATGTTGATCAGAGGTGTCTTGCACTTTATCTACGAGAGGCCACCCAACTTTGTGAGCATCCCTTGCAGTCAGTCATACCTCCGACCAACTCATCACCGCATCTTTCTCCCCCTTGTCTCCTTCATGGGGTGTGAAAAGGCCATCCATAACCACTCCCTACAAATCGGTCAGACACTGTACTAGTCTCTTCAGGAAACGACACTCCTCCAGCGGTTCTCGGCGACGATCTGACTCTGAATCATCCACAGTTATATCCTTTCGTGACTGATTTCTTTGTACCAAGGAAGGATCCTTAGTCTTAACTTGGTTTTCTTGGTTTCGTGTCTTGTTTTGTTTCTTCTTAGTCACCGGTTGGTGCTCCTGTTGTGGCCGGCTCTTTTGTTTATATGCTCAATCCCATAAACCCTTGTGGTTTTTTGTTGGACATTAATATTATTATCTTATCTTATCTATACTACTTGGAATCATGAAAAAATCCACTAACGCACGAAGAAGCCACAAACAACTGTCAAAGATCTACCATGCTTACCAAAACCATAGTTGGAAAACTTAGATTTTCCAATAACTTGTCAGACCCAAACAAATTGAAAGCTATGCGAAAAAAAAAATAGTCAATAAATAGGCATTTTTATCAAACATTTGAAAATATATAATTTCTTAAAACATTCTTAAAAACACCGCACGCGAAATTTGTTGATTATAGAATGATTTCAGATTTGCATCATATATTAATCAAAGTTTTGAGTTACATACATAGAAATTAGAAATCAGCAGATTAACATAGGATCATATACCAAAAATGTGCAGCATCTGAATAAAATTAAGTTCAACACATATTGAAGTCAAACTCAATGAAACAACTACAACTTTAGAATGCATATTAAGTTCAAGTTTGAGTATCAATGAAAACTAGAAATCATTAATTGCATCTACAACTAAAGCTAAAAAATTGTTTCCACTGGGTGGGTGGTGCTGAAATAGTTTCAACATCCTCAATGAGTGTCATAAAAGCCTAAGATGGACAACCAAGCTTCCATTCCTCCACACACACTGCCACTTCTGTGTCCCAGACATCTTCATCCATCTTGAACTTAACTGGGAAATCATTGGTCAAAAAGAATCCACATCCACATCCACACCATCACCATCACAAGAAGCAACACAATCTGCTGAATATGGATCAATGTCATCCAAGGCAAGCACTTTATGTAAAGTCTTCCCTTGCACCTTCTCTTTGTACAGTCGAAGATTGCATCGTACATATGCCAAGCCATTGTGTCAACCTATTGCACTTCTTTGACCTTGTCTGCAGTTACCCAGTTTCCTTTTTGAACTAATCATTTCTAGTCAATTATTCATTCATGTTATAGACAAATTATAATGGAAAAGGTTGAAAAGGTAAAATGATTTCCATTGAGGTAAAAATCATGACCATAATTCCTAATCAAACTTCCAAGCTCAAGAGCCATATGCTTTTCCTTTGACTAAATACATGCTCATGAGTCATCAACTACATATCTTAATGCAAGAGATCCTATACATCCCACTTAAACAAACATATTTACCATGAACAAAATTTGTTATTAATGTATGGAGCGTGTAAATATTGATCTCTAAAGTCTCCAATAACTATTAAGACATACCAATTGAATTCATGTATAATAGACACAATAACCCCAAACAGAAAGAAAAGGTAACATATAAACAGGATCTAACTTCATAAGCATTACCAGAAATAGCAGCAATATGGCTTGCTCCTATGGATCTTCCTTGTCGCCATCCCATCTTGACCAGTAATTTCACACCTAAGTTTATTCATATTCCACATTTTAGTGAGGAATATAGAAACAAACACAAAGAAAAAAACAAATTGTTTATGTGCAGTAGATGCCCTGGAAACATACCAATAGATTCTGCAGCAGGAACAATTAATTCATCTGGAACGGGACCAGGGATAGCAGAGGGTCTGAAAATCAAAATACAGCTCAATAAGAAAAATAACAAAATATACTCCAATGTATCAATAAAGTGAATGTATCATATATAATGTAGAGAGTCCATTACAGTTACTGGAAGAGGAATATGGGCGTAAAAATATGAAAAACTATTTTAGGTTATTGGTTTAATTCTTTCCCTGATGATGGGTCCACCAAAGAGAACAAAGTCAGAACCTAATTAAAATATGCAGTGTATCCCATAGAACACTTAAATTAGTACACTGCAGATAAAACAGTCTTATTTTTTAAAATCGAAATTCAAGGAATTGTTTTTCAACACTCAGTGAACTACTTTGGGCCACAAGATATAATTCCAGCAGATATTTATTATCATTTAATCATGTCCTTCCTTTGTGGGACGATAGCACAATAGATAACGAGCCAAATCCTGAAATGTTAAAACTGCTGCCACTCCATCAAGTATTCAGGCCAGTCTTGTATCAAGAAGAATACTTACCAAAACATATCAGTTTGAAGGAAAAAGTGTTTCAAGTGCTTCATTCATAACAGGTTTTATTTAAATTTTAAATGTATATTTCCCACCTGGATATAAGATTTCCTTTCATTCTTTAACGTACATTGTACTGCACACAAAGCAAAAAAATAAACTCCCACATTTAAGGTCTGCAGTGCAGCTAACCTAGATCAGGATACTCAAGCTGGAGGCCAGATGAAAAAGAAGACAACCCACACAGAATATGGGGTAGGATGAATAACTCTATATTTCAGGAGAAAACACCTACACTATAAACCAGTTCATTAAGTAAATTACCTAATTAAACCTGTATCAAATTAAAAGAAACTATTCGGGCATTTGAAGTGATTTAATGTTCATTTCTTTTCCAGTTTAATTTCAAATGTTTACCACGTTCACTTACAATATTTCTAACTAATCTATATCATTACATCTCCAAATTATCGATGTAATCAATTCAATGAAACCTGTAACCAAAACATTAATAAAAAAATCCATAATATGTACCTTACAATATAGCGGGAGAAATCCATTCCCGAAGATAGGAGCTCATTATCAAAGTAATTTCATAAATATTAATATATAATGGTCAACTATTTCCTTGCAATATATTTTTGAAGTATTTTTTATTATAATTTATTTTATAAATTTTGTCATCATTCTTCTCCTTTTGCTTTGTTAGTTGTCGATTTTATCCTTTATGAATAAATAGTTTCAACGCTTATTTAAAAAGACTTTCACTTTCCTTTTGTTAATATATAGATGATCAGATTATATAGGTTGATTATAATATGTGAAGTATTGATATATTTATCAATATCATATTAGAGTCTAAGTAACTCTAAGTTCAGACTTTGATTTCAATAAATATTAAGTCTAATATGAGACTTGAACAAGAAACTATTAATTCCTTACAGATGAGTCCGACTCTGACTATAAATTTCAATCTCCCAATGACTGTCTATTAATAATCACAGAATATTTTTGAAATAGACTGCATTCACTACAATCCAATATCTGTTGACTGCAGACGTTATAGCATGAAGACTATTTTTGTTTATGTGTTTGAATATGTATTGTTCTGCAGTCACCGTCTTTATTCATGGTGACGGGGAGTCACATCACCAATGGGAGTGACTCCTGCATGGAGTCACAACCATTGGGTACATGACTTCTATGTCACACCCACTCAAAAGGTGATCGGGGATACTCAAAATACAGTTGTTGATTTTGTTAATGATCGCTCAGATTTAAACTATTATTGTTATAAGATTTTATTATATATATATATATATATATATATATATATATATATATATATATATATATGTATACTGCAATATTGAATAGTAATAATATTCTACACACACACACACACACACAATTTGATTTATCCAACTTGATTATAAACTTTAACACTCACTCTTAGTTAAGAAGGATTAACACATGAATAGTTATTACCTAAGTGTAATATCAAAGAAATTTAAGAATATCTTTTATCATAAGATATCCAATATTTTGATATCATGAGTAATGCCGCCTAAATATCAAGTCACATGATATTCACCAAGTACTCAAAAAATGTTGATCAATAATGTATCCTCAATAATACTTACCATAGAAACATTCATGGTTTGTTAAAGGAACTTAATCCACCATGCAAGTTATCATCTATCATGATCTCCTTAGACATCATGAGATTTCCATCACAATAGAAGGCCATGGTTTGTTTGAGGAACTTAATCCACCATGCAATTTATCATCTATCATGACCTACTTAGACATCAAAAGATGTTCATCACAATAAAAGATTAAGTTATTGAAAGATCATCACCTTCCAGTGACTTTTACAAATACAAGTGATAATCATTTGGAAGTCCTCATTTCCTCATGATGTACACAGGGCCTAAATAGTAATGAAATAACATAAATATTTTCATTAGTACAATAAACAAATAAGTTGAGACTCTTTCTCAATATTTACAATTATATCAAGTTTACCTCAGAAGTCAGTAACCATCAAGGCCTACAGATTGCTGACTCCTACCCTATCTTGGGACAAAGATCTATTGCTTGGATTTATACAAGCCCCTCCTTGGTATTATTCATACTTCCACTCTTAAGTCAAATAGTATTTAACATTGCCAATAGTGGCATGTTGTGATGGTTAAGTTGTTGAGTTGTTATCCTTGCCATCAAGGTTCAAATCTAATGGGGATGAGGTCCCCCGTTTGTGGCCTCACTGGTGCATAGCTCCAGGTCAAAGCGTTTACCCCTCTTTAAAAAAAAAAAAATAGTATTTAAGATTAAATATGCTATCTATCTATCTATCTATATATATTTTATTACTCTGTTAAATATAATTATTTATATCTTCAACTATAGTCATCACTTATTAATTGGCTCAAAAAATCGCCAAGAAATCAGCCGCGGCATGTAAAGTATGGAGTTGGAAATTTAAAAAAAATAACTTGTTTTTTTAACTTTCTTTTTGACCTATTCTCTTTGTTATAACCCTAAAGGGCCTTCTATTTGTTAAACATGAGTAGAAGAGAGGAAAAGTGAGAGAGAAGAAGAGAAAAGGAAAGCCATAGGTTTCTAACCGGCAAGAAGGAAGAGCACCAAAGAGATCAGCAGGCCATTTGGGGAGCCCATCAATTGCATTGGGAGCATTAAGGAGCCAATATCAACACTCCTCAACTCATTTGCAAGAGGTAAGTGCTCCTTTTTTTCTTGCATGTTAGTGTATTATGCATTTTTTGTTAAATTTTTAGTGTATTATGCATTTTTTGTTAAATGTCTATAGTTTTCAAGATTTTTACTGTAAATCTTGAATGTTCTTTATTTTTACTAAGTTGCAAACTAGGGTTTGTTGTTTTGTAGTTTTTATTAGCTTCAAACTTTGATATTTAACATTAAAAAAATTATTGCAGCAGCCTTTGCTCTCATTTTTCGCAAATTCGCAATGGGTAAAAAAGATGAATGTTGGAAATATAACAAAGAGTTTCCTAGAAGAACCAAATATCAAACAAAATGTATGTTTTGTAAAGAAAAAATAATTTCCGGGGGTATTTATAGATTGAAATTCCACATTGTTGGTATACCTGGACACGATGTTACAGTTTGCACTCACCAAACTCCTAAGGCAAAACACACTTTCTTAATGGCATTAGAAAAAATTGAAAAAGACAAAGCAAATAGAAAAATGCAAATTGAAGGGTTAAGGGGTATTGGCTCTCATGTTCCCGCATCCGCAGCCGCATCCACATTTGCATCAGCATCAGCTTCCGCATCTGTAGGTTGTGTTGGAGAGGGTTCTTCTAGGCCTCCTTTTTATCCTAGTTCTTCTGCTCGTGCTAGTGCTAGTGCTGGTCAGTCACATACTGAGACAGAGTCCCACACCAACCTATTGCAGCCTAGAGTGCGAAAAAACAAAATGGATAGTTACTTTGTGCCCCGCACTACTCCTGGTTCCCAACCCACGCTTGAGGGCATGGGTTTGAACAAGGAGATTCATGATGCTGCCAGAAAGGAGATATGCAAATTTTGGTACTTTTGCAACATTCCATTTATTGCAGCCAAGTAATTGATTCTTTTTTCTTTGTTTTCTTTAAAGTTAAAATTAAAAGTAAAAGTAAAACTTTAATTATATCTACTTGTTTTATAATTTGAGTCTTTGACATCTAAATTTGTATTTGTGACAAGGCTCCTTATTGGCAGAATATGATAGATGCAGTTGCTATTTGTGGTCCGGGGTTTAAAGCCCCCAACTGAGGCTGAGTTGAGCGAATACCTCTTGGATGAGATGGTGGAGGACATGAGGGTTGACCTCGAGGAGAACCGAAAGGGGTGGATTGCAAAGGGTTGCACCATCATGACTGATGGTTGGATAGATAGGAGGAATAGAACACTCCTCAATTTTCTTGTATCCTGTGGAGGTGATTGATCATTCTACTTTCCTACATACATAATTGTAAATTTTGATTTGTTAATTGCTAATTTAATATTATAATTCGTTGTTTTGTTACTTGTAGGATATACCATGTTCATCAAATCCATTGATGCTTCTGCACATGTAAAAAGTGCTACATACTTATGTGAGGCTATTGAGGAAGCCATAGCAGAGGTGGGGGAACAAAATGTGATCTAGGTGGTGACGGATAATGCAGCAAGTTATGTTGCTGCAGGTAAACTTTTAACTTTTCAAGTTTTGAAAATAAATTTATTTGAATTTTGAAATTTGAATTTCTAATTGACTTAAAATTGTTGTAGGTAAACTTTTGATGGAGAGGCACCCCACCATATTTTGGTCCCCTTGTGCCGCACACTGCATTGACCTCATGTTGGAGGAAATTGGCAAACTTGAGTTTGTCAAGTCATGTGTGGAAAGGGCAAAAAAATATGCAAGTTCATTTATAATCATTCATTTGTCCTTAGCACAATGAGGAAGTACACAAGAGGCAAGGAGTTAGTTCACCCAGGTATCACGAGGTTTGCCTCGAATTTCATCACCTTGCAGTCCTTGTTGACATCAAGGGATGGATTGAGGAGCATGTTTGTTGGGCAGGAGTGGATTTGCTCTTCCTATGCTACGACCACTGTAGGGTTAGATGTGGCGGATTGCATATTTGACGAGGATGATTTTTGGAAACCCGCTAGAGAAATCCTTAAGGTAAATTTATTGCAATTTAACATTTAGTATTTTACTTTTACTTTAAGTTATATTATTTTATATTTAGGTTTTGACTCAAATTTTTTGTTTTACTTTATATGTAGGTCACTAAGCCCCTTGTAGCTTTGCTACGAACTGCTGATGGGGAGAAGCCCTCTATGGGCTACATTTATGAGGGCATGGATAGGGCCAAGAAAGCCATCAGAGCCCAATATGCAGGAGTGCAGGAGAGGTATGGCCCTATTTGGGACATCATTGATAGGAGATGGCAGAATCAGCTCCATCAACCTATCCATGCAGCAGCTTACTATCTAAATCCGGCATTTTGTTTCCGTCCTGAGTTCGAGGTGAATGCGGAGGTTCTCACTGGCTTATACACAGTGATTCAAAGGTTGAGTAGCGATGAAAATAGCGCTACTGCAATTGTTGAGCTAGACCAGTTCAACAATAAAGGAGGGCCACTTTTCTCTGGCAAGATGGCCATAAATGCTCAGACAACACTACAACCAACTAAAAATTAAATAATATATTCAATGTTCATGAATCTAGATTCTAAACTTAAAGTTGATTATATAATGCATTAATTTTAGAGTTGTAATTTGTAAATGAGACTAATTGTTTTTGTTTTTCCTTATTTCAGATAGATGGTGGCAAATGTTTGGGGCCACAACCCCAAACCTTCAAAAAATTGCCATCTGTATTCTAAGTCAGCCGAGCAGCGCTTCTAGATGTGAGCACAGTTGGTCCATGTTCGAGCACATCCACTCGAAGAGGAGAAACAGGTTGACAGTGCAGAGGTTGAATGATCTTGTCTTTGTTCATTACAACCTTCGTCTTAGGATCAAACAGATTTTGGGCACTGACTCCTCTCCGATCATTCTGGAGGAGATTGATCCAGAATCAGAGTGGATCACAGAGACCGTGGAACCAGTCTTCACTGAGGAAGATTGCACGTCGGTTGACCAGGTGGATGTAGAGGCTGAGGCTGTGGCCATGGCAGAGGAGGCAGCTAGAGCACGTTCAAGCATTGGTAGACGCACACGTGCACGCACAAACACAGGCCCTAGCGACGTTGTTCGTGAGCCCATTGCCCATGCAGGGGACATGGCTCGGCGGTCCTCTAGGACCTACCTTAGACGCCTTTCTCATAGGCACATTGGATACTTAGAGGCTGACGTTGAGGCTGTAGCAGAGCTAGAGGATGATGATGAGGATGATGGGGGGCTTGAGCTAGAGCCTTGTTTTTATATTTTGTTTACACTGTATACATATTGATAGTGATACTGAATCACTGATAAACATACGTTTCAAACTTTCATGGATCTTCATCTTAGATTTATACATACATTTATGATTTGATGTCTTATAGATCTTCATGATTTCATCTTACATACATTCTATGATTTGAATCATTATGATCATTTGATTTTTATTTATTTCAGCTAGCCTACAATTTACATTTTAGTACATAATTATAACATAGTTATGTATGTTGATGGATTTTATGTTTCATGTTTATGTATGTTAAGTTTTAACTTCTCTTTGATGATGTTATAGTGTGTTTAAGTTATATTCAATAAAGGGTGCATGAAATAAGTCTTAAATTGTTAAAATCTCTACATTTAAAGGGTTTTTTCAAATTTGCCAATTCATCGCCGATTCACCGGTGATTCACCCCCGATTCACGATTCGTTTCGGCCGTGCCAATTCCGATACGATTCTGATTATCGTTACTATGCAGTTAGAACTGTAGATTTTGAGGGAATCCATTGCAAAGTTGTTGTCTATGCAACTTAAAAACACTTATTCCTTCCTTCGCCGAGTTAAAATAGTAATAAGATTGGATATGACTGTCAAAGATAACTTAAATCTAATGAGATAAATGACTAATCCTATCATGGGAAATACAATCCAAATGCAAATCAAGAAATCTAAGATAAATTAAGTAAAGTCCCGATGGGGGACACTACATTTCACTATATTTTCAGGTTATTTTGACACAGCTGGGGTTTCTATCCAATATCACATCTTTCATGACCAGAGTTATGAAGTTTTTTCATGATTTTCCACTAAAATCATGGATGTTGCTTGCTCCCTAGGCCATTTCTTGCAGTGTTATTAATTGTCCTATAAAATTTTGTGGTCCTATAGAGAGCTTGCAGGTTCAATTTACCTTGATGGAGGAAAATAAACTTAAGGCTATGAAAAAATTTGCACAATTTATATTCCTAAAGCTAAGGTTTCTTTATTTTTGTTTTTTGTAATTTTGAATTGCAGAAAGGATGGTTTTGTTTCTGCACATTGTGTTCAAAGGCAGATAGAACTTCACTAACAAGACCTAAAACAGATGGAAATTTTAAAAATAAATGTTTTTCTAAATAAAGCTTCTCCATGAAAAATCAACCAAGTTCAATAAAGGAAAGAACTAAAAAAAAACAAAGCAAGTCAATCCCTTCTTGATATCATAGTTTCCTATATATTCATGAGCTTCGCATTGTATTTATTTGAAAAAGGAGAATGCAGCCCTGGATATGGATTAGAGGCAATCTTCAAGATTTGTTCAGAATTCTCGAAGGGTTTTCTAATCTGATTGACGGGTTCTAACAAGTTTATGCAGACCTGAAAGAGATTCTCATTCCAGATTTAGAATTTCAATCTGAGAATTCTGGGGCAGATTCAATGTTTTCATCCTCCTCTTTTCATACTTTCAGTCTTAATTCTTGATTGAAATTCAAATTTATAAAAAGATTGAAGATATATTTTGGACATAGCAATGCAACGTAAAATCATAATTAGATTTAATTAGAGTTAAAATTTTATACTTTGTATTTGTAAACTTCATGTGCTCTCCTAGCTTAGAATTTCTTATCTTTTCAGGAAAATACAGCGAAGAAATTTCTCAAACCCAGTTGCAGCCTACCTCAAGCTAGAAGGAAATTCAAGAGGAAAGCGAGAGGAGATGGATTTTGAAAATTTAGAGGAAATCAATAAGAAATTTGCAAGCTAGAAGGAATTCAAGAGGAAAGCGAGAGGAGATGGATTTTGAAAATTTAGAGGAAATCAATAAGAAATTTGTCTAAGTGTTTGAAAATCCTTATTTCAACACAAAGTCGACCTTGAGATGAAAAAGTGTTTAAAGCATTGGAATTACTAAGAGGCATGGAGATTTCCACAAGTTAACAAAAAGTACACTCAAGAATTCATGGAAATTCCTATTTCTAAATGAAGTCCACTTAAAATTTGTGGAAATTCTGAGTACTAAAAGAAGTACACAAAGAATTCATGGAAATTCCTATTTCTAAATATGTAGTCTCCTCATTGAAAATTCATGTTCCAAAGCCAAGACTGCCTAGCCTAGGATGACTTCAAATTTGGCTAAGTATTGCCAAGTGTTAGGAAATCCCACAATTCTACATTTGGTCCTTGCAAAGAAAAACAAGGAGAATCTTTAATCCATTATGAGATCTGCTCTAGCAAGGAGGAAGAACATAGTTTTAAGTGTTGGGAATTCCTTGAATGTCATCAAAATTCACCACAAAGAAAGAATTTTCAAGGGAGAAAATTTGGTCAAGGAAATTCCTTGATATATTGTGAACTCCAACTCACTAGAAGAAAAATTCTTGAAATATTCCATGGAAAATTATGGAAATTATTCCTGAAGTCATGAAAAAATGCTTATTACAATCCATGGAGAATCATACAAATTTCTTGAAGATGCAGAAAATTCCTAATTCCAATCCATTGAAAGTTGTGAAAATTTTCAAACGTGTTGGAAAATTCCTAAAGTTGTTGAAAATCCACTTAAACAAGAAAAGTCCACCCTCTCACGATGAAAAATTAACTAAGTGTTGACAACCAAGGTGATAAATGCAGACTAAGAGATGAAGTTCACTCTTTGGAGCCAAAGAAAAGTTGGAAATTTGTGTAGTAAAAATCCATGAGGTTGAAATCAACCAAGTTTCATAGTGAAAATGTTAAGTTTATGCATACAAAAGAAGAGGTATAAGTTTCTAAAAAGAGATGCTATGAATTTTGGAAAGAGTTCTTTTAGAGAGTGAAATCACCAAGGAAATGGTCAAAATTGGCTAATTATGGAAGGTTTCATAAAAGTACATTTCCAAGGATGAAACTTCATCATTTCCAGATTTTAGGAGGCCGTTTCCAGATTAAAGGCTACATTGGTAAGTCATTTTAATGGGTTATTGACAATTTTCTCAATGTTGTTTTGTAGGTCTAACACAAAGTGAACAATAAAGGGTAGACAAAGATGGAGGAGATGCTACAAACCAAAATTTTCAAAGATCAAGATCAAAAGAAGGAATTCAAAGCAAATAAGGAAAGGTGATACTCACAAATGAGGAAATCAAACACATCAACTACAAAGAATTTCAAGACAAGAAAGATGCATATACAAGGGAAGATTTCAAAGTTCACACTAGGAAGTCTAGGACCCAGGAAAGTTCAAACAGTTCGAAGTTCGGGTCTAGTTCGAACTTGGTTCGACCAAGGTGCGATTTTTGCACTCCTGGACTTCCTAGTGTGAACTTTGAAAACCACCTTGAAATTTTCGAACCCACAGCGAATTGGGCCCCGCAGATGGTTAGAAAAGTGTTTTATGAGCAATTCTTAATTGTTTTTTGGTGTCCATAAAACCTAAAAGTTGTTATTAATTGGTTTTGTGCCCTCTCATTGTCATTTTATGTTTCTAAATAGGTTATTTTGTCTTAAGGGGGAGCACATAGGTTTTTGAGCAAGCATCTGGTTGTGCAAGGAGGAGTTTGAAGATTGATTTATTAGTGTTCTTCAAGTGTTTGTGCATCATTCATACACATTTACAAGCTTGCAATGGCTGGAAAGGTAAGATCCTATTCTATTTTCTATTATTTTTGTTCTAGTTTTTAACTTTTTTCCTTTTTCCATTTCTCTTTCAATCTTTATATGTTCTTTTGAATCTTCTCCATTATTCCAAATTTTATCATTTTCTTGCTTAGAAATTATGAACATGTATCTAATTTCTTGCCATAGGGAAAGGAATGTCATCTACCTCTTCATCAATAGGCAACATCGAACAAAAAATGGAACCCAACTCTGATTCTCCTCTATGGAAGTATGTAGACATTTTAAAACCCCTTGTAGGAGGTAGTGCATTACGTTGGAGATGTAAGGGATGTGGTGTAGAAAGAAATAGTTCTTATTATCGTATGGTAGGTCATTTATGTGGTTATAGTAGAAGAGGAGTCAAGAAATGCCTTGGCAAAAAAGGTGCCCCTATACCAAATCAAGCTGTGTTAAAATATATTGAAGAGCATGAGGCAGCAGAAGAGAGAGAAGGATGCAGGGCAACAGAACAGAGTAGCAATGCCAATAAAAGTAAAAGAACAAAGGGAATGCAACCCCCCCCCAAATGTTATAGTACAAGACGACCCCTTCTTTAGTACCACAACGGACACTAACACTGAATCTGTCCCTGTTGTACGCAAAAGAAACGGGCCAAAAGAAACTACTTTCCAAAATAAGGGCCGCGAAATTGCTAACATTAAGGTGGGAAGGTGCCTATATGCAAATGGGTTGTCCTTTGATGTTGTTCGCTCTCCATTTTGGAAGGACATGTTGAGGGGTGCCAATGAAGCTCCAAAAGGGTATTGTGGCCCTGGGTATGAGAAAGTCCGCACCACCTTGTTTGATGACGAGGTCCAACAGATTGAAAATCAATTGAAGCCCATAAGGGACTCATGGGTTGAGATAGAGGTGACAATTGTTTCAAATTCGAAGCTTTAAAAGATTGAAGCGTGATTGAGAAATCAAGCAATCAAGTTGGGATTTAAAGTGGGAAAGATGAAATCAAAGTCCTTCAAAGTCAAGTTATTGTGGGTTAAGTTGAAAATCCAAAGTCTAATTTAATTTTGGCTACTCAAATAGTCCAAAATATATTTTAAAGCCATATTTTATGCATAAGGGCCATAAAATCCTTATAGAAATTGATTTTTCATACTTAAATTGTCAAAATCTTAAGGAAAAACAGTTTCTAGTTATAAAAATACACAAAATCTAGACTTGCTATGAATTTCCTCCCTTAAATTAAAACAAATTTTGGACTTATTATGAATTTCCCCACTTAAATTGATGAAAATCCAGACTTGTCATGAAATTTCCCACTTTAAATGGCATTTTATTGAAAAATTCCAAGTGTTGATAGTTTATCTAGACATGGCTCGATTTTCCCCACCTGGAATCTAAGGATAAAAGATGTGAATGAAGAGTCTTAATGCAAGGTAATTTCCCTGTTTTGGTTTTATACTTACAGTAGGGGTTGTTCTAATGGATGTTTGGATTTATCCAAGGACAAGTCGATTTTCCACTCTTATATAACTAAGGACGATGAAATTTTTTCCAAGTATGGGAACTAGTTATCTCTGCATAGGTTGAAATTCCTCGCTTACTAAAATAAAGGGAAAAATGCTTCTGCGAGTAGAATGTAAGAACTTTTCCTTGCATATATCTTTTTTCCCTAGTTTGACAAGGAGATGAGACATGCAGATACCCACTATAAAAGTGTGGATTCCCCCTTTGAAGTAATAAAAGGGAACTTAGTCAAAAACAAATTGTAAGTCCACATATGGATTCATTTTCCCCTTTAGTGTTTTTTTTTAAATAAATTCATTAAATAAAAAAAAGAGGAAATATATAATAAAATGTTACAAGCTATCCCACATTGCTTGCGTGGGTGAAAAGCAAAGCCAAACAAACTTTAAAAGAAGCTACAACCGCAAGAAAATAGGGTTGCAAGAAAATATGAGCGGTGAGAAAATGGGGGGGTAAAGTTTCAGGTTATATCAGCTATTGAGAGCATTGGATGTGCAAATTTGATTTTCAGAAATAAAACCCATGATGATTCGTAAGGATTCGTGGGTGTGGGTGTGGGTGTGGGTGTGTGTGTGCATTATATATTCAAAAAAATAAGATAACTATACATAATTATAAAACTAAATTATTTCAGAGTATGAACCTACGATGCTTGATCGTTGATCAATGCCAAATGTCAAAGATAAAACATTATCATTATGATTCAAATGAAAATCATCACATCAAATTATTGATTTATAAACAGAAAATTCAAAGTATACTTACAGTTCATTAATATTTGAAACATGATTCAATATTCATGAATCAGGAAAGTGTTCATCAATCATCAAATGGATTATCAAAAAAATGTGGATCATTGGGATCTTCAGTAACTGCAAGTAATAGATCGTCATCATCCATATCAAGTAAAGTGGCTCTAGCAATATCCTGAATGGTCATATCTAAGTCAACAAACTTCGAAGCCACATCCCCAAGCTTCTATGCCCCCTTCTTGTGTTTTGGATCCTTACGTGCTAAGAGGCGCAAGTTGTTGTGACAAACACCAAGTCTTCTAGTTTTTCTTACCTAGTTGGTTACGCTTCACTGAGTGGATTAAGGAGTATGTACTCCAATTTCACTGAGCATCAAAAAAGCTCACAAACTAGAGAGAAAACAAAGAAAATTAAAAATAAAAAACAAAAGATAAATTCAAGTGTGTTAAGTACATTAAAACTTAAATTCTACATTGCAAGTGGCTCTAGAAAAAAACACTTAAATTCCAAAGACTTACTTGTGATAGGACCTTAATTGCAAGAGGTTGGAGGTACATACTGTAAGAATCCCTGTTGGGTTTGATCAGAGAATTTAAACTTGGACTAGTGGAATTTTGTCAAACAATTGGTGTACAATCAACTATCTTAAGCAACGATACTATTGTAATATTACTTTACTGATTATCAACATAAATGCCATGGAATAGTTACATTAACAATGAAATAGTGACTTCAAGAATGTACATTAATATTGGCATGAGAAAAACAATTTGTAATATCGATTTATAATGGTAACAACAAACTAGGATTTGTTATACAAGGCACCATTGACTAGACTCCAAATTCATGTAAAGATTAACCTAAACATACAGCAACTGGATATGCGGTTTTGATAAATGTACAACAGACCCGCTTTTAGCAATGGAGAATGTCGTAGTGGAGGCCCCGCTATACTATTTGTGCTTGCCCAATGTCCAACATCTAGTCACCCATTCTTCTAATGTCGTATGTTGCATGTAGTCTACTCGGCCTAGCTGCTATAGACCTGATGTGTTTGATTATCTTCACTCCTACACGTCTGATTTTAAAGTTAAAGTTTTTTATCCCAAGTGCCACCACCCGCAAACTGCCTGGGAGTCACGTGATCTCAAACCCGAGCACCTTCCTAGCTATTATGTCTCCTGTCTTCACCAAATATCTCTATGGTGTGTATCAAAAAATGCCAGTATTGCTATTTCCAAATGCTACGGCTGCCCTCTATATTCACAATGAACTTCCACGGGTACTAATAAGCTCCACTAGGTCATACCTATCTTAACCGATGATTCTTTAGTCACTGTCCAAATATGAATAATAAAAATTTCACCAATTCTTTCCAAGATGAATCTCCAAGAAACAGCTAGGGCTACGTGCATCCTTAAAGCAACCACTTTTCGAAGCAATATGTTAACATATTTCATGGCTGCAAATCCCAATGCATATACTTTCTTTATAACCTCAAAGTGAGGGGAGTGCAAACAACTAAGCAATGTGGGATAAAAACCTATTTTGTCTTTTAGTCACTTAAGTCATTTTGTCATAAAGTGACTTTAAATAATAAAGTACTTATATAAATCAACTTAATAAAACAATGTGACTTAACCTTAGGAGTTCCCAATTAAATATCTCCTCTACTAAAACCAAAAAGACTCTTGTGACTAGCTGGCATCCTAAAATTAAATGTCGTTAGCCTTTCCGAATGGAATGATAGACCAACAAGGTGCTATTAGGTCTAGTGCGGAAAAGGGTACATTACAATCCTCCCTTCTCGGGATTGCTTGCCCTCAAGCAATCTCAGTGCGGGATGCTATAGGATTGATTCTCCTTCCCAAGTGGCATTTTCATATGGAAAATCCCTCCAACGAATTAGATACTCCTTGATAGACTTGTTATGCAGCTTCCTTTCTCTGAACTCTATTACCTCTATTGGAGCTAATACTAGCTTCCCTTCCACATCAAGTAGGGGCAATCCAATGGAGGGTACTACATTCTAACCAATCGCTTTCTTCAAGCAAGAAACGTGGAAAACGTTATGAATTTTTTTGTCATCTGGCAAGTCCATCTCATAAGCGACCTCTCCAACCCTTTGAGTAATATGATAAGGACCATAAAATCTAGGCTAAAGTTTTTGAGACCCACTCTTCTTCAAGGAACTCTACCTGTAAGATTGGAGACAAAGATAAACCATGTCACCCAACTCAATACTCCACTCTGTCCAACGGCAATCAACATACATCTTCTATTGATTCTAGGCCTATAGAATGTTCTCCTAAAGAGATCTAGGAATGTCCTGCTGATCCTGTATCCAATCCCTAGGTAGTGGTGCCCTATTGTCCTACAAAGCCAGATCTACAAATGACAGAGGCTCACTACCATAGAGAGCTCGAAATGGAGTCATTCGGATGGACATGTGGTAGGAGGAGTTATAGCAATACTCCCCTAGATATAAGTTAACCAACGCTCTCTGTTGCCCTGCTACATAATTCCAAAGATATCCCTCCACCCATTTGTTTCCTATCTCAGTCTGCCCATCTGTCTGGGGGTGGTAACTCGTGCTAGGTGTCAACTCCATACCTACCAATCTGAATAGTTCCTGCCAAACGGTGTTGAGGAACTTGTTGTCCCTGCCACTCACAATGGTTTGAGGAAGACCATGTAAACAAAAAACCTCTCAAAAAAATAACTCAGCTACTTGAGAGGCTAACCAATCTGCAGCTATAGCAAAGACATGAGCGAACTTCGTCAATCTGTCCACTGCCACAAAAATGGAATCTCTGCCCTGCACCCTCGATAAACCTATAATAAAGTCCACAGAGATACTCTCCCATTTCTGCACTAGAATAGGAAGAGGATGTAATAGTCTAGCTAGAAACTCGTGCTTTGACTTATTCTAGTGACAAGTCCGACATTCTCTCATATGTTGGAGGACATCATCCTTGAGGCCCTTCCAGGAAAGACCTTTCCCTGACCTATCTATAGGTTTTAAAGAAACCTAGTATCTGGGTGATGGTGCATTACGAAGAGTTCCCAAAATCTTTCCTTTGAGTTTAGATTCTGGCACGAGGTAGATCCTATACTTATAAATAATCACATCATCGATTACCTTGTACCTTTTGTCCTGAAGTTGTCCATTTATAATCTAGCATGCTTGAGTATTCTTAGAATACCCAACCAGCAAATGGGATTCCAATCTGTCAATATCTCAGAAATAGCACAACATTCTACCACTAAAGGTCTCCTGGAAAGCACATCAATAACTACATTGTTCTTACCCTTGACATACTCGATGTCAAAATCATAGGCCTAAAATCTTACTGACCCACTTTTGTTGTTTTTCATTTAGATCCTTTCGCTCTAAAAAGAAGCGCAAACTGTTGTGATCTGTCTTAATTGTAAATCTGCCCACCAAGTACTGTCTAAACTTGGTTAACGCATGCATAATGGCCAACATTTCCTTGTCATAGGTGGAGTACAATCTCTCACCATCCTTGAGCTTCCTGCTCTCACAAGCTATCGGGTGCCTATCCTGCATCAAAATTGCGCCAATCCCGCTCCCTGAAGCGTCACACTCTAGTACAAAAGGGCGAGAGAAATCAAACAATTCCAAGACTGGGCATGTGCTCATCACCTTCTTGAGCTTATCAAAGGTCACATGTACATCAATTGTCCACTAGAATGCCCCCTTCTGTGTGAGATTAGGAAGGGGAGTTGATTTCTGTGAGAAGCCTCTAGCCAACCTCCTATAATAAGAGCAAAGACCCAAGAAGCCCCTCAAATTTGATACGTTCCTCAATGGTGGCCAATCTAGGATTGCCTGAATCTTTTCCTGGTGTACCTTCACCCCATTTGCACCAATCAGGTGACCAAGGTACAGAAATCTTAGTCATTCCGAACTCACATTTTGCCTCATCTAGATGTTGTAGGTGCTCCTCCCAACCAAGATGTCATCAAAAAATACTAACAGGATCTTTCGTAGTTGTTTTCTAAAAATATGGTTCGTACATGACTAAAATGTAGCTGGCGCATTAGTGAGTCCAAATGGCATAACTAAGAACTCGTAGTGTCCATAGTGACATTGGAAAGTTGTCTTATGCACATCCTCCTCGCGAACCCATATCTAATGGTATCCATATCTGAGGTCTATCTTCAAGAAATAAACTGCCCCATGTAGTTCATCCAATAACTCATCAATACAAGGAATAGGGTACCTATTCTTAATGGTCCTCTTGTTGAGAGCATGGTAATCAATACACATGAAGAGTGTCATCCTTCTTCACCAATACAACTGAAGAAGCGAAAGGACTAGAGCTAGGTTTGATGTGTCCCATCTCTAAGAGTTCCTTAATCGTCTTTTTTATTTCCTCTTTATAGTGCCTGGGATGACGATAAGGTGTAGCAATGATGGGTTTGGCACCATCCTCTAACTCAATGATATGCTCAAACCCTCTCTCTGGGGGAATGCCTAGAGGTATGTCCTCAAAAACCCTCTTGTGCTTATCAAGCACTGGCTGAATGTCGATATGAAATTGCTGCCCTAAATCTAAGGTAGCCTTAGAGGAAATAAAACAGCATGCTGCCCATTCCATGTTGTCATGCCTCATAATAGCCTCCATCCTATGGCTTGAAATCAACCTGTGTTCACCCTCTAGCATAGCCTTGAGAATCACCTATCGGCCATCCTGTAAGAATTCCAGTTGCATCTTATCATGATCAACTGTGTACCTGACAATAGTATACAACCACTATCTTCCTAACATGGTATCTAATCCATCCAAATCGACCACATAAAAATCTGCCTCAAGAAGAAAGTCATCAAAGTGAATCGGAAGTCTTGACACTTTCCCGATGCACCTCAATCTCTAACCTCCTGTTACTCTAACCTCAAACTCAGGTATATCATCAATTTGTAACTTTCTCTTCGTAACCCAGTGTGTGCTTATGAAGTTATGCGATGCACCTGTATCTAACAGACATGCAATACGATGTGCTCTAACTACTCCCTTCAAACAAAAGGGGTGTTTCATGGGATCACTGGAAAGGGAAGCTATGATAGGAGGTTGTCCCTAAGTGGATTCCTTCTTTCTCTCTCTAGGTGGCTGCTCCTCACCTTCTTCCTCATCACTGCCCTCCTACTGCTCATCCTCCTCCTCTGAGGGCACCTCAACATAATGTATTTTGCCTTTGCCAAGGCATCTATGATCCGGTGTCCATGGCTCCCTACAAGTGAAACATAGCTTCTTCCTCCCGAGTTCATTCCGTGTCTCGAAGTCCATCCTAGGAGGGGTAGCCTTCTGCTGGTTCTTATTCTTTTGGAATGAAGTGGACCCCTTATAAAGTTTCTTAGGAGGCTATAATATCGAAAAGGGTGAGTCTAGATCATGTGCGATCTTAATAGCATCATCCAAAGTGTTTGGCTTAAGTACCTTCACCAAGCTTCTATATATGTCCCATAAACCCTCAATAAACAACATTACCTTACGTTGTTCTGACATATCTGGAACCATCACCGAAATCTATTAAAACTCATCAATGAAGTCATCTAGAGATCCATCCTGTCGCAACTGTGCCAAATCCCTGTAATAGACCTCAATCTCCTTCCTATCAAATCGAGTGATCAGCTTAGAGATGAGAGTCTCATAAGACATAATGAGACCATAATCCTAGGTGACCAACCCATGATGCCACCAATCATATGCTGCTCCCTCTAAATGCATTGTGGTGAATCTAGTGGCTTCTGTCTCTGACATGGACTTAAGTGTTAGGTAGGTGTCTAGCTTGTGAATCCAAGCTCTCACGGAGGTCTTATTGCTGCCATCAAAAGTGGGGAGAGATAGTTTGTTCATAGCTTGTGAATTCAAGTCCCTATTCTGTGCTCTAGATTTCCTGTTTTGCTGTGGTCTCTCTATCTCCCTTTTTTATTTAAGTATTGAACAAAAAACAAATTTTGCTTAAACGTATCAGGGAATAGATCCCATTCATCGTACATTGCCATAACATTACCCAGCAATAAGGCTGGTCCCGCGGATGGTGCTACCTCTTTCTCTGCATTAAAAACGGCCATCAAAGGCCTATCATTGTTCTGTGTGGGGGCCCTAACAGCTCGGGGTAATCCTGCCACACTACCACCTCCACTGTGATGACTCAGTGCTGCCCTATGAGGCGGAGCTAACTGCTACATAGCAACTCTAAGTTGCTGAAGTGCAGTCGTGATATTATTCTGCCCATCTCTAATAGCCCACAAGGTTTCCCTCACTTCCCATTCTTGTTCATTCTCATTACGAGCCATTTGAGTGTCTTGTACCTATTCACCTATCCCAAACGTTAACTACTCATCAACTGAATAACTATCCTCAATGTCAATTTGATCTAAAGATTATACTTGTTCAGGTTGGAAGTGACTAAATTTATAGGGTTTCCTCCTCATGCCTAACTGTCCTTTTTCCTATTTAACCCAACGTGTTACGTAGTAATCTTTCCCACAAGTTGGCAGGACTTATAACTCTGGTACCTGTAGGAATCCCTAGTTGGTTTGATCAAAGAATTTAAACTTGGACTAGCGAAATTTTGTCAAACTATTGGTGTGCAATCAAGGATCTTAAGCAATTGTATTGTTGTAATATCACTTTACTGATTATCAACATAAATGCCATGGAATGGTTATATTAACAATGAAATAGTGACTTCAAGAATGTACATTAAGATTGGCACGAGAACAACAATTTGTAATATCAATTTATAACAGTAACAACAAACTAAGATTTGCTATACAAGGCACCATTGACTAGACTCCAAATTCATGTAAAGATTAACCTAAATATACAGGAACTGGATATGCGGTTTAGATAAAAGTAGTACAAACCTGTTTTTAGCAATGGAGGATGCAGTAGTGGAGGCCCAGCTATATTGTTTGTGCTTGCCCAATGTCCAATGTCTAGTCACCCACTCTTCCTATGCCATACGTTGCCTGTAGTCTACTCGGCACAGCTGCTATAGACCTAATGTGTTTGATTATCTTAACTCCTACACGTTTGGTTTTGATGTTGGAGTTTTGTATCCCAAGTGCCACCACCCAGAAATTTCCTAGGAGTCATGTAGTCTCAAATCCAAGCATCTTCCTAGCTACTATGGCTCCTGTCTTGACCAAATATCTTTGTGGTGTATATCAGAAAATGCTAGTATTGCTATTTACGATTGCCCTCTGTATTCACAATGAACTTTCACAGGTACTAATAAGCTCCACTAGGTCATACCTGTCTTAACCGATGATTCTTCAGTCATTGTCCAAATATGAGTAATAAAAATTTCACCAATTCTTTCCAAGATGAATCTCCAAGAAACAGCTAGGGCTACGTCCAACTCTTCCTCTTTGCTATTAAGGGTTTGCGTCCTTAAAGCAACCAGTCACATTCAAGCAACGACTTTTCGAAGCAATATGTTAGTATATTTCATGGTTGCAAATCCCAATGCATATACTTTCTTTATAACCTCAAAGTGAGGGGAGATGCAAACAACTAAGCAATGTGGGATAAAAACCTATTTTGTCTTTTAGTCACTTAAGTCATTTTGTCATAAAGTGACTTTAAATAATAAAGTACTTTTATAAATCAACTTAATAAAACAATGTGACTTAACCTTAGGACTTCTCACTTAAATATCTCCTATATTGAAACCAAAAAGACTTGTGATTGGCTGGTATCCTAAAATTAAATGTCGTTAGCCTATCCGGATGGAAAGATAGACCAACAAAGTGCTATTAGGTCTAGCGTGAAGAAGGGGACATTACACATATAGTCTTGCTCATGAAGGTACCACAATGTAATACCATCCATTCTACTTTGGTCACTTGCAGAAATAGAGAACATTGGATGTACAAATTTGTTTTTCAAACTAGGGTCTAAAATTTTCTCGAACTACACATTCTTTGGAAAATTGATTTAATTCCCACTAACCACAAATAGCTCCAAATCTAGTCATTAGTGATTACGAGGGTAAGATGTATGTTTTTTTATTGAATCTGAAGCATTGACAGGACTAAAACAAATGTTATTAGACTATGTCTACAATGGTACAACCCCACTCCCCCCTTTAAAATTAATTTTTGCGGTTGTTGATTCTAAGTTCGGGGACAAATTCAAGTTCGAGTATTTGATTCATGGATTCATTTTTAAAAAAACTAATATGATTCGTAAGAATTCGTGGGTGTGGGTGTGTGTGTCTGTGCATCATATTTTCAAAAAAATAAGATAAATATACATAATTATAAAACTAAATTATTCATAGTATGAATCTATACTGCTTGATCATTGATCAATGCCAAATGTCAAAGATAAACATTATCAATATAATTCACGAGAAAATCATCACATCAAATTATTGAATTATAAAATGAAAATTCAAAGCATACTTGTAGTTCATTAATATTTGAAACATGATTCAATATTCATGAATCGTGAGAGTGTTCATCAATCATTGAATGAATTATCCAAAAAATGTGGATCATTGGGGTCTTTCGTAGCTGCAAGTAATAGATCATCATCATCAATGGAACCAAAACTGGTTCCACTAGCACTAGTGGGTGTTGTGTTATCCTCACCTTCATCCACATCAAGTAAAGTGGCTCTAGCAAGATCCTAAATGATCATATCTAAGTCAATGAACTTCAGTGCCACATCCCAAAGCTTCTCTGCCCCCTTCTTTTATTTTAGATCCTTACGTGCTAGGAGGCACAAGTTGTTGTTAACAAACACCAAGTCTTTTTTTTTCTTACCTACTTGGTTACGCTTCACTAAGTGAATAAATGAGTATGTACTCCAATATTGTTGGACATCAAAAAAGCTCACAACCTAGCGAGAAAACAAACAAAATGAAAAATGAAAAACAAAAGATAAATTCAAGAGTGTTAAGTACATTAAAACTTAAATTCTACATTGCAAGTGGCCCCAAAAAAAAAGCACTTAAATTCCAAAGACTTACTTGTGATATGACCTTAATTGCAAGAGGATGAAGGTACATATAATCTTGCTCATGAAGGTACCACCATGTAATACCATCCATTTTACTTTGGTCAATCGCAGAAATAGAATCTGCATCTTTTCCTGAGATGAATAATCCAAATTTTGTCCTAACATTTGCCCCCACGATTAGATCGCTAAAGATCCTACTAAGTGCCCTCTTATACCTATTAGTAACCTCACCATCTCTATATGGTGTCACTCTACAAGAAATAGCAAATACCTATTGGCTATGACACCTAACAGATGCAAAGCTGTAGTCATCTTGTTCCAGTAGTGAAGAACAATTGCTTCCATCTTTTTGTATAAGGTGTCCTCAGGTTCACTCTCTCCTTTGTATGACATGGGATATCAAATGATGTTTATGTAAGTTATCTTGATGTAAATTATGTTAATTAAAAAATTTTATATTTCTTAATATACAAGGATAGAGGATTGTATTATAACTTATCAATGTTACTTTCTCCAACATGGTGTCCACGACATAATAGATATTCCCCGAGCATGGTTTATCAGTGTTGGCAAATTGAAGCATAGACATAATAGGCTTGTCGAATTGCAGCACATAATCCACACGAGCCCACCATTCATCAGCTAATATCAATGCCTTCACCTTTTGGGCCCTTGTATTGGATTGCTTCCAAATGCCCCATTGGTTGCTAATTGCCATTTATGACAATGCATCCTTTACCCTCACAAGCCATCTAAGGATGATTGTGTGTGATGCAAAGCCAGATTCAGCCACCTAAAAACAAGATTTTTATATTAACAGCAGCCATAACAAGGGAGTTGGCCCTTAGTAGATCACCATGGACAAACCACTCAAACACAGCATATTAACAGCAAACTATTACTAGCAAATTACTAGCCCTTCCCTTGATATCAAAAAAAAAACCCAAACCAACAAATTCAAACCATATTCTAGCCAACATGTTATCCCATCTACTAGTAACAAACATAAAACTACTAGCAGCTGACATAAGATCCCATATACAATCAGTAGAGACAAAATTTATACCATATGACATAATGTTCTTCCAATTCAAAACCGCATTCTTAATACTACTAAAACTACAGCTAGTATATCGACTGAAATGTTTAAACCAAAATAATAAGTTTTTAAGGCCCAACAGCCAAATCAGAAAAGTAAATGTTGGATAATTCCAGCAGCAAAGGTCCACAAGTAAACATAAAATAAACACAAAGGCCTAAACTTTGGCCTTTTCTTTTCCTTCCTTGGCCTACAAGATTTTGGCCCAGTCGTCCACCAAAAACCCATAAAGTTTCTCAAAGTCCTCTGCACCAAGACCATCCTCATCATTCTCCTATTGCAGTAATTGGAGAGTGGTGGCAGCAGCATGAGTGACTTTCAAAGAAAACTTGGAGAGAGTCGTGAATCTCTCATCCAACGCACCTCCATCTCCCTCTTCATGTCTTTAACCAACCTAGACAGCTCCTGGCATCCAGCACAATTCTCTTTCGCAATCTACATCGTCTGTACCTACATCACCATAGGTTTAGTGGAAATCATATTCTTTTCTTTCTTATCCACCCACACAAGCGAAGTAGCCATCATTGGCGAATTATCTTTTTGTTTCCTTAGAGATGAGATAGCTTTAGAGGTAAAATCCACCGTATTCATTTAAAGATTGCAGACCAATGGGTAGTGTCACAGTTGACCTTCTTTTTCTTGTTTTTTTTAATCTCCTCTGACACCAAGCAATTATCTTTAGTCCTTGTCCCCTCATCATCTTACTCCTTCCTCATTGTCTTCTTGTCCTTACTCCCTTTTTTTCTCGCTGGCTTCTGATTCTATCTTCTCATTAAGCTCCCAATTCCTACAAACTTTTTGCTTCATTTTGGCCCTACTTTTGGCCAACCTCCCAAATCTTCTTCTGCCCCCATCATTCTCATCCCCAAAATCAATAAGATCAATTTCTTCAATTTTTTCCATTTTTGGATTTTGCATTTTTTGGGTCCCAATCTTCTTTGGGTTACCCAAAGGTGAGGAAGAGGGGGAAGGCTTAGGAGCGGGGTCACAAAGCAACTCCCACCATTGCCAGTTGGATTAGGCAGCACCTGGTTATTAACTAAGGCAACACAATGAGGAGCAAGGGCAAGGTGAAAATTATAGAGCTGAAGGATAAGACCCTAGTGTCAAACAGTACAAGTTTTCCCTTTCTTCCTTCTATCCTTAACATCTGCAACAGTGGCTTACAAATCATGTAAAATAAAATACTAAATGGAAATTTCATCATGATTTCCAAAATGATCCAACAGTGGGAAATGGTGGAAGAGCAAACACCAAATCTACCCTCAAGGGTCAAATATTTCATGAGCACAAAACATACCTCATTTGAAAGGTACAAGAGGTTGTTACGACTAAAGCTACCTCTGAATCTCACCGGTTCTTAACCCTTCTTGAAGATCCTATTCATACTCGTTTCATCAATGAGCTTCATGACCTTTTTCCATTTTTGTCCTTCCATTGAGAGTCCAATAGCCATGGCGATAATTTCCTCGTTCACATGGAATGAAATAACATTAATAGTGAGTCTTCTATCAGTCCAGGAATCAACAAGTTGCGACGAAATCTTATCATCGTAGCCAACCATGGCTTCCATAAAAGGAACCAGGCCACCTTCATACAGTCCGACCCAAGTACACGACTGACTCCCTAGCATAATCCTCAATCCTTGAAGGCTCAATGCGAACCATATCACCCCTCTCGAGCCCTACTCAAAATTCTCTAAGAACTCTAGATTGTTTAATTTGGAAATGCCCTTGCTCTCTCGTTTTTGCCTTAGAAATTAATTTTCCTTAGGATGATTTAGAATGAAATTAGAAGCAGTGTTGCTATAATTATTAAAAAGCATGCTATAAAAAATATGTACCTTCAATAGTGATCAATCATCATATATGTATGTACTGCTGTCCTTTCTTCATCTTAAATGCCACATAAGCCTCTGGGGCCGTGCTCTATAAAGCAATTTGAAAGGTCAATGAATATATAATAAATAATCATCCTATATCTTATACTAAGATAGTCCTCCAAAGTCTTAAGCAACTACGGTCTACTTAATTCCATTATAGCTAAATAGTACTTTTTCCTATCCCTCATACCATCAGTAAAATAACATCAATCGCAGCCTTTTTGGTTTAAAATCAAATTTAAACCCATATCCTGCCTCAACATAAACACCACCCACAAAATCCAATAAAAATTAATACTTTTCAAATTAATCATAATTCCCCTTGTCTAAAATTGTGTTCCCTCTCAATAAGGGTGTGTACCTCACCAGGGATGGAATCCATCTGCCTCCAACACCTTAAACCCTGAACATGCAGCCCATAGCTTGCCATAGCATTCACCGCAACATTATCCTCCCAATTAGTGTGTTGCAAATCATAACTATCCAATTTAGTAAGGAGGTACCAAATATCCCCTATAATGCTAATTATTGACAACCCTGGGTCATTTTTCCCTTTAACCACTTCCACCACCAACATGGAATCACCTTCTATACTAATGTGCTTCCACCCTAGGCTGACAACAAGCTTTAATCCCCAAAAAAACACCATAGCCTTAGCCACAATATTTGAAGTGTTACCTAAGTTGCCTGCATAAGCCATCCGCTATCGACCAACCATGTCCCTAACAATACCTCCACTGGCAACACATTTGTTCCTGGTAGCACCATCAAAGTTAAGTTTCACCTTGGGATGTATAAGGGGTTTCCATTTAGTATTCGTTCTCCTCAGATTTTTAGAGTTATCAAACTTACAGAAAGAATCTGGGAGATTACAACACATAGCAATCTTTTGTTAATTTATAGGTGGGGGGACATGAGTCAACTTCCATTTACTATTTCCCAAATTTTCTTTTGGCAATCTGATGGTCCTATTGTTCCTTTCTTTCCAAATTCCCCAGCAAACATGAGGAGGGATCATTTTCGACGACTCTGATCAAAGGATGCAAGAAGGGATAGTCCCAACTTAAATAAATTGTTGCAAATCATTCTGGAAAACACACTCCACCTAGAATATTTGTAGAATGGATTGCCAGATATTCAAAGCAAAGGGGCATTGAATAAAAATATGTTGTATACTTTTTACATCAGCTTTGCAAAGATAGCATCTATTAGGGATTTGAAAGCCTCTTTTTCTTAGATTGTCAATGGTAAGAATCTTTCCATGAAGACTTGTCAACAAAAAGAAGTTAACTTTAGGGAAAAGATGATTATTCCAAACCTTACCTCAGAATGAAGGAGTAACATCCTTGTCAAACATCATGCGGTAAGCAAACTTAACAGAGAAGGGCCCATTGGAGGTTCTATCCCAAGCAAACTTATCATTATTCGAGAATAGATTAACCCTATAAACATCCAGCATCTCCTTAAGTTCACCAGCTAGGATTCTTAAGTTGTTAGGGACCACCTCAAGAATATTTCTCCACCTCTGCTGCCTTGTAAGGTAGTTACTAACTTTTTCACCAAAGTTTTGTTTTAATATCCCTTCCAATTAGGAATATTTACTCTGGATAAGGGGTTTTCCTCCTAACTAATTGTCTTCCCAATATCTTATTTTATTTTGCCTCCCAAACAACCAATGCAGCCCACCTCTTAGAAGTTTAAAGTTTTTCATCACATTTTTCCAAATTCTGGAGCCCTGCGGCCAGTCATTTTCCATAAAACAATATACATTAGGGACATTGCCAAGATACATTGCCTTTATAATATGACACCAGCTGGCATGATTCTTAGAAAGTCTCCAACCTATCTTAGCATGGAGAGCTTTATTTAGGTTCATTATCCCTCTACTACACAACCCCCCCCCCCCCCACCTTCTGGTTTACACACCGTCTCCTAATTGACAAGGCTAAGTCTATTCCTTTCTTCACTCCCCATCCATAAGAAGTTTCTTTGAATTTTTTCCAACTTCTCTGCCATCCTTTGGGTTATCTTGAAAAGAGAAAGGAGATACATAGGAACCCCCTGCAATGATGCAGTAAGTAATTGCTACTTCCCAGTATTGCTCAACATATTGCCCTTCCAGCCAGTAAGTTTTTCCTGCATTATTTCCAATATAGTATTCCAAAATTGATTAGAGACTTCCTTCACCGTCAGGAGAAGACCAAGATAGGTATCAGGAAGACCAGCAGACTGGCAGCCTAAAATGTTCTTTATTTGTAACTAAAGGTTTTGATCTGTGTTAAAGAAATATAATTTACTCTTGTTAGATATGTTTCTCTCATTTATATTATCAAGTTAAGAGGAAGTGTTAAATCCTGATAACTTGATCATATTAATGATCTGATTTTTCAGGCTAGACAGATCTAAAATGGATGTAAGGTTAGACAGATCTAAAATGCATGTAAGCTCTTTTATGTAGGGCCTCATGATAAATACATCTCCCTAGAACAAATCACCAATTTACTAGGCATACTTATATGCCTTGTATTTGACTATTGTAGTTAATTAACATTTAACTATTAGTTCATGGTTAAGACAGCCGATTTGTAGAGGAGAAGGTGTTTTATGGAGGGCCGACTTAGAAAGGGTCGTGTCCTTTCTAAGGACATGCCCCTTGGGTTTACTATAAAGAGAGGCAAGTATGTGGATAGAAGACACACATTGAAAACAAGTCTTCTCTTCTAGCACTACTACCTTAAACGATTTTATATCAGGAATAAAACGATTTCCAGAATTATTCACCATTCTCCAAGAACAATTAATATTCTGTCCAGAATACCTAAGGACCATTCCCAGCAAGGTTGAAGGTAATATATCAGTATTCTTACATCAGAATTTGCAGAAAACTTACAACTATGAATCAATCTTTCTTGAACTCACCTAATCCATACCACTACTTGCTTGTTGATTGTAAGTTTGTCTTGCAAGGTTAACAAGAAGCTTAATGAGCTTTACTTCAATTATTGCTTGCCCATGAATACACATCAATGCTTGCCCATGAATACGCATCAATAAAACCGTAATAGTTTGAAGATCTTACATCTACCTTAAGAGATTGCATCAACTTGGATGATGTTGACAGCTAAACTAAGTCTAGTAGAGTCACACAGACATTCACAATTTCTTCCATACTACAAGTAGAATAGTTCTCTAAACTCTTCTTCCCTTAGCAGTTTGTTGTTGGCAGAAGTTGAAGCAGTTGATATCCATTGAATGAATAACATAAGTCCGTTTGTGATAACTAGCATATCACATCAGAAAACTGATTAAAGTCCACAATCCATATGCATTGTTTAGCATATCAGCGTCCTTATTCAAGAGAAAGTTGGAGATTCGGTGTTTCATCCTTGGAATACTAAGTGTTTGATTTTGCATGTTGTAGTGAAACAAAAATCACTTCAACAAACAACATGATGGAGTAGTTGACAAAAGGAACTGTAGAGTAACAGATATGACTCGACTCACGTTGGAGAACAGGAGTGTTCCCAAGAAGTGTTGGGCAAATTTATCTTCCCAAATGGTCTTTGCCAACCAGTAAAGGAGAACCAATAGGAAGCTTGGTCTAGGCCAAAACTGAAGGTGAGTCATCTTAAGGTCCTCAATTCTACTACATACATCTAGAATTATTCACCATTCTCCAATAACAATTAATATTCTGTCCAGAATTTCTAAGGACCATTCCCAGCAAGGTTGAAGGTAATATATCAGTATTCTTACATCAGAATTTGCAGAAAACTTACAGCTATGAATCAATCTTCCTTGAACTCACCTAATCCATACCACTACTTGCTTGTTGATTGTAAGTTTGTCTTGCAAGGTTAACAAGAAGTTTAATGAGCTTTACTTCAATTATTGCTAGCCCATGAATACGCATCAATAAAACAGTGATAGTTTGAAGATCTTACATCTACCTAAAGAGATTGCATCAACTTGGATGATGTTGACGGCTAAACTAAGTCTAGTAGAGTCACAAAGACATTCACAATTCCTTCCAAACTATTAAATAGAATAGTTCTCTAAACCCTTCTTCCCTTAACAGTTTGTTGTTGGAAGAAGTTGAAGTAATTAATATCCATTGAATGAATAATGTAAGTCCGCTTGTGATAACTAGCATATCACATCAGAAAACTGATTAAGTTCCACAATCCATATGCATTGTTTAGCATATCAGCGTCCTTATTCAAGAGAGAGATGCCGATTCGGTGTTTCATCCTTGGAATACTAAGTATTCGATTTTGCATGTTGTAGTGAAACAAAAATTACTTCAACAAACAACACGATGGAGTAGTTGACAAAAGGAACTGTAAAGTAATGGATATAACTCAATTCACGTTAGAGAACAGCAGCGTTCCCAAGAAGTGTTGGGCAAATTTATCTTCCCAAATGGTCTTTGCCAACCAGTAAAGGAGAACCAATAAGAAGCTTGGTCTAGGACAAAACTGAAGGTGAGTCATCTTAAGGTCCTCAATTCTACTACATATATCTAGATTTCATATGCAAAATGAACTTGACACTAACAACTAGAAGGGCATGTGTGTGGTTTCCACAATCGTTTCCTAAATGAAAAATGCAATATTTTCCTAAATGAAAAATGGGATTTAGATCTAAATCTCTCCATCACAAAAGTTGCATCTTCTTTCTCTCATACATGTGAAAATTTACTCCTTGCACAAACCCTTTTTGGCTCTAGACAAACTCTGATCCCTTGGCCAGCAATAGCACACAAGAGAGCTTTCACCAGACCATAAGAGCTCTTATACAAATTATTGCCACAACTAGACATCCATAGATAACCCCCACCTCTATAAGTTGAAATTTTTTCTTATTTGGATCCAAAAAGGGATCATTTGTCCAATATGAAAGGTCTCTTTATTCCTAGGCAGCACCCATTATGAACTTCAGAAAAAAGGTCCTGTACCTACATGTTTTGAAAACATGATAAAAACAGAATAAGTTCAGAATGCAGTCCTGGGCTACACTAATACAGACACATTAAACAAATATAAAGGAAAAACCACAATATAAACCTATTATACATTAAAATAATAAATTGAAATACATCAAACAGGAAATCATTTTGGTGCAAACTATTCGATCTCCTAACACTCTGAAATGCTCCTTCACACATTTGAAATCCTACCCCTCGAAGAATCAGCTGCCTTTGCTCTTTAGAATTACAAGTTTGGTCCAGTATTACTAAATTAGTGCTTCTGTCATTCTTTTATTTTTAAACTTTGGGTATGCATTTTATTGTTTAGGTGTTCTAGTTTTTCTTATTTAATCAATTTCCTGTAGCTTTAAGGCTGTGTCGACCTCCAGATACACCCAGGTTTGCCCAAGGTACTGCCCAGGACATACCTGGAGCAGACCCAAGATGCACCTTGCCCCTAACCTGTTTGATACAAATATAGAATCCTGCTGCATAATACCCAGCAAATTAGAAGCGATCTTTCTGTATAGTAGACGAGTACATATGTTATAAATATATCACCTAGAAGTGCGCAAAGAAATGCTTTTCTTTTTAGAATCACAAGTACGCTTAAAGATTTGAATTCTCAAGCTTTAATTGAAACCAACAATAAATTTGAATTTCGCTCTATCCTATATTAAAATAAAGTAATTGCCAACCTTGCATGCATCTACCAAGAGCTTCAGACAACGTAGGTAAAGTAGAAGAGAAATGAAAAAAAATCAAAGCAAGAAACATTAGGAGTGCAAGGTACGGGAGGATCGAAGTGGCGCACAGTAGAAAAAAGAAAGAAAATAGAAAGATTCTTGGAAAGGATTATCTTCAAAAAAACAAACACAAAAAATATATATTAACTTTTCATATGAGCAAATAGTTCCCCTGTAGCAGATGTTTGATAATCAACAGAATTTTCTATCTTGTTTCCTACATAGAGAGGCAATCAACATGTCTTCCAACAATTCAACCTTGGCCATTTTCTATTCAAATTGCGATAAAGAGCTATTAACTACAAATATGGTAAAACAATGGAGTTTGACCTTGTCTGGTGTTCCTTTTCAGCTGTTTTTCGAGCCATCTCTGCAGCTGTGAATCCAAATGTATCGAATTGAGATGAAGTGCTAAGCTCCTTTGCATTTAATTCCTACATGAAACATCAATTTATTGAGATCAATATGTACAAACATGTTCCGGAAGATGACTTTCAAAAATTAATGCACAATACATATAGTGTTTCATAGATTTTAATCCATCTTCAAACTGTAGTAGTGCCTATGGATAAGGGCACTTCTTCCTACCAGCCCTCTCTCCTTTGACTCCTATGTGCATTAAAAAATCTTGAGAAATGGCTGAATGTGAAAAAAAAAAAGCTACATAAAAAAAAAGAAGTCATCAAAACCTTTTCATCATGTCATGGCACATCATGCAGCTAGGATTTAGTTCCATAAATTAAGACATGAAGGTAAAGTTCAATCAGAAAATGTGCCCATATACAGTGCTACTGTTCTTGTAATTGCTCCCATTTAAGTATTGCCATCCTCCAACTACACCAGAATTGAAGTTTAGAATCAACAACATCTAAGCCAAGTTTGTCTAATTGATGATTAACCAATAACCATAGAAGGATTATCTCTAGGTCAATTCAGTGTGACTTAAGTTACAACATTAACACTCCCTCTTAGTTAGGGAGGATTGTTATGGAACACATTATGCTCTCAAGCATGTAGAGAGATATCATCTCAATTTGATATTCTTGGAATGGCATATTTAAGGATATCAACATATATCCATCAACTTAGATGTTATCTTTTGATATCATCCAAAATATGATTCAACAAGAAATATCAATCATATGATATTCATCATACTTATATTCTCTTGGTATGTGCACTGGCATCATGTTCATGATGTCTACCAAAAGAATATGTTATATGCTAGAAGGATATGGGTTATCTGATCTTCGGCACACTCTAGGACATAATAGTCATGATCTCAAAGATAACAACTTATTGTAGTCTCCATTATGACAAGTATCACGATCTCCAGCACACTCTAAGACATCAAATTAATGTAATATGTCATGATATGTTTGTTATCATGATCTCCAGCACATTTTGAGACAATAAATTTAATGTAGTCTATCATGATAATAGAGCAAGAACACAAGAACAACAAATGGAGTATCATGAACTACGGCACATTCCAGGACAACAACTTAATGTAGTTCATCATAATTATAGGTTGAGCCATTGTTGAGATTGTCACCTTACAATAGCGACCTCACAAATACATCAATGAAATATCATCACCTCTCATGATGTTTTCCAACAAAATCATGTAGTAACTCACACGATATTGACTATGAACCAAGTTAGAGGATGGATAGACCATAGATGCTCCTAGAGGGTGGAACAAGAGCTTTCACCTCAAGCTTCTCTTTCACAAAGAACAATGTATTATAGAGAATTTCACCTCAAAGTTCTCCCTCTCAATCTATTAACTTTTTCCGATCAAGGTTGTTTCTGATGGAATGCCAAACTCCATATGAATCTAATATCAACCTTCTGACCTCCTCAACAAGGTTGCCTCTAATGAAGTGTCAAACCCCCTCTTTAAATAGAAGGACAATCACGATCTCAATCATCAAGGATATTCACTTCAAGAGCCTCACTTTCTCCAACTTGATCATTCGATGTTTAATGAATCCTAGATCAGAATTTCTTTGGAGCTATTGTCATAAGATTGAGTCTGCACAATATTTGGTAGCATGTATAAAGTACCAACTTTCTTTTCTTGCAAGAACATCCTCAGACATAAAGGAAAAGATTAAGTTAAATATCTTTTATAGTGTGTAGAATTACAAAGAAGAGAGAGACTACAGTGAGTAGATAAATAAAATGCTTACATGTACAAGTTACTCCAATGAAAGTCTACATGAATTAGATCAGAAAATGTCTCCATATAAGCATTTGCCAAACAATGGGAATGGAACATTGGTTATAATTTCCCCCCACAATGTAAAATTCCCACTCAGTTGCTCTGTGTTTGGTGTTCCTACCAATAATGCTTTAATCAACCTTATCTCTATACATATTTATCAATGTATCTGACGACGACTTATATAGCTTTACAATTGAAGCAAAAAATTCATTCTTGGGAATAATGACATTGGTCATTGTTATTCTTCGCATTGCCTTACTTCAAAATGACAATGTAACATAATTTGAGAATATGATTGCCATATGAATCCACTGAGATGCCACCCAAATTCTTCACTGTCCTAATGCTGAAGATTTAGTTTGCTGACAATCCCCTAATACTATTTATTACAAAATTCTTCCTTACATAGCTCCGAGAATAGCTGCTAATGCTTTTGATTTGCGATAACTTCTTAGATAAGGTACATGCCTAATACATAGCTCCAACACCCTTTACACATGATGTCTAGTACACTCCCATTAGCCTTCGTACTGTTTAGCAGGCAAGGGAAGATTCACGTGGTTTCTCCCTACATCATACCTTGTTACCTTTGAGTTTGTACATATCATAGAGCACTTGTGTAGTATCTTTTGAAAGTCTTTCCCTCTCCTTATCATGCAGTTTTACTCTGCATCCTTCCATATATAGATTGTCAACTTCATGCAATGATGCAATGTGGAATGCCTATCTAAATTTCTATGTTTCTTCCTTCTTTATATTTTGGGTAAACATTATTTTAATCCTTTCTTGCTTATTATTTGGGAGTCTAAAATTGAATGTTGTTCCATTTCATACAAATGCAAATGTGTGTGTGTGTGTGTGTGTCCGTTGTTATAACACTTCCATGTACGTTAGAAATAATTTGCATTTATTCTCCAGTGGTTATTATCGTATCTAGGTCGCCTTGGCCTGTGCTTATGTCCTTCCAAATTTGAAGAATATATACTAAAGTTGACAATTTTAGAGTGTGATAATTTAATTTCTCCATTATAACCACTGATAAGAATGTCGTCTTCAGGATCGTCCTCCCTTGTTCATTGTATTGGTATCAATGTTGTTCACATTTATTATATGCTTAGTTTGGAGCCACTAATAAGAGGCACAGCCCACAGATGATTGTTTAAAGGACTCTGAGGAATACAAACTGTCTCTTGCTAGAGAAATATGATTGCACTCAGATAAACATGTATATCTCGAATAACCTGCCTAGATGTTCCTTTGGTACATGGCTTCACTCTGAGAAAAATCTTCACTAAAATGCTGATTGTTATGTTCCTCCTAAGACACCAATAGTTGCATGCATCCACAATTTGCGTTCTAAAGCATGTATATTGTCCCTCTCAGTACTGTGTCCAACCAGAGGTCGTCATTAATAGCTTTGGTCTGAAAATAGATTTTATGCAGTTTTTGAATAACATCGGTGTCCCTTAGTTGTCAACTCGGTCTACTTTACCATGTTGTTAGACAAAACTAAAGTCGAATGCACTTTTCTGCTTCAGAAGATGTCCCTCTCTGCTCCAGATTCAAGTGCTTTGGTGTAAGCATCCAACTACAAGTTTGACAGGAACTCCTAGAACCCAAACTAAATGTCATGCACTTTTTATTTTTATTTTTGAAGGATCCAAATACTTCTGGAATTGCCTCTGTAATCTTACTAGTCAGCAAATTTTTTAGATAATATTAACATTAATAGATATATATATATATATATAGAGGAGGGTTTGTAACCAATAACCATAGAAGGATTATCTCTAGGTCAATTAAATGCTACTGAAGCTACAACATTAACATCACAAAGATCACTAAATGTTGATCATAAGCATACTCCAAGTACCAATCATACAAAGTGTGAGCCTCAGAAACAACAATCTGATGGTTTTGCATCTGTATTTCTATTTAATATATTATATACCTCACTAGTTGCCCTTTCAGTCTACCCACGACATGCAAAAGATCCTGTTTTATATTTGGAAATATGCCCCAAGTCTTGGCCTTAAAGTTCATTACCTGCTAAAAGTTGTAAATAATTCTCCAGTTGCCATGTTTTCCACTGCCTCTGTCACAATGGATATTGCTTGCAAAAAATTTCCTTGGATGCATACTTATCACATCAACAGGTCATGTTGTTCCTTTGACACTTCAAGGTCAAATATTGATCAAATTACTGAAGTTCTTGTCCCAAAAAAAATCGTTGATCCTGAGAGGTTCAAATTCTCGAGCATTTCTGCGTCAATACATCCTTGAGATTTCATTTCCAACTAGTTATGGCGCATGAAACCTGCTTATCCTCAAATTTCCCTTTTGGATGGTGCTCTGCTTACATTTTGTCAGTTACCACTGACTGCCAGCTTCCAGATGTCCCACAGAAAGTAAATTCTAATGAGAGATCCCCTCCAAGGTCTGAGCTCATTTTCTGATGTATTTTGAGTTTAATTACAAGGATTTTGACTGAGTTTCAATTCCAAGTGAGTTTTTGGGTTTTAACATTGAAACATATACAAAATATAATGCGCTTAGTTCCAAAATGCAAATATATCAACGACTGATATAAAAATTCTGAGTTATGATATATTTATAACAACAATTTAAACCCTGTATTTACAATTCCAAATAGCAAGGGGTGCATACTAGAAAATTAGCACTCAACCACTTAACAAATTTATTGATGAAACTGAGGGGTCCCCAAAAAAGGGGCATCCGGCTTGCCAAGGTGGTACCAAATGCTTTATTTCTGATCAACAACAATTATTGAAAACAAATAAAGGAAGAATCAATGAAAATGTTAGACCCTATACTTGACTTGCACGCGAAGATGTCAACCTCGGACTAGCAATCCCCAATTTGCATAAAAAGACTGATTCAAAATTTATTCCTGATTTCTGACGAGTCTGAATCTGCCGCTGATGAATACTGATAACGAATTTGGCAACAAATTCCCAATGCCAAATCCAAATGGTATTGCCTGCAAGAGGAGTGGTATGGCTGAAAGGTGAATGGTATGGCTGGCTTAGGAAGCTGCATCCCTTCAAAAATTTCATAAATTGTTCTATAACTGCTCCAATCAACTCATTGAGGAAATCTTGCAGATAATACATCAAAAAATGCCCAATCAACCTCCATCTTGCATCCCTATTTTTGCAAATAATTCTTACCTGAATAAACCAAACCTTAGAAACTTTAGTTGCTATAAGAAAACCTGCAAAATATGTCTGTGAATCATCCAATGTAGCACAAATGGAAACCCTGTATAGATTCCCCTTAATGGTGAACTAAGATTTCGTGCAATTCACAATTCCCCAAGGGTTTTTATCCTCAGAAAATAGTTGGTAAGAGCTGCTCTGTGAAAAAAACTGATTTTGATCTCATAATAATGAAATGATGCCTCCTCATGTTACTTTATTGACTTTGAGCTGTAATCGGCCCTTTTATGATTTTTCACTTTATTTAATTATATGTAATTTTACAAACTTATTTCTCCTCATCAAATTTGAACCGCTTACGAGTTTCTTATTAATAATCATAGTTGGAAAACTCGCCAAAATCTAAAACTTTCAAAGGCCTAAAAAAAATTAATGAAAAAGGCATTTCTTGGCAAAAACCTTAGGAACCTAAAAGAATTGCTCCAATTCAATTAGAAACGCATTAGTTTTCTTTTTTGCAAAAGTAAATGAGATGATGCATTCAATGTGTCAATAAATGAGAAAACAAAAGAAACAAACTGAGTCTAGATATATTTAGATGCAAAGTGGGTACAAAATCGCATCCTAGTAATGAATGTTGATGGCTGGAAGTAAAATAGTAAATACTTTATGTAAAAATAAAAGTAAACACATCATTATAATTTCATCTTCCTCTTCCCAGCACTAGCAAAAATTAAGAGGGTAGAACTAGAGGGTCTAGTCCTAGAAGTCATAATTGGGCATGAGTATGTCTCCTCATTCATTATGTCTGACTCCTGTTGTGTCTCGTCCTCCATCCTTGATGTAGCTCTGCCTCTAGCTTCTCCTAGCACTAGCAATGACTTCTCATCCTCCACAATGTCATCCAATGTGAAACCAAATCCAACTTGGAGGTCAATTTTTCCCACTTTTATTGGCATTTTCCCCCATATTTTTCAACGGGGGTTTGTGGGCAGCATCCCCAAGACAAGGTCAAGGGCCAGTGCCTCTTGCGTGCTCCCTATTGCGATACAAGGTAGGGTCAAGGGGAAGCACCCTACAAAACATAAACAACTTTTATTATAGTACAAAGGCGTTCGGAGTTATTTTTCTCAAAAAACTATACAATTGAATTCTGATACCACTGTTTTTTGTAACTGACTTAAAGTCTTGTTACATGGCTCAGGTTAGGGCTTTTAATATGAGAATTTGGTAGCTTCTTGCAATGGTATTGAGTTGCAAGGGATTCCAGATTCTAATCAAGTTGAGTTACTAGATTATAATATTGGACTCTTTGTTTGGTGGATGTAGCCGAGATTGTATGAAGCATTTAAATCTTTATTTCTTGTACTATTTTTGTGTGATTTATTCCTTTACTTTACTAGTTACATTTGCATATAAATATTAGTTATCTGTCTTTATTCAAACCCTAACAAATTTTACCTTTAACCGGTGATTTTAGACTGCCACTGAGTTCTACTAAAAAATAATATAGATTTTTAGCCAAAGACACAATGAGTTTTTGAAATTTTGCAACTTGTTGAGTACTCTGCGAGTGTCAATCTATGTTAATAATAATGTTGTTTTAAAATTAATTTAATATAAATCTTTCTACGCATCATGCCCCATGATGATCCATTTATTGGTTAATTTATTATAATATTAAAAAGTAACTTTACTATATGTTCCTTTTATTAATTTATTTAGAACATAATAGTCATAACTTCAATATTCCATTTTATTCTTGAAATCACCACCTGTACTCCAAACTGAAAACTGAGTGTTGTCACTAGTCCAAGGATGATATCTAAATATAGCAAAGCCACTGCCATCCACTCCTAAAAAATAGGAACCCTTCATACAATTCAGGAAGTTTTCTCAAACAATCTGAAATTGCTCAAAATGCTTCCCCGACCATCTCCCAATCTCCTAAAAATAGGAGACTGGTTCGAAGTGTCTAAAATATCTCATAAAGCTCCCTGCTAAGCTTCACAATCCCTAGTTGAATCCACTAATGAGTATGCTGACCTATGGGAGCCCCTGATTATAGGTCAAATTTTGGTGTAGTCTGAACTACCTAAGGAAGGAGCATTATAATTCTCCCTTCTCAGGATTGGTTACCCTCAAGCAACCTGCACCTCCTTGCTAAACCCAAATGCTTGGATCCAATATAAACCTCAGAGGCGTTGTTTCACTGATCCACTATGCTATTCTATAAGAACATTATCCAAAAATTTGTGAAGTGATCATCAAGATCCATAAGAAACAATGCATCAACCATGACAACACCCAGATCTCAACCAATCACCATAAAGTAACCATCCATGTATTTAAAACATCAAGACAATGTGAAAATGAACTCCCACATGCCAAGAAACCAACACAAATGGCCAACAGACACTGCTGCCATTACTTGAACCAACAACATTCATGATGTCATCTAATTAAAGCAAATCAAAATTATCCGTCTCAAACCTTGTGTCTCTCCAATAGACTTCATGTCAAACACTCCTAAGTGACTCAAGGCTGATGTACATAGCCAAATCTGAAAGTGTAATGGAAACCCAAGTGGGACAGCAACTAGTCCGTGAATTATCAGATAAAATAAAGTCTCCTACCAACAAATATATTGCTGGCATATCATAACATATTGGTGACATAACCAAATATGAGCTATGGATGCCATCAACACCCATCAAGACAAATTTTGAGTAGTTGATCTACTATGAATGTCATCAGAGGAATCTTCATCATAATTGTGACAATGATAAACATCTGAGCTTCTGAATAGGCCAACCTTTTCTCATTATCATCTATGGACTGGTGAATGTTATGAATTTGCTAAAAATGAAGTTTAGCCTGTTTAGCTAGCATCTTAGCTTGCTTTGCCTTTTCTAGCCATCCTTCATTCAACTTTTGGGACTATTCCAAAGTGTCTAAAAATAGTCCTATATTGAGCTTAGACTTTTCATTGCCCAAAAAACTAATACTTTTCCCGTAGAACCAAGAAAATGATGCTAAATATAGCAACAGTTGCATAGCGATTATATATCATTTACACAAACCTTTGTCTATAAAGACAAACCAATACAATACAAGAGACCCCAGAATTATGGTTGTCGCAACACATGTACAAAAATAGCAGTCACCAATAAAGTGCCCTTCCATTTATCCCCAAAGATGAATAACCACGTCAGCACAATATTCATTGGTGCTTTAGACAAGACAGTAAATGATACCCAATTAATCTCATTGACAACTCATCTCAATCGTCGCCAGCAAGCAAGGAATAACGAGACAGCCTTCTTACTCAATGACACTAGCACTTCATACTTCATTTAAGAAGCAAAGTGAAAATTATGGAAGAATGTCGCTTCATCTTCCATTGAATACATACTCTCATTCAAAGTATGGAAAAAGAACAAAATACATATATTAAAAAATGTCTTTGCTGAAGATGAGAACCAACTGAGAAAAAATGTAGAACATCAACATAGGTAAGAATGATATCTCAGACAGCAACTAAAACATTAACGCTCCCTCTTAGCAAGTGAGAGACCATTCATATGTCTTGGCATCTCTTAACATGACAAGCATAAGAAGCTGCAACCAAAATGTGTCAATGACAAAATCTCATCATAGATTTACTCAACATAATATTGTCATCTCATCGTGAAATTCACCATGGCTATAGAAACAGAAAAGCTATGTCATGTAGTCTCACACATGACTTCCACCATGACTACTCCTAGAGGGTGGAACCACCATACCAACTCCCAGAAGGTGGAACAAGGACTTTCACCTCAAACTTCTCTTGTAGAAAAGAGTGCATTAACAACAAATTGTGTTTCGAACTTCTCTCTCATGGAGAAGAACAGAATGATGGGGACATAACCCAAGAACAGAATGGACACAACAGAAAAGGGGAAATTATATTAACTGAGAAAATAAGCTAGTACAAACAGTACAGAGAAAATAAACTTCAAAACATGCCATAAGGGCTTACAATAGCATAAATCTGGAGATAATTTCTCCTTTCAGTACCTCCTCTCAAACTCCACTCTGAAAAACTGCCTTTACAATGCCAGAAATCTCCTTAAATAGACCTCGGAGGGTTAAGGACTAGGAGTACATTCTAGAAAGTGCTAGTAGGCATCCACCGACCAAATAGAAGGTTCCAGAAGCTACATTAGAAGTCGACGCAAATCTAGAAGAATCCAGAAACGGTAACCGAACTTCCGAGAGGCATAACTTTTCAACCGTAGCTCCGATTGACGAACCGTTTACATTTTCGGAAAGCTCTCGAAGCGCTCTATAGCCCTATGGACGAGCTTCGCTCGTCCCCCATTTTTCAGCCCTTTTCGAGGTCATTTAATGCCCCTAACCTAACTTTGAAGCATTCTTAGGAGGTCTCCAAAACCCGAAAAACTGCAATAACTTTCAAACCGTGGGGCCTTTTGACCCGATTCTTTTTTTGGAATGTTCTAAATTACAATTACATTCATCTGGCCAATTCACACCTTCTAGTTCACCAAAATGATGGCCCAATTACATGCTCCTATTTTTTCGGGATTTTCTAGCACACTCATAGTGGAACTGTGAGAGTTGGAACCTTTATTTGACCCAAATGGGTGTCCAAAAATGAAAACACATGAAACAGAAACTAAGTCTAAGTACATTTTTTTGGATGACACAGGATTGCCCTTATACCTCTGGATGCTCTTGCATCAGACACCCAGGGTAGATTGAAAAGTGACCCTGTCACTTTATGAATGGTAGAGGAAATCCCAAATGTGAAACCTCAGCTGCTGAAATCCAAGTTGAGTCCTCGATCGGTCGTCCTTTCCATTTGACCAAATACTCTTCATACTGCCTGTTTCTGGTACTCCTACCCACACGATGATCTAGAATGTCTTCTATCTCCTCCTTCTTAGAAGCAGGAATTGGACATGGCTCTAACACCAGCTCCTCATCTGCACCATCATCATGATACTCTGTTAAATCTGCAATGTTGAAAATGGGAGAAATGTGAATACCATCTGGCAGCTCCACTTCATATGCATTTCTTGAGTAATGTTTCTTCAAAATTTTGCAGGGGCCAAATTTCTTCATTTTCAGCTTGTTGTAAGTACCGACTGGAAATCTTTCTTTTCGTAAGTGCACCATGACTAGATCCCCTACTTGGAATTCCTTATGTCTTCTCCTTTGATCAGCCCTAGCTTTATACTCTTGATTCATCTTGGTAATGTGTGTTTGAACCTCCTCATGTAGATGCTTGATATGTTCAGCAAATTCCTCCGCTTCAGCACTTGTCCTCTCCCCTTGTTCTATCTTCCTTAATTCTGGTGCAGTCCTTGGGCTATTACCATATACAATTTGGAATGGTGATTTTCCAGTACTCCTATTTATAGAGTTATTGTAAGCAAACTCTTCTTGTGGTAGAATCAAATCCCATCCCTTGGGCTTATCCCCAACTAAACATCTCAGCAAATTGCCCAGACTTCTATTTACCACTTCTGTTTGGCCGTCAGCCTGCGGGTGATGCGTGGAACTGAATTTTAGGTCTGTTCTCAACTTCTTCCACAATGTCCTCCAGAAATACCCCACAAATTTAGTATCTCTGTCAGAAACTATACTCCTTGGAAGACCATGTAGTCTTACCACCTCTTTGAAAAAAAAGTCTGCAATATGGACAGCATCATGAGTTTTGTGGCATGGAATGAAATGTGCCATTTTGGAGAACCTATCAACCACCACGAATACTAAGTCATTACCCCTTTGTGTCCTTGGCAATCCAAGAACAAAATCCATACTTATGTCCTCCCATGGCCTTGATGGAACAGACAATGGCTGATATAGGCCAGTATTGTGACTAAACCTCTTGGCAACTTGACAAACCTGGCAACTCTATACAAACTTCTTCACATCCTGTGAAATTTGAGGCCAAAAATAATGTTCTCTAAGAATGGCAATGGTCTTATCTCGACCAAAATGTCCTGCCATCCCTCCACTGTGTTTCTCCTTAATCAGATTTTCCCTCATGGAACTCCTTGGAATGCACAACTGACTACCCTTGAACAACATGCCATCCTGAATCAAATAATCTAACCACTTGGTTCTATCTACAGCAACAGGTTCTTTACAAGCTTTCCATGCTTCAGCAAAATCAGGATCCTCGAGGTACAAATTCTTGAGTTCATCAAACCCAACTACTTCAACCTGCATTACTGTAAGCAACAACTGTCTCCTACTTAGTGCATCTGCAACCCTGTTAGATTTTCCACTTCTATGCTTCAACACAAATGTATAACTCTGCAAGAACTCTACCCACTTCATATGCCTCTGATTCAATTTCCCTTGGCTATTTAGGTACTGTAATGCCTGATGATCAGTATACAAAACAAATTCCTTTGGCAATAAATAATGCCTCCATTTCTTTAAGGCCTGAATTATTGCATAGAACTCTTGATCATAAACAGAATACTTCTTCTTTGCATCATTCAATTTTTCACTAAAGTATGCAATAGGCTTACCGTCTTGGCTTAATACAGCCCCAATAGCGCTGCCACTGGCATCACAATCCACCTGGAAAACCTTTCTAAAATCTGAAAGTGCCAACACAGGCTGTTCTATCACCTTTTTCTTCAGCAATTCAAAACTTCTCGCAGCTGCTGCAGTCCATTTTAACTCTTTTCTATCCCCTCTTATTGTAATATGCCACTGAAATTCTTAATAAACTTCCTGTAAAAACTAACCAGACCATGAAATGATCTTACCTCAGTAGCAGACCTTGGAGTAGGCCATTCCAAGATGGCTTTTACCTTCTCCGGATCCATTTTGAGACCTTCGGGTGATATAACAAACCCCAAATAGACTAACTCCCTTTTTGCAAAGTTACACTTCTTCAGATTAATTAACAGTTTCTCTTCCCTTAGCCTTTCAAGGACACTACGAATATGCAGTAAATGTTCTTCCAAAGTCTTGCTGAAAATTAAAATATCATCCAAATAGACAATAACAAATTTTCCCAAGAACTTCTTAAGTACCTCATTAATGAGCCGCATGAAGGTGCTTGGGGCGTTCGTCAATCCAAAGGGCATGACTAACCACTCATAAAGACCCTCCTTGGTCTTGAAGGTTGTCTTCCACTCATCTCCTTCTCAAATCCATATCTGATGATAGCCACTCTTGAGATCTATCTTTGTGAAGTACTGAGCTCCACTCAAGCAGTCCATAAGATCATCCATCCTTGGCAAAGGAAACCGGTACTTGATGGTGATCCTATTTATAGCTCGAGAATCTATACACATCCTCCATTCTCCATCCTTCTTTGGTGCGAGTACTGCAGGTACTGCACATGGACTCAAGCTCTCTCGAATCAAGCCCTACCTCAACAGCTCTTGAACCTGTCTATTTAGCTCCTCTATTTCAGTAGGAGTCATCCTGTGAGCAGCCTTGTTAGGCAAACTAGCTCCTGGAATCAGATCTATCTGATGACTGATTTGCCTCACTAGTGGCAATCCATCTGGAACATTATCAGAGATAATATCTCCAAATTCCCCTAGTAAATCTGAAACTTCAAGTGGTATTTCACTACTACCTTCTTTATCTTTCCTAGGAATCAAAGCATAGCACATATGCTGATGTTTCATGCCATCTAAAAACTTCCTTTCATCAACAAGACAAATCCTAGCACTGCTATATACCTTTTCACCTTCCTTTTTCATGGGCTTCAATTTGTGGCGAACTCCATCTTTTGTCAGAGAGTATGTGTTTGCATGTCCATCATGTACTGCATGTCTATCAAACTGCCATGGTCTACCCAACAATAGATGGCAAACATCCATCGAAATAACATCACAGAGAACTTCATCATGGTAACTCCCAATTTTGAATTTCACTAAACATTGTTCACTTACCAGGACCTTATGATCATCTTTTACCCAAGCAATCCGATAGGGCTGGGGATGTTTCTCCCTCTTGAGCTTCAGCTTAGAGACCATCTCTTCTGATACCAAGTTATTAGTGCTACCACCATCAATGATCACGTCACAGCATTTATCCTCACACTTGCATCTGGTACGGAACAGACTCCTCCGTTGTCCTAGTTCAATCTCACCACTTAGTAGGACTCTTTCATTTACCAAGGTCTCACCTCTTTTTGCATCCTCTGAATGTGATGATTGTGCATCTTCATCCACATGAGCAACCCTAGCTTGGCCCTCAGCTCTCCTATCTGTCCTTCCTTGTCGTTGAGGGCATTCAAAGGCACGATGACCTTCTTCATTGCAATGGAAACAGGTACCACGGAAGCCTCCTCTTCCTTGTCCTAGTCCTCTACCTCTTCCTCTCTGATTTCCAAAGTCTTGATCATGGGAGTGGTTGAAACCTTCATTCCTCTGGTTCTTGCTAGTACCCACATCTTCATTTTTCTTTTGGGTTTCATTGCGGCCTCCAGATGATCTACCGCTTACCCTTCCTCCTTGACCGCACCCTCTTTGTCTTCCTTCAAACCTTTTATTCAGCTTCTCTTCAACTTGTAGGGCAAACTGGTATGCCTCTTCAACGCTGGTCATTCTTACCAGACTTAATTCCTCCTGGATGCTAGGTCGCAACCCACTGATATAACGAGCAACCTTCTCCTTATTTGCTTCTGCATGCCCTCCTCTAATCAAGAGTCAGTAAAATTCCTCTGTATATTCTTGGACTGATCTTCCTGCTTGCTTTAACCCATGCATCTTCTTAAACAAATCAAGCTCGTAGTCCATAGGAATGAACTGCTTCTTCAATTTGTCCACCATGCGATCCCATCTTGTAATCTTCTCCTTTCCTCTTCTGTTTCTTTCCAATTGAACCTCTTGCCACCAGATTTTGGCATGGCCTTTCAGTTTGGCCTTTGCAAACTTAACCCTATCTGGGTCCCTGATATCCTCATACTCAAAGTATTCTTCCAGTTCATTGATCCAATCGATCAACTCATCTGGTTTCAGATTTCCTGAAAATACACCCACTTCAATTATGGGTCTTTTCCCAAACTTAGTAATGGCTCTAAAAAGCCTTTCCTCTGCATGATTCAAAACTTCTCCGTCAAATTCCCCTTCTGGTCTCATTTCTTCTTCTTCATTGTCATCTTCACTTTCATCACCTGCGGCCACAATTGTTCCTCTACGGAGCTCCTCCTGCAATGCTTGTACCTGCCTTTGGAGGGCTCTAACCTCCTCAGGATTAATAGCTCTGGCCCTTCCGCCACGCTCTCTTCGTGGAGGCATCTTCTAACTCGAACCCACAACCACACAGTCCTGGTGCAAACTGCCTCACAGTCGGCGCTCTGTCTACACACTCAGGAAAACCAGCTCTGATACCACTTGATGGGGACACAACCCAAGAACAGAATGGACACAACAGAAAAGGGAAAATTATATTAACTGAGAAAATAAGCTAGTACAAACAATACAGAGAAAATAAACTTCAAAACATGCCCTAAGGGCTTACAATAGCATAAATCTGGAGCTAATTTCTCCTTTCAGTACCTCCTCTCAAACTCCACTCCGAAAAACTGCCTTTACAATGCCAGAAATCTCCTTAAATAGACCTCGGAGGGTTAAGGACTAGGAGTACATTCTAGAAAGTGCTAGTAGGCATCCACCGACCAAGTAGAAGGTTCCAGAAGCTGCGTTAGAAGTCGACGCAAATCTAGAAGAATCCAGAAATGGTAACTGAACTTCCAAGAGGCATAACTTTTGAACCGTAGCTCCGATTGACGAACCGTTTACATTTTTCGGCCCTTTTCGAGGTCATTTAATGCCCCTAACCTGACTTTGAAGCATTCTTAAGAGGTCTCCAAAACCCGAAAAACTGCAATAACTTTCAAACTGTGGAGCCTTTTGACCTGATTCTTTTTTTGGAATGCTCTAAATTACAATTACATTCATCTGGCCAATTCACACCTTCTAGTTCACCAAAATGATGGCCCAATTACATGCTCCTATTTTTTCGGGATTTTCTAGCACACTCATAGTGGAACTGTGAGAGTTGGAACCTTTATTTGACCCAAATGGGTGTCCAAAAATGAAAACACATGAAACAGAAACTAAGTCTAAGTACATTTTTTTGGGTGACACAGGATTGCCCTTATACCTCTGGATGCTCCTGCATCACAGAATAACAAGGAATTGTACCTTGAACTTCTCCCTCATAGAGAAGAACTCATTAACAAGGGATTGCACCTTGAACTTCTCCCTCACGGAGAACTCATTAATAAGGGATTGCACCTTGAACTTCTCCCTTACGGAGAACTCATTAACATGTTTAAAGATCACTGAAGTTGAGACTCTCTCTTAGTAAGAGCAGTATTATCATTTAATTCAATTATCACAATAAAAGAGTTGATTCCAGGCTTGACCAAACAAGGAACTTTAGCAGCCATACTGCTACATGAGCTTGTTGATCCTCGACAGAAGGACTTGACACTCTCCCTCTACTGCTCAAGATCTCTCTAATTGTTAACTACTCCTTTTAGAAGCAGTTGGTCAGATGACAATCTAAACTGATCAGTTGGTGTGACTTCCTCATAGGTTGCATTAAATTTTCAATCTCCCATTATCCTTATGCTCTTTGATCTATCCTAGAAGGATTTTAGAGAGACTACTAATAGTTCATAGAATCAAACTATCACAAAGGAAAATACAAGTGCTAGATGTAAGAATCCCAACAGGTTCTAAATCTTAACAAACATCAAATTGCTTTACATTTAGATTGTGATGATTTTAAATGAAGTTTAAATGCTTGCAAAGTAGCTCAACAATGACTAAGCAATGAACAAGAAGCAATGGCAACTACTCTTGATCATTTCAAGTGCATATATCAGAATTTTTACATAAAAATCTACACCTACAACCAAGGAACATTCTAACAAACACTTGAGATGAAAAGACGTATAATTTAATTGTGAACACTGAATGAACCTGTAAGTAGTTGTCGTAGAAGTGGCTTGGCAGCTGGTAGATAGGAGAACCCAAGTACAACCCCAGCACTAAGTGGATTGCAGCTCACAATGCACAGACGCTGCCCAAAATCCAACGCCCACTCCATACTAGGCAAATTGTGGCTGCTAGGAGAAAAGCCGCGACAGCTGCAATACTCAAATGGCAGCAGGAAATACTAATGTCCAATGATGTGGGAAGGAGACATACAAAATACACCTCTTGGCATCCAAATTATAGTAAAGCTATTGGGGTTTTAGGCTCCCAATCAAAGTGTCAAACACCTAGTAGAAATGTTGTCCAAAAAATGCAAAAAAATAGATAATTATCAATGCCAGGTTGCAGCCAAACTCACCCCCAAACCACAGTTACCACAGTCTTGAAGGCTGAGAATTCCAAACACCCAATTCGGTAGAATAATTCAGTGCAAATGTAGAACTAATCTTGGTATACAGCAGCACTAAGGTTGTCATCAGAATAAAATAATTTATAAGATAAACAAAGCACAATTCACCATGTCTTTCCATGGCTCAAAGTGCAAATCAGAAGAGGGATCAGTCTTCAAGAAACCCTTGTTGAAAACCTTCAACAACTTCACAAATAATAAATACAATAGCCAAGAGAATGAATTCTTTTTTCTCCATTAAGTCTCTTTTAGAATGCAACTTGGCTTCTTTCTCACACTTTTCATTAAAGAGCCTTCATCAATACACCTCTCAATTAGAAGCTCTTATTTAATATTTTAATAATAACTTGGCCACTAAAATAATAATAACTCCCAAAATACTTATCCTTTAAATATGTTGTCTAAAACAGGAGCCACACCTATTATTTCCCCATGTGACCAAATGCACATTCCTAAAATAGAAAGGGTCCCTCTCAATCATCACCAATCTTGCCATAAATAGTAGGTGCATGAAACTAAGCCCAAACAAAGTCCAATCTGATTCAAACAAAGACCAAACTAGAACACATTGAGTTGTGACGAAGACAAGACCCTCTTATAGCTAAGCCTTTGCCTTAGAAGACCTTCTACCCACAATAATTAGCTTATAGGGATCACAATGATAGGCTTATCCCTCAAACTTTGATATTAGCAAAAATGGTGACATTACAATCCGTACTCCCTAAGATTGCTTGTCCCCAAGCAATCTCAAAAACAAATAACACATCAATCCACCAGAGTCCCAAGGGTAGAATCTTGTAATGTCCCTGTGATCACCAACTAGCTCTTGTAGCATCATAACCAATCTAATTGATAGAACCTAACAAACTGAAATGTGAATATCTCGTAGGGAAGCAACTCAGAAAGCTGAAGAAGCTTGCTTCCCCGAACCGCACAAAGTGTGCTACCATACACACTCTCTGACACATACACAACTGAAATGTACACATGAAAAAGATCATGCACCTGAGAATCAAAAGTAAAACCATAAGTACTTGGCACCATGTACACATCCCAAAACTCCATTGCAAGCCCCATCTGAATTCTTGATGCACTAAAAGGATCCCACCAGAGATAAGGCCAATGGGATCAGCAGCAACACTAATAGTATTGGCGCCAAAATCTTCAATTAAAAGCCAAGAAGCAGAAGCATCCAAGTTTGCAAGCTTTGCATTTACATCCCACCTCTATCTCCCCTTCTTTATATTCTTTACTCTTGTGTGAGAGGAGACGCAAGATGCAATGCACAAATACCAAGTTCTCCACTCATTTTATTGCAACCTATTGCACTTTACTGAGTGGATGAAAGTATATGTGCTCTAATTTCTTTCTGATGTAGAAGACATAACAAAGTAAAATTTAAATAAAATTTAGATTATTAATCTTGATTCTTATAATTTCTAGAAATTTATGAAAACAAAGTAAACTAATACTATTTTTTTAAAATTAAACTTACTTGTGATATAACTTTGATTGCAACCGGCTGCAACGCTCGGAATATTTAGCCATGGAGGTTCCACCAACTATGAGCATACTTCCTAAATTGATGACAAAGAGCATCATTACTTTAAGATTTTCCATCCACAAACAATATGAACTTGTCCTTAATCAAATCTCGTATATCATAATTAGGAAAGAATCTTTCAAATGTTGCCTTGTATCTATCAAATGCTTCTAAATCTCTATAGGGTGGTATCATTTTTGGTAGATCAATATATTGGGTGCTATAGCATTTGGGTGTAAATGTATAGGCAAGCAAATATAGAGGAGTGGTCATTTTGTTTCACCTTTCTACAACAATTGCTTGCGATTGTTTGGAGAAGGTCTCTTTAGGATCTTGCTCTTTTTCATTTACAATTTGTCTGATCTTCTCAAGCATTGAGTCTAGCCATCATTGATCTCTCCAAGGCAGGGCCTATCCATGTTAGCATATCTAAGGATGATCAAAATGGGCTTAGTGAGCTTAATGAGATATTCCACAAGTTCCCATCATAAGTCATCCAATATCCTAAGCTTTATTTTGGCTTCCCTCTCATTGTTGCTTTGCCTCTATAAAGTCCAACTATTGTTGATTACCATATTGGAAAGTGTCTCTTTCACGTGCACAAGTCATCTCAAGATGATTTGATGCAAAACGTGTCTCAACAACATGTAACATAAAATTGAGCAAAAAAATATATAAATATTAGATACATACTTTGGAAAAAATACACATTACACAATCAAAAAATCAGAGATTGTAAGATATTATTTTTTTATTAAATTAGTAACTTGTGTTCAAGTTCACTTACCATCAGTAACTCCAAACATGGGAACATTTTGAATATTCCTTAAGTCATGTGGCGGTTTGTGATGAACATTTGGATGTCCTTAGCTCCTGCATACACCTCCTTGATCCACTCAATATTGTTCTCAATCTTTTGTAGCATAAGATTTAAATGGACCGCACAAGGTATCCGCAAAATATGTTAATATCGATCTTCAACTAACAAGCCATCAGCTCTACAATTCTTTGTGTGGTCTGTTACAATTTGGACAAAAGTTCTAGCACCCACTTCTTCAATTGCAAAGATGAGAATATGAGCAATAAATGGCCATCTTTTACTTGCCTCTCACAATCCACTGCTTTCAAAAACATTGCCCCTTTAGGGGACACTGCCAAAACGTTGATCAATGGATGATTTTAGCATCTTTCCACTTGTCTGAAACAACCTTCACCCCTGTCTCAATCCATGAATCTTTTATGACTTCAATTTAACATCAATCAACTTGACCTCTTTATCCAACAAGGTGGTTCCTACTCTCTCAAAATCGGGGTTCGAATACCCTGGACGAGCTTCACTAGCACTTTTCAACATCCTCTTCCAATATGGAGAGCGAACAACATTAGAAGACAGCCCATTTGTATACAAGCATATGGTCATATCAATGTCAGCAATTTTCCTACTCTAATTTTGAAATGCAATTTCCAATGGTCCCTTTATTTTGTGTATAAGGAGTGCTTCACTTTGAGAATCAGGGGCAGTTGAGGTAGTATAGAAGGGGTGACCTTCTATCACAACATTGTGGTGGATTTCATTCCCTTTTCTTTTTCTTAGTTTTATTGCTACTGCCATAAATGGTATTTTGCCTACATTCTTCTCTCTTAAAATTCCTCATGCTCTTGAATATATTTTAATAATGTTGAATTTGGCACAGGTGCATTTTTTTCCAAGACATTTTTTGACTCTTCTTCCAGGGTATCCACACAAATGGTTGTAATGTCCCCTACTCAACTAAGTCAAGAAATAGGGACAACTATTAACTTCTCTTTCTTATTATAGTAATTAATTGTTGTTAAATGAAATAATGGATGTTAGACCAGTCGCAGATTTCTAGTTTGATATAGTTTATGCTAGAGAATATAGAATTGATGGCAAGAATGGTATACTATCAATGATATAGCCAGAATATGGTGGTGATATATCAAAATAAGTTTATGGGATTAATTTTGCTACTTTCAAAATGACTAACACTTATCGGATATGGTAATTTAGGTATCTAGATTCCAAGTATGCGGATATTATTACAAACATCAAATTGCTATTTCATTTTTTTGTTGGAGTATTAGCAAATTATAGGGCCACGGTTCTTGTCCTGTATAGTGCACACCCAATTTAATATATAAGAAATTTAAAATATATGATATGCGTTCATAAATATGCAATCTTCGGTTGCATCTATTTGCAATATTTGAATTGTATCCTAACAGTCAAGTCACCAAGTTCTTCTCCCCAAAAGAGCAGGTCTAAGATAAGATAAAAAGTCTGTGTCGAATGTATATATCACATAGTCATATGCAACGTGGAGTGGTGATGAATTACTCAGTCAGATTCAAGCTCTGGTGCTTTTGTCCACTTTCTCTCCTCCTATTTTGTTAGAATCTTCTCCCTATTAAATGCACTCTCCTATATCCCTCTATATCCATAAGGACGCTTCTTTTAAGAGGTACACCTTATCATATTTACACATCTTCTTACATAACTCACACCCCTTCATGACAACTTGATTTGTTATGGGAATCATGTATCTTTGTAGCCTGGTTCATTGACACTTCTCTAACTCTTTTGCAATATACTCATGAACGAATTGAATAAAAGTTAGAGTTCACAATAAGCATGAAGAATATTGAGTCAATGTTCATAAAGATCCAATAACCATAATTTGTATTTTCATGCCCCTATTAAAGTCAATACTTCCAGTAGTCTATTATCCTCCATCGATGCAGAGAGTTGTGTAATATTACTGTTATATTTGGTAATGAATAACTTCCAACAATCAATGCTTCTCCTTTAATTGGTCTCCAATCAAGTTGAGAATATTTGTCTCAACAATGGTGTCATTCATTATGATCTTGTGCATCCCAGCAAGTTCAATAGAGTAGCATGTTATCCATGTTATTTGTTATCTTTTCTGTTGGAAAACAATCGGATTTCTCATCACATTTATTGTTCTTCATATTTACTTGATTTGGAGGATCAATTCGATCTTTTATGTCTATGGATTACAACTACCATTCTTCCCATGGATTACGAATAGTCTTCTTCTGTATTGGGATTGATATTATTAGCTATCCTATGAATAAGGTGTTATTTATTCATTATATATGTTTCTTACCTTATTATATATTATACATATGCATCATATATATATATATTAAGATAATAATATTGAATGTATATATTATCTAATATCAAATAATATTTGATATATCACTTATTAAATATATAAATTAAATTTATATTAATGATAAAATTTATTTTTGTGGCAGCGATGTAAAGGATTGCGGATTAAATAGGGTGTTTTTCTATTGTTTTTGGGGGCACAATAATAAGGTGCAGAATGATACTGTTTTGAGACTATTATATGAAAAGTTAGATGGTGTTTGAGTTTTAAATTCTCATGGTATATCTATGTAAATATTGTGAGTTTGTTATGTTTTCTTGAGAGATCTATATGGTAAGCCCATGTTTATAAGGGCCTCGGTTGTTCTCCTATTTGTTTAGGTTTGTTGTACATGATACCATATATCTTTCTCTCAAATTTGTATTTGGTAATGACTGGAGGGTTTCTTGCTGGCTTCTTCCCTTCACGAGCCATTGAACCAGTTTATATTAATATATATAATTCCAGCGGCATGCCACTTTTCACCAAAAAATAAAAATAATTATAAAATTTATTTCATGGTTATAATTATATCTTATTATTTATTTAATTGTTCAATTAACTTATTATTTTTAAATCTCATTAAGGAATAGAGGGGACAGTACAATGGCCCACCACACAAAAGTATGAACTATTCCTTTCTACATCACAACCCCAACAATTCCAACGGAAAGCACCACCTCCTGGAAGAGGATGTACAATATCCACATACTTCCACAAAGGAGAATCAGAAAGGGTTATATTCTCTGTTGGGTGTTGCCTATTGAGGAAGAGGTATATCCCATTGTAGTTCATTTTCCTGTCGCAAGAAATTGTATACATATTGACAATGAAAATTTAGAGAAAACAATGGCTAGATCTGATTGGCAATGAAAGATAAATGAAAAAATAAAAAGCTTAAACAGAACAAAAAGAAAATGGAATAAGGACTTACCCCTTCCACTCATTGTAAGCGTGCAAAGGTGTAGGAATGAGGTGCAAGCACTTCAAGACAGCTCACAAACCAATCTTCCAACTCCTCCTTGCTCAACCACCTATTTGCTCTTGCTCAAGACAAAATAACCTACTTGCACACCACAAATGATTGCTCGAAGCCAACGTAAGCCTTTCACTTACACTTTTTAGGGTTAAGGGTGTGAAAACATTATTAAATTTGCCAAAAAAGTCACTTTTGAGCCGTCCACAGGGCCCATTTCACCCAAGTTCGACCTTGGTTCAATTTGGACAAGACAAGTTCGCTAGGGTCTGTCGATCAGGAAATCAAGTTGGAAGTTGGGTCCCAAATTTTGAACCCTGACTGAACCAGGTAGCAAACTGTACCTAGACCAGGTACTAATTCGTACCTGAACATGGTCCAAAGGGGAACGAGTGTACTAGGGTAACTAAGGTTAGCAGTTAACACTTTAGCCATACTTGAATCTTTCACCAAAAACCAAATAAGTACTTAGTATTCTTAAATCTCAGTCAACAATTATCTAGGGAGACAAAATAACTGGACTGACTTGAAACTTTACTGAATCCACTTTCTATGTCAAGGGAAAATCAAAATGATCAAAAAATTGAGACTGTTTGGTACTGATATACAATTCTATTAGGTTTTATAGTACAAGAAGATGTTTTCTGTCATGTTATTGCATATAATATATATAATTATATTCTACATGTTTACCCATTTCAAACCTTAGGTTTAATAGTACAACAAGATGTTCTCTGTCATGTTATCGCATATGTAATTATACTCTACATGTTTACCCATTTCAAATCAAAGTATGTTAGAGAGGTTAGTAAAACAAAAAATATCAACAATTCTGTTATGTTTTAGTCTTCAAAAGAGCCATTTAAGTTTGTACAGTATACTTTTTGGTCATAGCATCCAGCAAAATCTATAATTTTAGCTTGGAGATGATGTGTTGAAGCATGAAATTATGCATTGTATGCTCTTAGTATTATGGAAAGAAATGTTAAATCAAAATATTTAAAAAAGAAAAGTAATAACAAAGACGAAAACAGAGTGTAAGTGTGACAAGAAGCACAAAATAAAAAACAACCTGACAACATTGTTAGATCTAAAAACAACTTCTAGTTGGAGTTAAATTTTGTAGACTTTTACGATAAAACCTTAAAATAGATATTCTGACATTCAGTAATCCAATTGCTCTCAAAGCACATGCACTAAAGCTAAACAATATATAAATAATGAAAAATAAGGGCCAACATACCTCTTTCTCATCTTCATCTAAAAAGTTGTATATTGTTTGACCTTTCACACCTGCCCTATTTTTTCGTGATGATGTGAATGTTTGTGGAGTCCATCCTGTGAACAATATTATGTGTAAGATGATTATTTCTTGAATGCAGTATCTAAGATACACAAAATACGATATAATTTTAACAAACCTTCTTTTGACCCCACAGTGTTATAGAAGCCTGCAGAGAAACCTCCAGTAAAAGCTCCATGAAATCGCCGCCGCCCTTCCTCATCTGTTACCTGTCCATTTCACAATAAGCCAAATAATAGCAATCTAATGAGAAACATGTTAGATGATATGGAAGAACTCGAGACTTGTAATAAATAACAACAGTAAGTTACTGGCTTGAAACAAATGATTACTTGTATAAAGTCTTAGCTATCACAGTGTAAACCTAAGATAACTTTGCAATTTCCTCTGATCTTTTATTAATAAAACATTCACATTAAGAGTCCAACAACAAAATCATTACTTGATGGTTTGCCAAGATTATTCAAACTAGAAGATTTATTCTCCAATTTTCATGTAACCCCAAATAAACTATATGTTCACAACATGTAAGTCTTGTATTTGAATAAGATTCCATCAGAATTCCTAGTAGCAATAGCACAAAATAGACAAAGGGGATATGTCAATGTGAATTTAAAAAATAATAAATAATCACCTTCACAACTATTTTTATAGGCAAACTCTTTAGCTCCAATTAAATGTAGCTATATCTTTCCAACTTATACTCCAACTAACTACAAAAACTGGCTACTATAACAATAAGTAAAAAATCACCCATTTGCAAACTACAATGAAAAAAAATCTCAAAGCAAAAATAATGGCAATAAAAAATGGAGGATAGCCATTAGACTTCAAATGGAACTAGAAGTTGCAAAAAAATGCAAATATCCATGCATAACATCAGCAGACAAAAACTTTGGTTTAGAAGAATACCTAGAATGGGAAGAACTTAAATTTGAGACTAAGCTTAAAGTTGTGGACCTGAACAGTCAACGGAGACTACCTTTTGAAATTGTAGCCTTCATACATAGGATAATGCATCAGTAAAACTGGGGACTAATCTAATGCACCACACTGCTTTTATTATTGCTATTTGCAATATGCACATATATATCTACCAACAATGCAGTATTATTTAGGAGATGTAACACCAACCAGCCATAATACAAGAGAAAAAAAACTTTTTAAGTTTTTTCAAAAATTAAACAAAATTCACAGTGCATACTTAATCAAGGGGCTGCCAAAGAGGGTTCAACTAACATCTTCTACAGGCCTCTGAATCCAACCTAGCTCAAATGCAATATTGATAGCACTTTTGAAGGAAACCCAGGCACTTCTAGACCCCTTAGGGTTCAGATTCAATTTTTGCTGGAACTAGAGCTCTACTACAAGCAATATTAGATGATGTTTGATGATCAATAGAGGTTTACTTTAGGCTCAAAAACACAAAATCGACAAGCTTGTAACAGAATCCGACTCCTAATTTCTTTTTCACTGCATTTTTTAAGAAGGCCAATATGAGGGATTAAAGACTGATCCAAGTCATACATAAGGTCTCTCAATTAGTCAGTTTTCTCCAAAGCCAAATCTTCCACCATTCTCAATTGAACAATGCTTCAGGGCTTACCAATAATTTTGAATTCTGTCCACCCCTATCAAGGCCCATAGAATTGTAGTGGCGCAGCACTGGAAAGGCTATGTTGGGGGACTAGAATTATTCTTTTCACTAGTTTGTGAAGCCTTTTTTATGAAAAATATATTTCAGGTTATTTCTTAAGCGCTTCAAAAAGAAGCAGCAAGTTGTTGAATGAATTCATTCCCAGGCAAGGTATCAAAGTTTACTAGTTTAGGCTAGAATAGTTGTACTAGTTTCTATATGTAATATCCAGGCCTACTAGGTCATGCTGCAATGGTAGTTATAACTAGAAGGGGCAGGTCAGCCCCTAGCAATTCTATACAGGTCAAATGGCAAAGCAAGGCTAGCCGTATTGCTTAAACATCAATCAAGAATGCATCATATCCTCATAACTCAAACGAATATTTCGTGGAAAGATCAAGGTTACCAATTTGGGTTCTGATTTGAGTTCGATGGTTCCCTTTGTGGGTTCAACAAATTTTCATTTGGGGATTTGGGTTCACAAGTACAAAAAGCATGTAAAAACCACATATATATACATACATGTATGTATATATTTGAAAACTCAGACTAGGCAGCCAAAAATAGGAGTGACTAAACAAAAAACTTGGCTAGGACTCAAAAAAGAAGGAAACCCGTGATTTTAAACAAAATAAAAAAGAAATAAATGCGTTTAAAATACATAAGAGATATAATTCAACATTACAAATCATATGAGCTTCAAAAACACAATATTTGAAATTTCATCATTTATACTCATAGTTGCAAACTTTCAAATTTTATACAGCATCATAGGTTTATAAATGTATGATTCTCAACAAGACTTCCAAGTCCTAGACTAAAAGTAGTTTAGAATCAACTCAGCAATATGTGGCAAGTCGACTTGACAAGCCAACCGACATGCAAGTTCAACGAGTGCCTACAAATCTTAGCCAAGTTTTCAACCTACGATATGTGTAACGTTGTAAATTGCACGTTGCATGGCACCTTCGCATAAGCCAAATCAAAATCTCTAACTAAGCCTCCACTTCACCCCACTTGCTTAGGTCCCTGCTATTTCTTTGAATTCCTGACCATATGGACTATTTTGATTCAAGGCACATGCATGTCGCGGAGATATGTGTGTTGTACATGCTCGTCATAGAATCTCACACTAAAGGTGGTAATTGGAGCATTACACTTATTGTCCCCAGTAGTATAACACCTCCTTTTGGTAGGCCACAGATGTCGATAATCATCTGGGTTACTTAAAAACTTCTTTTTGCCTCCATTTTACAAGTTTGTGGTAATTTATATTACTTCTTTCTCACTTTCACAAGCTTCTTGATCATCTTGGACACTTTTCACAGCTCTTTGGCCATCCTACATTATCGTTCTACCGTTCCATTACACACCAACTCATCTTCACCTTTATTCCACCGAGCCTCAATTTCTTGGCTTCAAAGGGGAGTCCTCTCATCTTGCACTCACCTTAGACTTAGTTTGTGAAACTCTTCATTATAGTTGCTTACATCAAGGTCCTGTTGCATGAGATTTCACAATCACCTATACCTCATAATCCACTGGTATGAATTGGGCCTTGATTTTAGTCTTCATCCTCTCCCAAGAGGATATCATGTTCTTGCCTTCTTTTATTCTTTCTCCTAGTGGGTAATTTCACCATGTGGGTGGACGTTGTTGATCTTTGCCTTTGCCAACTTAACCCTCTTGTCCTCTAGGACATCTTTGTACTCAAAGTAGTTATTTAGGGCCTCTATCCAATCTATTACCTCTTATAGATTCATGCTCCCTCTATACATGGCTACACTTTTTTGTGGCATCTTTGTTTACTGCTTTCAACGCTTCTACAAAAGCCTTTTGATCTGCAAGTAGTTCTACTACCTGATTAGGATTCTCCCCCTCTGCTTGTTCTTCTTCTTCTTCTATCTCACACTCACATTCCTTCTCCTTACCCTTGGTTTGTTTCAATTCCCATTTTTGCTTCAACCATCTCTTCTATCAGCTTCTTGATTGCATCTTGTTACATACACTTGGGAGGCATTGTGCTAGCCTCTATTCCTTTTGCTGGCATACACCAAAGTTTAACTACCCAAGTGATCAGTGCAAGATCTAATACCAATAAGATGATGAGGCAATAGATAAGATGGGAAGTCTCTCAAGATCAGGCCCTCTTACTAGCAAGGTCTATAAGGTGTACCCTAACAAGGTGCCACAATCTCCAAGGGCCTTTTGACAGATTCCAAGACTCCTATAAGCCTAATCCATCAAACATTTGTGTGACAAGATCCACCTAGTCACTCCTTAATGCACAAGCTCTTCTCTAATGGGCAAAACCTCAAGAGACTAATGTTGATGCGAGTTTTATGACTCACCACACAGCAAAACAAAATACCGAAATATCTTATCCCCTCTTGAACAAAGTCTTGTGTATGCTAAGATTGCAAGATTATACGACAACTCCAAGGTTCCTTCAATGTCAGGTCTTGACTGTGGATAAGTTCAATGGTTGATGTGATTTGTTGATGATCACAAGGGGTCTTACGTATGTTTTCTCAAATTCGTTTCAAGCCCTACTGGATGTGGGAGCTATTCAAAGGTTTTGCAATGAAGTATTTTTTTTGGATTTTCAAAAAAAGATGCAGAAATAAAATGGGATAGGGTTTAGGAATTCTATTATACTCCCAAGGGAAGTGATGACAATAGACAGTATTCCAACGGACAAATTCTTTAATTTACCAAACTCTGCTTCGCCAAGATATACTACAACTACACATGAACTAGTGCAATCTTCAAGGGTTATGCGAAAGATTTTCAAACCACCACATACACCATCATAAATAATAATGTATATGAATGATAGAAGTTAAACATATGCATGAAAGGGGTCCAAATTAAATTTGCACAACGATTTAGAATCACTAAAACCATTAAAAGTATGGACCAAAGGAATTCATCAATACACCATCATCTTCTTCATTGCAATCACAACACTTTAACTAAACTAAACTTAATCTAAATGAGGGTATTTAAGAGAACAAACAAGCAACAAGATACGTCAAGTATTTGCCAAGCTTCAACGAAAACTCTATAACCTAGTAGCTCATAGCAACGATCTCATAAAATCCTCCCCTTTACAAATGAGGAGTGAGGACTTTATATAGGTCCTTGATTACAATAGATGGCCCAGATGATCACAATAACTAATGGCTCAAATAGTGCCACATCAGCCCTAATTAGGGTTAGGGCAAAGAAAAGGAATCTACATTAATGCAATAAGGACTCCACTGCTATAGTGGGTAATAAATGCCCATTATGCATACGCATTCAAGAAGGGAGTGGGGTGTAATAAATATCCACTATGCATGTCCATTCCTCGATAAATGCTCAGTCTTCCTTGAATAGATTATTCTTGATTCCATTCCCTGAATGAATAGTAATTTGAATTGGACACCTCAACTCATCAGTAAAGATAACTAGGTGTCACAAAATCATGATAGAGGCCACGTAAGCTTGATTCCTTTCCAACTATGTCATTTTTTTAACTAAGATCCAACTTTGACTGACTTTTTTGTAAATCTCTCCTCGAAAATTCCATCTTTCATGTACCTGCTCGAAAATTTATCTCCGTGAAATGGATTGGAATCCGTCGCTGATGATTTTGTCACTTAAGAATTTCCTCATATTGAACTTCCTTCACCATGTTCTTGGACATTTGGATTTGAACTTTGGTCTTTGAACCTTATATGCCTAGGACCGGACACTTAGTACTTGGATGTGTTTGATGTTGGTACTAGAATTTTAAATTTGAGCGTCTTTCTTGAATTTCTAGAACTAAAGCTTTCTCCTCCTACAATATAGAAATAATTGATATAAGAATCGTGCAATAAATTCAAAATGAAACATATAGACCTATTACATATTCTCTCTCCACTCTAGAATAATAATTTCTTTCTCCAAAAATTATCCCTTTCTCTCTTCAAATGCTTTAAATTCACTATTATGCCTTTTCTTATGTTTTTGAAGAATTCTCCCTTTTTGTTTATCATCTTCAATCATTTTTCTTGTCATAGGTGCTGACTTAAAGAGGGTGAAATTTGAGATCTAGAGGAGAAATTTTCCAACACTTGGACAATTTTTCTTCCATGAAGGAGAAATTTCCAACACTTAGCCATTTTTTCTTCCATGAAGGAGAAATTTTCCAACACTTGGCCATTTTTTCTTTCATAAAGGAGAAATTTTCCAACACTTAAGCCATTTTTTCTTCTATGAAGGAGAAATTTTCCAACACTTTACCATTTTTTCTTCCATGAAGGAGAAATTTTCCTACACCTAGCCATTTTTTCTTCCATGAAGGAGAAATTTCCAACACTTATCCATTTTTTCTAAGATTTCTAGTTTTCTTGTTGGAGGAAATTTTGAGTGGTCATGGATTTTGTCCGTGATAGAAGAATTCCACAACAATCATTTTTCTCCCAGGCAGGATTTTTAAAGTGATCATGGATTTTGTCCATGATGGAAGAATTCCACGACAACCATTTTTCCTAATGTTTTCATGCCTTTCAACTTCTGGATATTTCAAGGGTTATTCCAAGCTTGACCACACTCTTATTGACTGTATTGCTTGCTCATTCTTTTGGATATGGAAATAGATACCCTTTTGTCTCTTTATCAACTAGAGCTCACTTGTTACCAAAACAGACCTGCCAAAAATAGACTTTCTAAAAATAGTAAGTTGTCCCAAAGTCAAAATAAGGTCAATCCAAGAGGGAGTGAAATTTACTAAATATAGACTTTCTAAAAATAGTAATTTGTTCCAAAGTCAAAATAAGGTCAATCCAAGATAGCAAAATTTACTAAAAATAGTAAGTTGTTCCAAAGTCAAAATAAGATCAATCTGGGAGGCAGTGAAATTTACTATAAATAGACTTACTAAAAATAGACAAGCTAAAAATAGTATGTTAAGACATTCAATTCTTAGAGAAACAAATAGTTTCCATTCTGGAAGCCACCTGGACAACACTTTCCAGACTTGGCCAATTTTACCAATTCTCATTTGAAAGAGGGGAACCTTAGAGGACTCAGCCCAAAACTACCAAGAACTAAACCAAAAAGGACGAGACCAAGAGAAAAAGAGGGGGTCCCTATTTACAATGGAGAGATGGTTTGAAAACCCCACAACAACTAACAAGTTTGTTATGAATAGGTACCCTTGACTCCTTCCTCACTTATTTTGAGTACCAACAACAAGGCTTCATGACTCGTCTCTTCTACTAAGTTGAAGACTACAAATTGGTCAAGGAAGAGACCTAAATACAATTAGCCCTCTTAACTCTATTTTTCTCCCTTTCAAATTTCTTCTTAACAAGCCCCAAAACAAATTTCAGTTTTAGATAACCCTTTGGGAACACTTTGAGATTTCTTAATTTCAATGTGGGTTCTTCCTTTGACTAGGTCAACCCTAATTGGTGTGGATTTGTTCAATTTATGCCTAATTGGGCACTTTCCAAAGCATCTGTCCTTCTTCCATATACTATCAAACTAATGGTTGGAAAAGTGTCGCCACTTCAACAACACCTAGGGTACTTTTAGATGTAGTCCAATTACTCTCCTACTTCTAAGACCTATTTTGTATCAATTTTCTGGCCAAACATAAGGAGTTGCCTAGCTAAGACTTAATGGTTCTCTTAGCTTCACTAAGGTTTTTGTACCAAAGCTTTTGTAGTGTGGATAACCTTCCCTACTAACACTGCCCAAGTGGTCGTTAAATTCTACCACGGAAACTTGAATTTGAGCAACGTTACTGTAATAGCCCTGATAAGCCTAGGGATCCAATTTTACAAAAACGAGTATATCTTCCTTCTAATTCCTCCAAATGGAATCAAGCCAAGTCCATGGATTAGCTAACACATCATGCTTCACCTTCTAATAGGTTTCAAATAGACATGAATTCATGCAAGTCAATGGGAAGCTGGAGAACATCAAACTTCTCAGGAAAATCAAAAAAACTTTTTCATTCAACTATCTCGGTCTTACATCATGGCACCAAATCAAGTAAAACACCTCTAAATACCCATCTACCAACTCCCCCAACGATCTTTTGAACTTTGGTGACCATTGAGTGAAGTTGGCCTTTCATCTTCCAAAAGTTGTCAATCTTACCAAAAAGTTGTAATGCAACATTTTGAAACCTTTTGTTAATTTGCATACTAGGACCCCAAACTCAACCAAAATTGATCATGAATCACACAAAACACCTCAATACCTTATCTAGCTTACTTCTATGACCTCTTGGACTCATTAACCAAGTTTGACCATGATGGCTTATACATGCCTATCATGCCAATGGCCTTACAAATAATGTCTTATTGCTCTACAACTTGGCCCTAAAGACCATATTCAAATTTCAAAAACATCCTAATGCATAGTTATTACTCATGGCATCCCATGAGCCTTCGATTACGTGGTCTTCAAGGGGTGCTCCCACACCACCCTCTAAGGCAAAAGACATTGAGCACTAATAGGACCCAAGTGATGACAAATAGCACTACTTGGGAGGGTATTCCACAGTTGAGAGTTTTGTTCCCCTATCTTTTTTGCAAGCTTCCAATAGGAAGCCTATACCTATGGGGGAGTATGTAGTGCCTCCCATGGTTTCATTTTAATCCATATTATTTTCATTCAAGATATACTCTTGTTATTTACTTGTGATTACTTGCATGATGAGATGCATTCAATAACAGTATATTATTTTGGTTACCAGTACCGTAGTTGTGTTAGATGATTAGATTATGTTGTTGATCACCATTCTAATCATATTTGCATGATGATATTGGTAATGTGACATGATGCCTTATGATGATAGCCAGTGTATTTTTCACTCAAGAACATTGTGTTTATATACTATGATGATTATTTCTCATTCCTTATTATATTGTGCCTTATATGATGTTGGATGTTTCATTAACATAAATGATTATTTTAATGCTCTATAATTATGTGAAATGTTTAAATCACATGCAATGTTTATTTGAATGACATGTGCATTGAGGATTAGAATATGGAACAACTAGTGCAGCCATGGACATTTCATAAGTATTATATGTGCTACTGCTATTTATACTAGGAGCAGTTGATGTTTGCATTTTCAGTCAACTAATACGAGACATCATTCTACTTGAGCTTCACGATTTGAGTGTCTTTATCCTTGGCAATGGCACAGAAGATAGTTTCGCTGGTTGTTCATTACTAAGCCAATATCATCTCAAAAGATGTATCTTTTCGCTGGTTGTTCATTATTAAGCCAACATCATCTCAAAAGATGTATCTGTTATTGTTACCATCTCTCAAATATGTTTTGGTAATCTGAATTTCAAATGCATTTGCAATAGACTAGTTATGTGTTTGTGCATCTAGAGTTCTTGCACTTGTCGCAATTGATTTAGAATTAAAAAGTTGATTTAATTGTTTTGTGGAGTTTTTTTTTATTACTTGCTAATTTATCATAATTGAATTCCTTTTTTTTTTTTATAAGTAAATGGCAACAGCCCTTTTATTAATAATTCTCAATGATTTTACAATATCCTCCATTTAAGTGCAGGCACTGGAGGAAAAGAATGGAGACAAGAAAAACTCCAATATTGCCTAGGACTTATGTCTTTTAAAATATTTACAAACTTTATAATGAGGTAGACCAGGACATACCCTTTTTTTAGGATTACATATGAAAATGGGGCATTCCCCTTTACATAAATTTAAATACAATAAGATCTTTTTCCAGTCCAACATGTCTGGTGTAGAGTAGATCAATGGAATTCCTTCCTGTCATAAGCTTTGAGTATTATATTGGCACATACTACTCAATATGCATCTAGGCAAAGTGTTAGATCTATAGAATATATTATAACAGTAAGAATAATAATGCCTGGTATGAAATTTCAAAAGTTAGTATTTCTTGAATTTCACTTATGTTTCAGTTGAGCTATTGGAAAGTCTATTCAATAGTTATCGAGAGATGCAAAGGTTTAGCAGAAAATTTTAGGAAGGTTTAGTATACCACTTACAAAATTTAATTTTTTTGCAAATGGAGAATATCGTTCTTATCACACTTTTGAATCTTGAGAATTTTAATTAGTAGGATGATAATCATTAGATTACTTATTTAGATGATGCAATCTTTATTTAATTCAAAGATATTTGTTCCTTTGATTCCTAAGTTTGCAAATTTATCGGCTTTGGTATTACCTTCTTTGTAAGTATGTTTGTAGATGATATTGTTAAAGTATTTTAACATACTATAACTCTTTGTGATTTATAATTTAAACACCAATTAGGGGTTGATCATGTTCTTCATTAAGGTTCTAGATCTTGGATTCAATGTTATTTTTTCTTCAAAAATATTTTGTATGTGGTGCTTATTCCAACATAAGATTTCAGTTTTGAGATCTTTGAGTTTTGAAATGAAGCAATACATTATAGACCCTTCCACTTACTTTTCAGCCATCAGTTCTGTAATAATGACACGAAATTATTGTCAAGATACCATATATTTTCGAATTTGAAGTAGCTCCTAGGTCTAGTTTCTTCAAGGATTTCTAGAGAAACAGGAAAGTGGTGTGATCCTGAGCTGGGATCCAAGGTGGAAATCATTTGGTAATCTAACGATGAAAGATTTCCATAAAAAAGAAATCAGTCTAATTTCTCAGCTATATTATCTGAGCCAAACCTTTTATTATTCCATGTGTATGTATAATTATTAATAGGAATATAAATAAGGTTATTGTTTGATATCCATTGATTAAAATCAGAAATGGATTTTGATATATATTGGACCCCACCTTTCTTTTCAGAGAGGTTTCTTATAGCATTAAAATCTTCAATTACGTAGAAGCAATTGTTATTTTGAGATATGAAATTGCTTAACTCATCCCAAAGTTTTTCTTTCCTTGCTGTAGTAATGGGACCATAATGTTTATAAGGTAAAATGATAGCTTGCTTTGGATACTTCTAACCCAACCATCCATCCAATTTTGGTTTTTAATATTAACTTCTAACTTTATTCTCCTAGGGTCCCAAATCATGGCTAAACCACCAAAAGCAGTATTAGTAGGTATTCCTTCCAGTTGTCTAATAGCCAACCTCTTACCTAGTTTATTTAGTTCATCTCTATCAAGTTTAGTTTCTTGAATTAAATGTCCAATTTAGCAAACGTTGTTTGTTAGGGGCATTTAGATCCCTAGCATTCCAAGTAACAAACCTCATGGTTGTGTGGAAAGGAACTTCCCCTTCCCTACATTAAGCATGTTTGAAGTTTGACCTAGTTTGCTACGTTACCATCCCACTTTCTGAGTTCTGATGTGGATTTTCTTCCTCTTTTCAAGAGGGATTTTCCACAATTAGGTGTATTTAAACCATTTATGTTTTGAGCTATTCCCAAATTAATACTATTACTATTTTCAATCATGGTATGGTCAATTTCCTTATTATCTGAATCTAATTCATCAATAATATTTGGGAAAGACTGGGTTAGTAGGGACTAAATCTTCATTTATTTCAAAATCATTTAATTCATTAGTTATGCCTATCATGTTGTAAACAACCTCCAATTCAAGAAAGATCTCATTTTCAGGTTCTTCAGATTTATTAACATAGTTAAATGCAAACAAATCTTTTAACCTTGCTTTTGTCTTTGATTTCTTCCAACTCTTTTTTTAATGAATGCCAAGTTAATAATTCATTATCAATTTCGTTATGCATAGCAATTATTTCTCCTAATAGTGAACTAAGATCTTTCATTTTAACTTTCATATCCTTTACTAAACTTCCTATTTTGGAAGGTTTCTTTCAATAGGTTTATTTACATTGCTAGGCTTATCTTTTTCAGATAAATTAGCCTTGTTTATTCAAGGGACAAGGGTGGAAGAAGTTGGTTTGGGAGAGGCTCAGACAGGGGAATGAGAGGCAGGGAACTAAGTGGGTGAAGGAGAGGCAAGAGGTTCCACAATTAGATCTTTAATTTATTCGACATAGGGAGTAAGCAAGTCCATTTTTTTGGACAAAGTCTTTAGTTATAGGTTGGATCATGGAGGCATGGGAGTCATCAATATCTATCAAATGCTTATTGTTAAAATCAAGCTCATATGAGTTTCGGGTATCATGGGTAATCTTGGGAGAAATGGGGGAGTGCCTAGAGGGGGAGTTTCTAAGGAACAGGGAGCCAGAATTTTCTATATAGGGTTCGAGTTCAATATTAACAAGGGTATTTTGGGAGGGTCCCAAAAGAAGCATCAAGGGGGATCACTTAAGAGAGACTGAGAAAAAAAGAAACCCTTGTGTTTCAAGAACTTAGGGTATTTTAGGAGGGTCATAACAAGAAGCATCAAGGGGGATCACTTAAGAGAGACTGAGAAAAAAAGAAACCCTCGTGTTTCAAGAACTTAAGTTGGCCCATACCATCCAAGGATGTTGAGGGGCAACTCAGAAATAATCTACTGGAGTGATAAGAATAAATCTAATAATACAAACATATTCATGTTGATTGCTCCATCATAGTCATAGGGGAGAATATCCAAATTGCATTCACTTTATAAGAGTTTTAACAATCTAGTTTTGCATGAGGCATGGCATTCCACGAGGATCTTAATGTTTTCAGAGTTGGGGGTTGGTTTATCAAAGCCCATGAATGTTCCTCTGTTGTTCTCAATGGACCCTAGGGTTTGCCAGTTGATCGGTTGGGTAGGGAGATTGATTTTTGAAAGTCTATACTTTGTTGAAATTATTCAAGTCATTTTGGGCTTTTGGGGAAAATGTGAATTTTATATAAGAGGAAATGAGTTCATTTCCTCACTTTTTATTGAGAATTTGGATTTTGCTCCAAATTGTTTTGGAGAAAATTACTAAACTGACATTGTGATTGATCCAATAGTTGGATTCTCGTGGGTAGTGGCTCATTGGATTCTCGTGGGTAGTGGCTCATTGAACTCATGTCGCAATTCCTTACCTTTCTATAGAGCCATTTGCATTCTTGTGTGAAATTTATTTTCTTCTCTCCATTTCCATATTTTTTGTATTGTGAGAACTAGGGCATCTCACATCTTGTGAATTACTTCAATGTTTTGTTTGAAATAAATTACAAAAGATTCACAGGCTAAGAATTAGTATTACCCCACATTTTTTTATCATTTCATTCCCCAATTGTGTTGTGTGAGCATTTTTTGTTTTAGAAATTGGAAATCTATGGTTCTTTTGGTGTTATGTTGTTTGTTTATTTGTTTGTGCCTAGAACAAGAATTTATTGAGATTTGGGATGTGGGGTATACTTTAGCAAATGGGTTTTGATATTGTACTTAATTCCTAGTTTCATTTTAGACATTTTTTAGCTTGCCTTCTTTTGTGTGCCATCCAAATCTTGTATGTCACCATGTTTGGCATGATTGAATTGTTTAAGTTAGTAGTACTCCATGTTTGTAGTAGGGTCGTGGAATTGAGATGGATTGAGGACATTCTAGAAAATTTCTACTAGGATCTGATCTTTTCCCTTTTGATGTTAAAATGTTGATTTTGGAATCTTGTGAATTTTTGTTCAATTTGAGTATTTTATTGCTTTTGGGCATTTTGAGCCTTCCTCATGTTTTGATGAGATGTTTGGTGGAATTCCTTAGATCACGTGACCAATTGAGCAATCTAATGTTCGTGCCCTTTGTTTGTATTTACTCCTCTTGGATGCCTCAAGTGTTTTGAAGTGGATTTGTCCTCTAGTGATTGCTTTCTTTCTTTTTGACAATTACTGTATTCCACTTTGTGGTGTAGACCAAATAGACGATGCCTCTTTTGTTTTGTCCTCGATGTAGATTGAACGGACATTTATGGAGTTTTTTCATCCTCAGTGTAGACTAAGTGAACTAAGTCCCTACTTTAGGTATTTGGTGTATACCAAGTGGACGAAGTGTTTTGCTTATATCCTAGTGTCAACCAAGTGGACAAGCTTCCTGGTATTTATTTTAGACATGTTTTGGAGTCGGCAGTGTTGTATTTTTAGTTTTAGGCCTCTACAGGACACTTGTGCATCTATTTATTGGTTATGCTCATTCATCCCTCAAACTTGTGCATGTCCTTCAAAACTACATATTTGTTATTACTATGCATATTATGTTGTTTATGCACATTTGGTCAAGCATGGCATTGACAGAACCTACCCTTGCACATATGTTCCAAGACAACTTCTACACATTTGTAACGAAGAGGTGTTCCCTTGGATCTATGCAAAAATGAATTCCATGGTCAGTTTCCCCATGTTTTCGTGATCATTTTCATGTACTCAAATCTTGTTTTCCATTTTGGTATAATGATGTTTTTATCACTTTTTGATTTGAGCTCAAAATAAACCTTGTATTGAGTTGCAACAAGCATGAGCTTGTCTCCTTGATAGGTCATTGTTGATATTGGTTTGGTTTATTTCGTAAGGTTGGTAGACTTGGTTTGGACTAGCACGAGGTGGCTTGAACATGCTTGTTTGTTCTTGCTAAGTGTTTGGGGTTTCTTGGAACCCTTGGAAGTATGTTTATGTCTTGTGCTTGTGTGTGATCATGTGATGATCACGATTTAGTTCCCGAATGTTATATCTTTGTTTATGCAAAGTGGTTAATAGTTGCACTTGTATGTGATGTATACATTTCTTTCAGAAAAAATTGTTGAGTGCTTATTTGACCCTATGTTCTAACAGTTCCTCAACGAGGCATTACATCTCCTTTTAAATTAAATTATCTCCCTAGCATACCAAAGTGCTAGAATAAGTGAGGTGACATTGAACCATTCATTCCTTGGGATTCTATCAATCTCAAGAAGAGTTTTCCAACATACTATATATGTATGTATTGATGTGAGTTTTGTATCACTTACATAACATATTAGTAATTGGATATCTGATACAGAGTATCAAATATACAATTCCTCTCTTGAAAAGTTATTGCTCATGGGAGAGGAGAATGACTCCAATGTTCCTTACACTTGTGGATACTCACTCAGTTTTATTGATGTGATTCACTGGTAATCACATAGGCGGCCTTACGCAAATTGTTGAGGATGACTTGGACTTTGGTGGGATGATGGAGATGTTGGTTCGGTGTGAATGCTAGATGATGTTGATGGGAACGTGATGGTGTGAAGGGTGAATGGTTCTTACGACTAGTTCTTTTCTAACTCTCTTCTCCTAAGTTCTACTCCACGCAAGGCTTCCCAACAAGCTGCTAGGATGCTAGTGGTCTAGTAGTGGTCCCTATCAAACACCTACTAATGCTACCATGCAACTATCCATCTACTTTACTCTTACTTAACAACTTGAAATGAAATTTGCTTCAACAACTTGAAAAGAAATCTACTCTAACTTTTTGGAAGTAGAAACCATGCAATAATACCAAAGGCCCTTAATCACCATGCAAGTCACAACAATGAGAAAGAAATAGCGAATTTTGGTATTATCTTATGCAACAATTTTCTCCGATCCTTACAAATGAAAGCAAATGGCCTTTTATAGATGCCAAAATTATAACCCATGATAGAGATCAAAAGCAAAACCGACAATCCAAATTGGATCCTAGAAACTCTAATTAGGGTTGCCACCCCATTGGCTAATGAGAAGACGCCACCTCATCAATGGACCAATGAAAAAAGTGTAAAAGTGGCAACCAATGTGAAGGCACCAAAATGGCGGCCAATCAGAAATAGACACTTGTCCTATTCTAGAAGAAAGAGGAATTGCCACTTGGGCTTACATTAAATAATCTTCTAATATGACTCTCCCCTTTTCTTTCATTCTTTTAGCTAAGGCAATGAACCCAACTAGTCTTCCATGGGAGGACAAGGTGTATACTTCATCTTGAGTTCAGCTGATTTCACCATCCTGCTTGCTGCTTGTAGTATCTTCTCATGATCTTTCTCATACTCCTTTGCGAATCCAATAAAAGCATTTAGGGAGGAAAGGGTGTTCAAATGTTTCTTCTTGATGGCAACTTTTCCTGGCTCATCCAATCTCGATCCAAGTCTTGTCTCATTGATATCCTCTTCTCTGATGTCTTCAAAATCAAGTGCTGCTCCGATGTCGCTCATCATGGTTGTAATGGAAGTATCGACGCCTAGGCTGTGATGTGCAACCGCCTTCTGTATATCTTCTTTGCCAAAGGGGATTGTCCTTCCTTTACCCATATCATGTCTACTGTACCGATATTGGTGTCGGTTATTCGCTTCATTTTCGAGAAGAAAGGTGTTTTGGGCATCATATCCTCTTTATCTTTCTTAGTGTTTGTCCCCTTAGGATTCTTTCTTGTACTAACATCCCCCATCTCGTCGCCCTATTACGAGATGGTAAAGTGGTGGACAATAGACAAGCAGAACCAAGGGAGGCAATCCTTAGACTAGAACGAAAGAAGGAAGTCAGCTTAAGGACCCCTTTCAACTCTAAATGATTAAAAGTCACCTTTACCAATAGCCAGATCATGACTCTTTTGGATTTAGGATCAGACCTTGAGAATTTCAAATCCTCTTTCAAATTAGAAATTTAAACATTTGACACTATCCACCATTTGTCCACAAAAATCAGACTTTCCTCGTGTATCTCCTTTCCCAACCAAAATCGCCTAAGTCTGATATAAAAAGTAGTCACAAATGGAGAAAATTAGACCTTCATCATAACCCGCCTATGGCAACAAAATTAGATCTGCCTTAAAGAAAATGGCAAGAATGTAAAATTCTGCCCTCAAGCTAATTCGTCCAAGCAAGAAGGTGCTCTCCCTTAACAAAAAATCGCCATATGTGGGAGAAATCAGTCTGCCCTAGCAGAAATCGCCTAACAATGGAGGAGGGATCTGCTCTCTCAAAATCTTCTAACAATGAAAATTCTGCCCCAAGAGGAAAATTGCCAAGGAAGGAGAAAATCTGCCTTGCAAAATCGCCAAAACAAGGTGGTCTGCCTCTTGCAAAATCACTCACACCATGGAGAGGAAAAAATGAGAAGTGAGGAGAAAATGGGAGAGAGGCCTCCTCTTATACCCAACTTTCTTACTCCCTCCAAGTTGGCAGACTTGGACCCTGGGAGCAAGAAAAACAATAATTAATGCAAAATTATGGCCCACAATTAAATACTTAGCTAAAAATTAATTTTGCAAAAATAAAAATTGCTTTTTAAATTGCCAATTAGTTTCGAATTGCAAAAAGAAATTAAATAATGCCTTGGAGGTGTTAAATATTTCCATTTAATGAGAATTTGGTAATTAATACGTCATTAAAATTGGATTTTGGCTAACCAAAAGCCATTTTTCAATATTAAATTACCAATTTCATTAAAGGCTTAAAAAATTTTAAGACAATTTTTGCAATTTTTATCCAAATCGATTTTGCTATACCATTTTTAAAAAAAATTGACAAAAATAAAATTACTTCTAGAGTCTAAAATCGATTTTGCAATTTGGCCTCATTTCTACAAAATTATTTTTTTCACCAAAGAAAAACTTAAGATTTTCCAAAACTCAAGTCTAACAAAATTTCCCTTTTGAAAATTGTTCAAATTCACACAATTATATCCGGATTTTTAAAAGAAAAAATCGCAGTACAAATTTACAATTTTATCCTGCCAAGCTTTGCCTGTTGAATTTTGTCCAGCCTAAGGATGAAATTGGTCATTCTGGAAGATCAAGTGAAACCTGGTGAAAATAAGCTAAGTCTCTCCCACTGGCCTGAAGGTGTCTAAGACTCAAAATTTTCAAAAAAAATCAAAATTGTTGGACAAGGTCAAAAATTTGCCAAGGTGATTAAAAAAAGGGGGGTCCCCAAAATTTTGGGGCGATGGTGTGAAAACATCACAACAATATGTATGTTGAAAAACTGTCCAAAACCTTCTGATGTGTGATTACTCCCAAGTCAAATTGCCAAGCAACTCACTCGCTCAAAAACTCTCCAATGAATTTTTTTAAAATACCCAACAATTTTTTCCTACAAAACTCCCAAGTAAATGCAAAAATTTGTGAGTTTTGTATTAAAAACTGCAAATTCATAGAACAAATTTCTTCTTGCTCAGTAGGTGGTTCAAAGGCCTTAATTAGGGCTTAACTGTCCCTCCACCACATTGGAGGTATTACCCTTAAACCCCCTAAAGAAGCATTGTCCCTTGACCCTGTTGGTGGTGTTTCCCCAAACCCCCATGAGGGGCACTAGCCCTCCCCACACCCAAATCCTCATAAATTATTGGAATTTGTCAAACAGAAAACTTAATTACTATGAAAGCAATGGGTAATCAAGATATAACTCTTGAATTTGCCTTCTTGGACATTATTATTGAACAACTTACCCAAAAACTCTTTAAATGCAGTTACTTCTACGTACAACATGTCTAATGGAAGTGGCATTATACTCATTTTGACTTAAACTTTTCTTTTAGCCTATGGTATGTATTAAATTCTTTTGACCTATATATGATGGAACTAGTAAGATGCTCAACAAATATAGTAATATTTGTGTTTTCAAAGAATATTTATAAACATTTATGTATATTAAATGTTCACTAAAATTGTTTTTTTATCAAGATTGTCCGCGTTTTTCAAAACTTTGGGCAAAAAGAGTTTTCTCGAGTCCCAATTTTTCAACAATGATATATGTACTTTCTATGTATTGTAAGTCTTTGTGTGTGTGTAGCCTAGAAGGATGAATTAAGATTACAATATGCATAGCATCACACAAACAATAAAACTGTTATAAAAAAATGAATGTTATTTAATATTTTTTAACATGCATGATAAATATTCATCATTCAAACTTCAATATAACAATAATAATATCAAGTTAAACAATTAATTTTCTGAACCATAAGTAAAGTTGGTGTCACTTGCACTAAAAGCGTGCTCACTCTCAACACCTGAAATGCAAGATGCTAAGAAGTGGAAGCATCTAAGTCTATATGATCTAGCTCTATATCCCACATTTTTGTCTCCCCTTGCATGTAGTCATGTTTGTCCCAAGGGAGTCACAAGTTGGGATGCACATATACTAACGTCCCCACTATTTATTAGTGCAATTTATTGTGCTTTACTAAGTGGGTGAAACAATATGTGCTTTGATTCCTTGCAGATGCAGATGAACTAGCAGTCTAAGAAGACGGTAAATAATTAAAATTCAACATCTATTGTGGAATTTTTTTAAACTATTAATAAAAATTTAAAAGTAAAAAGTAAATATTGATTAATTATTGAACTCGCATTGTGAAAGGATATTGGTTGCAGAGACTCCAAGTGTTGGAAGAATTGGCAATGGAAGTACCACCAACTATGAGCATCCTTACTAACCCTATGACCAACAGCCCTCATACTTTGACAATTTCAATACAGCACAACAATAAACTCATCCATGATCGTATCTCGCAACTCATCTTCGATATTGATGATACATCTCACTATGAACTTTCAAAGATGCATTTTGTTATATTGTGAAGATCAAATTTCTTTTAAGCTCTACTCTTGGAGATTGCAAGAGGATTTTTGTGCCAAGTGTTCAACAATAATGGGCATGCATTCTCTTTTAGCCATGCTTGACCTTAGATCATGTGGACAATAGGAAGCAACACGGTGTACTCACTAGTACGTTTGCCCTTCATTTTTTACCAAAGGCCATTTTGGCTTGTGATTTGCACCTTTTTTTTGTTTATGTCCCGAAAAAGTTGAGATTTTGACGTTATTTAAGTTTGTTGTTGAAATTTCGACAATATTGAAGTTTATTGTCGAAATTTCGACCAAATTAGGATATAAACAAAAATAAAGTAAAACTCACTTCATTTTGTCTTAGCCTTGCGGGCGGGGAGGAAGGGTTGAGTTGTGTGTGTCATCCGAATAGGTATGTCCCCAATGTGCCCCTAATTTTTGTCATTGTAGCTACGATCGATTAAGGATTATTTGGATTGCCTATTGCATAAAACCGTTACTTTTCCTTTTTGATTTCTTCCTTCTATTATTTGGATTATTGTTTGCTTTGCAAAATTCATCTTGTTTAGGATTAATTCTTTCATTTAGGATTCTGGAGTGAATATATATTTTGTCTCTTTCTGAGCCCTTGGTATCTATGTCTTTATAGTGTTTCAGGAGTGAATATATACTTCATCTCTTGCCATGAATATTTTGTCTCTTGTCATGATCTACGTCTTTGCAGTGATCTTTTAGGTGAGTACAGTTGAAATCTGACCTTGGTCGACGAGAAGGTTGGGTGAAGAGGCTCATCCATACCTATTTTCCTTCACCAAATTTGGGTACACTACCTATTCTAATGCTTAGTGAGGTTAATTGTTCGCATATATATATATATATATGTGTGTGTGTGTGTGTGTGTGTGTGTGTGTGTGTGTGTGTGTCGAAGTAAACACCACCTATAAATAAACAAATGAGAATGGCACTAGCTGCATTGGCGGCACTCTCTGGACTCCTCAAACGGAACTCTCCATCTGATTTCCTTTCATAGTCAAGAACAAAGACATTTGGCAATTTTTCAAAGAAGCTTTTCAGGGAGCCCACATCACACATTGCCCCTGTGCTTGTTATCACTTCATCTATTAAATATTGATTTATAAACCAGACCTTTTGTAGATTATGCCCACATTCAGTTGCTATGGAAACTTTTTATATATTCAATTGCAAGCGTCATTATAGAATATACAAGAGGGCACATTTAAAGAGGATAATTCATAATAGAATATTACAGATGGCTCTAGAATAGTAGACTACACAATCATATAAAGAAATATCAGAGACAGCACTCTTTGTTAGTTATTATCCTGTCATAGTAGCATAGATTTCATTGTCTATAAGAAACAGTTCGTAGGGTATGTACATATTCCATATTGTTATATCTTGTGTTAGACAGCCATTTTTATATATTGAAATTTGAACTGTTCAGTTTCTATTGCAATCGCAACCTTGTTAAGATTCATTGTATTCTATTGTGACATTGGAATTAGAATTGTAAATATGTTTATGTTATTTTCATTTCTATAAATAATCTATTGTCATTACATTGCTAATTACATATTTGTTGCATCATAGTAATCTATTGTCATTACATTTCTCATTACATATTTGTTGCATCATAGTCAATTGTTCATTTCTACCATACATTATTTGCATCATTCATTTTATCTATTTTAACTCTTGGAAATTTTATTCGGACAATAGAAGTCAGTTTTCTTCTAGTTTTCTCTTTTTTGGTGAACTATCCTATAGACTTAGAGGTGGTTGACAAAGGGTACTCTCTAGTTCGGGGTTCCCACCTAAACCCCTCTTTGTTCAAAATTTAATCTGTGGGTCTTGGGATCCCATTCCCCAACAATCATGATTCACTACTTCATTCAAAAGTTGTTAGTTTGCTTCTAGATTTCTCTTTCCTGGTGGATTATCCTATAGAGGTGGTTGGCAAGGGGTTCTCTCTAGTTTGAGGTTCCCACCTAAACCCCTCTTTGTTCAAAATATAATTTTGTGGATCTTAGGACCCCGTACCCCAATGGTTACTACTTCATTCAAAACTTCGTTGAATTCACCATTTGTGAATTCCTTTTCACCTATTGTTTCAACTTGATGTTAATTTTTTGTAGGGTTCAAGCCCTCTAATTCTGCTTTATGTAATTAGAAAATTTAGAAATTTTATCTGATCCTTAAAATTGCATAGTCTAAGTCCATAAATTGCATTAGTTCATGTACTCTGGCGCAAATTTATATTGTAGGTGGAAATCTTCAAAATTTTGCATTTTTCACTTGAAGTTGAAACACTTGAATTCGTTGCACTGTAACCAAGGACTTTCTCAACTTTGACATTTCCAATTGTTATCTCCATTAGCATTCTTTTATTTTCGCAAGCATTGGACCAACACTTTCCCACTCCACCATTTCACAATTCACACAGTTAACTCATCACCTTGACAACATTTTGACAACTTTAACGACATGTCATGACACTTTGACAACTTTAACTCCACTTCAAATTTCACAACTCCCTCAATTCACAAGTTTGACAATTCTCACCTTCAAAACTCTGTACTTATAAAACAAATTTCTTATTAACAAATATCTTTCTTGTGGATGCACCTAGGGGAGACCCATGGCACCTCATACCAGACTAGAAGGATATAGCCATAAAAAGCTCACAGTAGAGTCCATATCAAACACAATCAAGGAGCCAGGAGTTCCCAGAAACACAGCATATAGGATGTTCTTTAGAGAAGTAATATTGTGTAGATTATCAAGGAGAATTTTCTCGATTAGGATTACTAAATTTGTGAGCCATTTTTGGTAGACTTTATAGATAACTTTAGGTACTAAAGTATGTTTCAGTTTAGCCTGCCATCGAATGGGAAAACTAATCTTTTCAATAGAAGCCTTGGCAACTCATTTAAATGGTTTGTATCTAAAGAGGAAAAATAAGAATTCAGATTTGGAGAACTAGTCCTGACTCGTTTGAGGAAGTAAAGGTTCCCTAAAGGAAATTATAACAAGATCAGATAGAAAACTTACACCTTATAAGATGTTACATAATTTTGTAACAAATGTTTTATAAATTGGTAGCAAAATTGCCAAAAATTGCCTAAGAACTAGCCATCAAAATTTTCAAAGGCACTTAGGAAGTTATCATACTCACACTGTTGCACTCCAGCTTTAGATTGAGGAGGAAAAATATAAAAAGAACAAGTTCTCTAGATTTATTAATACTATTGTACATGTCATAAGCAGTCAACCAAGACTTTGTACTTACAATGACATTGCAGCTCCTAAATAGAATGACTTTCTGTAAATCAATCAAGTCTTCAGCTTGAATAATTGCAGCACACTGACACTATCTAGCAACTTCCACAAAATCATTTTGGAACATCATTTGGGTTATAAAAACTTGGGGAATTTCTTAAACCAGGAACAAAAGTCAAGTCCGTTATTTTTGTAAACTATTTTTCTGGTATGTTCATTCCCTAGATGCTGAGCTTGTTGATTTAGCTACAGTAGGAAGATTGCACAACGATTAGAAAACATGACAAGCATTCAGCCATCCCTTTCAATGAGATGATTTATAGGAAAAAAAATTATGTTTATCATGAAAGCATTAAATAATTATGACAGTACAGTGCTGATGTATCACAAAATGCTCTAAACTCATTGGCAACTAATAGCGTGGAGCACATTCATTTTAAAGGCAACATGTTATAACTCTCCTGCACTTAAGGTCGACATTTATAGTAAGGAACTGGTTTTTAAGACCACTTTAAGAACAACATTTCAGTACTTATAATTTTGCTACCAATTTATAAAGCGGTGAAAGCATCTCATCCTTCCCTCCCTCTGACCAATGTACGGAAATGGGCAAGCTTGCCAAACTTCAAAACTATTGATTTTGTACGCTAATTATGAGGGATAAACAAGTAAAGATGGAAGTTTTCAATCAGAAGATTGGATGCAACAAAATTGCCTAAGAAACTAAAGGATGAGGTAAAAGCATTGATTAACACTCATGTTATCAAAAAGACAAGATAGAAGGAATTTAATAAATATTTGGTGTAGCAGCTATAACATTCAACCAATCATGCATGGTAGCAAAACTTTAACCCAGCTTTTCGATATAAATGATAGAGAAGCTTTACCAAAAGAAGGTATACTGATACATACCAGTTCCATGGCAGTATGTGCATCTCTTATGCATTTGTTGCTCAACATTATTGACTTCAACAACCATAAGAGCAGATATAACACCTACTGCTCCCCCGGAAAAGGATGCTACTATTGGATCAACCTGACTGATTCACAAATTTTCAATTTCAGAAGACAGGTAATCAGGAATACAAGATCATCTATCATCTATTATACTAAAATCTGTTCAAAGTGACTGTTATTCTTTTCATTGTTTTGTGGCTGAATCTAAGGATATTTCCTGAACTCTTCCTTAACCACAAGCTGCTATGTACTAGTGAGGTGCTGCAGAGGCAAATGACAGCACACCACATTATGGGGACATATTCTATGCAACAGATATTTGTAGTACTACCTGTGCTACAAATAATAAATACAATGGTACAGACATACAGACTGTTGATAAGGGCCACAAAATTTCTTCAAACTCCAGGTGACCCTAACTTGAGAGTCATTTTTTATGTTACTGGGCCTCCTAAAGCACAATGGCAAGGTCAATTTGGCCCAACCTGCTCGGAAATGGCACGTGAGCCCAAAATTTGGCAACCATCTCCCACCTTCGAACCCTCATAGATCTTGCCTCCAATGTCCAATTTGGACAAAACAAATGGCAAAATTGACTTCCTCAAACCTTCTAAATTCAATGGAAAACTCAAATTCGACCCACCAAGCCCCAATTTGACTTGCAATACAAAGCCACAAAAACAAAAATCCCAAAATGCACCAAGGTTTACAATCTAGATCTCTCAAATAAGACTAACAAAAAACAATGCCACAAGCACTACTGCCATGTTAGAGTTGGGTGTAGAATGCTCTATACCCTGCAAGATTGGTTGAATATTATAGCCACTATTCAAGAAGTATTTTGATGAAAATTTTCAAATTTCATAGCTCTGATGTCCCATTTAACTTTAGTCTGACATTTTTTATTTTTTATTCATTCCATGCCCAAAGTATCAAATTGTTAGATTCTTGCACACATTTTGTATTTGGAACCTTTAAACAAATTTGGACCTTATAATATGAAAAAATATTAAGTATGTCTGTTGAAATGCACTTAACTATGTTTATTTCACCAGATAGGATATTAAGTGCTTGATTTAGCACTAATCTATATCTATGAAGTTAACCATGAAGTTAATTTCTCACTAAATAAAAAAATGTCTAATTATTTTTACAAAAATTAAAATACTTAATGCATTTTTTAGGGCCTGTTGAGCTCCTTTTCTTGTTTTAGTTCTAACAATTCTAGTGCCAAGACAGCTTTGACTCGTTACTCTTACTCTTCTAGTGCCAAGAAAGACCACGCCTGACAATATGAACCCAAAACAAAACAAGGAGACAATTGCAAGATTGTGGTCTCAATTCAAAAGAAAAGGTGATGGAAAATGTTATCATCCCTACAAAAATTGTAAGGGCTTAAAGAATTGAAGACTTATAATCACAACAGCTGAGAGACATTGTAGGCAACATGGTCACATTGAAGGGGGAAATGATTTTTGTCTATTGTTGAATGTAGATTTCCAACTGGGGTAACAGGGAGCTGTGATTATCGAAGCAAAAGGTAATGCTCCCATGGAAGAAGATGATCCTGAGGCAGAGAACACAATTAAAGATGTTGGTATTGACGCAGCTGATCACATGGCAAAGAACACAAATGAAGAAGATGATACTGGCGTAGCTGATCAAGATGATGAAGATGATGATACTAGTGCATCTGATCATGATGATGAAGATAACCTTGGTATACCTATACTTGAAAAGGCATATTATTACGGAAGTAATTGGTAAATACTTGCTTAATATTAACAGAGACTGAAAGGTCAATTTATACAAAAGAATGAGACGATATTTCCTTAGGAAACGATCATAAAGAATAGAAAATTCTATTCTAGAGAAAGCAAAAAACGAAAGCAAACTAAACCTTATTAGATATTTACAATAGATAACCATTAACTAATAATAGACGACTTATCTATTATTGTAATACCCTCCCTTAATGGTTAATGTATCTAACACACCAAGTTGTCCTCTGAATTTGACATACTTATTAGGACCAAGAGGCTTGGTGAGAATGTCCACAATCTGATCTGTGTAGGAACATACTACAAATCAATAGTCCCGTCTTCAACCAGCTATTGTATGTAATGACAATGAACATCCACATGCTCGGTTCATTCATGGAAGACTAGATTTCATGCTAACTTGGCAATGCCTTTATTATCAACAAACAGAGTAGTCGATCCTGGTGGTGACATCTGCATATCCCCAAGCATCCAACGAAGCCAAACAGCTTCACATCCTGCCTTAACAGCCCCTCTGTATTCGGCCTCTGTAGAAGAGAGAGAAACTACCTATTGCTTCTTACTGGTCCATGTGATTGCACTGGATCCCAAACTGAACACATATCCAAATGTTGACTTTTTATCATCAATAGAGACTGCCCAATCTGAATCTGTGAACCCACTGATTTTAGGATTGAACTTCGAGAGTACAAAAGTCCATAATCTGAAGTGCCCTTCACATTATGAAGCACACGCTTTGCTGCCATCCAATGATCAACCTTAGGAGCTATCATAAAGCATGAAATATAGCTAACTACGAAACTGATATCAAGCCTAGTAGCAAAGAGGTAGATGAGGCTGCCTACCAATTGCCTATATGTAAAATCATCAATGGAGGGAGAATCAGACTTTGTTGATAACTTGAGACCTTTCTCCATAGGTGTAGATGCAGGTTTGCAATCCTGCATTCAAAATTTGTCTAACAGGGCCCTAGCGTATTTGGACTGAGAGATGAATATACCAGAAGACTGTTGCCAAACTTCAACACCTAGGCAATAATGCATGAGCCCAAGGTCAGTCATGTCAAAAGACTGGCATAAATTCTGTTTGATTCCCTAAATCAAAGATCCCGAACTACCAATGATGATCAAATCATCCACATAAATAACCAGAAGGATGATGTCACTGTCAATAGTCTTGATGTACAAATTTGAGTCTGAAGAACTCCTCTTGAAGCCTTGATCGCTGAGGTACTTACCAATCTTGATGTACCATGCCCGAGGGGCCTGCTTCAAGCCATAGAGAGCTTTTACCAATCTGAGAACTTGATGGTCTTTACCAACAACCTTGAAACCAGGAGGTTGTGTCATGTAAACTTCTTCATAGAGATCACCATTCAAGAAAGCACTCTCAACATCCATCTAATGGACCTTCCAGCCAAATTGTGCTACCATAGCTAGGCCTAATCTAATGGTGCTCATCTTTGCAGTAGGAGCAAAGGTCTCCTCATAATCAATGCCCTGATGTTGAAAAAAGCCCTTTGCCACTAAACGAGCTTTGCACTTATCCAAAGTACCATCCGATTTGTATTTGATTTTGTAGACCCAGTTGAAGCCAATGGGTTTCTTCCTTGGTGGAAGATCAAAAAGGACCTAGGTGTTGTTCTTCAACAGACTCTGGTGTTCAGATGTCATGGCCTGTTCCCACTCTGAAATTCCTTTAGCCTCGGAATATGTTTGAGGTTCAAACACACTGTGAATGTTGGCCATGAGAGCAAAGTTATCAGTATCTGTAGTTTTGCTCTTTTTTTGAGCAGTTCTCCCATCAATGAGCTCATCATCACGAAGATCAACAAGTGTCTTAGCCCACCACTTAGGCCGGATAGGAGAATGACCAACATTAGTACCAGGAGATACTTGATCAGCAAGATCCTCATCAGAAGAGGCTAGATCAAACTCAGGTGAAGCATCTATAAAGCGAGGTGATCCTACAGGAGAAGTAGGGGGTGTCTGTATAGGTATCACTGGTATAACTGGAGCTGCAGGAGCTACTGGAGCCCTCCCATCAAGTGGACCTAATGGAAGCCGAACTCCCAAATCATGAGCCATCATAGGTTGGCCTATTGGATCAGGAACAGGAGAAATAGGCATGAAAGGTCCTCGTTGCTCATCAAGGACTACATCACAACTGTAGATGAGACGAGATGTCTCAACATCGATCAAGCAGTAGGCTTTGTGAAGATTGTTATATCCAACAAGCATGAGTTTCTGACTCTTGGCATCCAACTTGGTGCGTGACGCATCAAGGATCCAAACAAAAGCAAGGGAGCCAAAAACCTTCAGGTGACTAATTCTAGGCTTGCGACCTAACCAAGCCTCTTCCAAAGTTTTACGTTTGACTATCATTGTGGGTGACCGGTTCAACAGATAAACTGCAATGTTAACTGCTTCTGCCCAAAACTGCTTCGGAATACGCCTATGTTCAAGCATGGAACGAGCCATCTTGGTGATAGTCCTATTCTAATGTTCAACTACACTGTTTTGTTGTGGCGTGTGGGGTGTGGTTAACTAATGTTGATGCCATGTGTATCCAAGAAGCTGGAGAAAGCATTAGAAAAAAATTCCCCCCATTGTCTGATCTAAGAGTAATAATAGATTTCCTAGACTCTTTTTCAACTAAAGGTTTAAACTTCTGAAATACAGGAAATGCATTTGATTTCTTTTTAAGGAAATACACCCACATTTTTCTACTGAAATCATCAACAAACAACAGAAAATACCTGGACCCAAGAACAAAAGGAATGGCCATAGGGCCGCAGATATCGGCACGAACAAGCTAAAGTACCTGAGAAGCTCGCCAAGAATCACCACTGTTGAAAGGTGTGCGATGTTGCTTCCCAGCCTGGCATGTGTCACAAACTCCAAGCTATTGAGTCTAAATCTTTGGCAATCCAAGAACAAGCTCATCCAAAGAAAGCTGTGAGAGATAATGCACATTTAAGTGCCCATATCACTGATGTCAAAGTGTGCTAACAGAAGACCGCCGAACGGCCATAGCTAAGTCCTGAGAATCACCAGAATCAGTAAGTCTGAAAAGACCATGATCCTCAAGATCCATTGCAACAGTAGACTTAGTCGCCTAATCAGTGATGGTGCACTGATGTGAACTAAAGGTGATTGCCAAGTGCGAAGAATGTCGCAGCAACTAACTAACTGAGAGTAGATTTAGTTCCATCCCTGGAACGTAGAACACATCAAGGAATATGAGATTCCTCCCAACAGACTGCATCTGAATGTTGCCTTTACCGACAACTGTGTACTCTTCTCCACCACCAAAAATAACAAAGGCTGAATAAGGTTGGTAGTCAGTACACCAGTCTCTGCGGTGAGTGAAATGACGAGAGGCACCTGAATCAATGTACCAGGCAGATGACTTCACATGATCTGCAGGTCTTTTAGCCATGAAGGCGTAAAAGGCAGATTCTGCTTGCTCAGTGTGCTCTGCACTGTTCGCTTTGGGTTGTGAACCTAATTGCTTAGAATGTGCAGCTAAGCACTTCCGACATTCAACCTTCATGTGCCCAAACTTGTGGCAGTAGTTGCATTGAATGTTCTTCTTTCTAGAACCATCTAGTGCTGGAGCAGAAGACTTCTACTAAGATGGCTGCTGAAACTTGCCCTTATCCTTCCGAAAGGATTTCATAGCAAAGGCTTGCTTTGTGGAGGTGGATCTAGAGCTGCTACCAAACTATTGTTTCCACCGATCTTGCTGAAGCAATAATGTGCAGAGATCGGTGAACTTCAAATCAACACCAGAAGATGTGATGTTGAGAGTCTCGATAAAATGCTCATAGGATTTTGGTAAACTCCGAAGAGTGATAACCACAATATCCTCTTCCTCCATCTTGTGTCCAATGGCAAGTAACTGATCACGGATTTCTTGAATCCGATTCAAGTGTGCTTGGAGCGAGGTGCACTCATCTATGACAATAGAAAACAAAGTGTTTTTCATAAAGAAGGCTCTCTTTTGTCAGAAGTCTCATGAAGACTTTTGAGATGTGTCCAAATCTCAACAGCTGTCTTGCCAGATGGAATTCGAGAAAGCTGATCATCAGCGACAGATAATTTGAGAAGCATCACTGCCTCTTGATTATTCAAATCCCATGTATCTTGATCAGGACCCAAAGAAGTTGGAAGCTTCGTAACACCCAGAACAAGTTGATCAGTGTTTCGATATTCAAAAATGGCAATGATCCGCTACTTCCAGGTGCCATAATTTCGACCACTGAATTTGGAGTTATGCTCAAGCAGAATATTTGTCAGAGATGCCATGGCACGTTTTTCAATGAAAAATTGTGAAAATTTGTGAAGGCATGTTCTTCAAGGCAAAAATATAGAAGACCCAAAAGAATCGAAGAGTGACCTAGAAGAGAGCTCGAAAAACCCAGGACTATGTTGTCAATTTCTGGATCTACTGGCTTGAAAATCGAGGCACGAAAAATGAGGCACCCAAAAAAAAAAAGATGACAACCCAATTGAGCTCTCAAAAAGCCCATCAAGAATCTGAAATCAAAATATTTTTGTGACCCCAAAAATTAGGGTTTTGAGCAAAAATTCAGTCGGCGGCCATGGAGGTCGAATCTGCAAAAAAAAGGCAATTTCTTGGAAAGAAATGGCCATTTTTGTTTCAAAGTTCTACTTGAGGCAGAGGCTGCACTAAACATTGGAGTTTTAACTCCACAAATGGCAGAGATTGCAAAGTTTTAACCAGCACCGTTTTGCAAAGCCATCTGAAAACGGCAGTTAAAAATCCAAACCTTCTTTTCTACAATTTTGCAAAGGACTTTGGCCTAGAAACAAAACAATACCAATCACGAATCCGACAGCCAAGAAAAAATCACGATTTGCAATCAAATAAGCCGCGAATCTCCAAAAACAAAGCACAATTTTTCCAGAAAAAATTAGCAATTTTCAAAAACCTCAAACAAAAACCCTAGTTGAAAATCTCAAGGTTTTGAGATTAGAAAGCAAAGATCACATAATTATTTCAAAAATTGGCTCTGATAATTTCAGAAAAGAAATTATAATTTTCAAAAAAATTAAGAAATATGCTCTGATACAATATTACAGAAATAATTGGTAAATACTTGCTTAATATTAACAAAGACCGAAAGGTCAATTTATACAAAAGAATGAGACGATGTTTCCTTAGGAAACAATTGTAAAGAATAGAAACATTCTATTCTAGAGAAATCAAAAAACGAAAGCAAACTAAAGCTTATTAAATATTTACAATAGATAACCATTAACTAATAATAGACGACTTATCTATTATTGTAATACATATCAGCCCCTATACCAAGGCTCCAAAACAACTCTTCTCTCCGTTGTATTGTTGTTGGTGAACTTCAAGGTTATGAATGGTATATGCAATGTAGCAATGTCATATATGCTAAGGTATGTCATTTTTGTCATCTTCTATGTTAGTGTGCCATTAATATTCTTTATATTGACTATTTTTATTTTTTCCCTTAGGTTGATAGGTGAGTGTTTGTTACTACTATCAAACATTCTACCTCGCTCGGCCATTATGAAATACATTGGAATGGAGTATCAAACAATACATGCATGTCCCAATGATCATATTATTACAACATGAATTTACAACAGAAAGCCCCGATTGTCACATTAGTAGATATCAATCAGATCAAACAACAAAAAAGATGCCTTGCAAGGTTCTTCACTACATTCTCATTAATCCACATCTGCAACAGTTATTCAAGTGCGCTAGCTTGGCACAATTTATGGATTCCCATGCACGCACTAGAAATTAAAATGACATGATGCAAATGCCTGCAGATGGTTCTGCATTTAAGGACATAGAAGATCCTTGGCCACTCTTTAAAGAAAATTGTAATCTGAAGCTTTCATGGCAACAGACGATGTCGATCCATTTGGAGAGACAAGATCTGTTTACTCAGTCTATCCTATTTTTATTATTAACAATAACATTCCTCCTAGGATGTCCGTAAAGAGGGAGCACATAATGTTGGCAATGATTGTACCAGGTTTTTTTTCATTTAATAGTAATCTATATTAATTTATAAACACCGCATCAAAATGGTCATAATAATTATGTAGTGTTTATGTCCAACTAGATAAGTGTCAAGTGAAAGATATGAACGTATATATTGAGCGCCTTATTGACGAGTTGTTGGAGTTATGGAATGGGGTTACTATGTATGACATTTCTACACCAATTGGGCAAAGACAATTTCAACTTCGTGCAATGCTTGTATGGACAATACATGATGCCCTTGGGCTAACACATTTTTGTGGTATGTAAAATTGTTAACGCATATTTTTGGTATGTCATAGTGCTAACACATTTTTGTTGTATGTTTAAGTTGCACATGATAATTGTAAATATCAAAAATTAACATATTTCATCCAATTATACACGATCTTGTAGGTCTTCAGACAAAGGGAAAATTTGCATTCTAGTTTGTGGTCCAAAGATGAAATCTCCTCATTCAAAAAGTTTAGGAAAGCAAGTGCTCAATGAGTATAGGCAGTTTCTTCACAAAAATCATAAGTATTGAATTACCAAAAACCATCTTTTCAAAGGGAAAAAAGAAACGGCATTTAAGCTACGAAGAATGACCTCACCTATGGAAGTTAGAAAACAATACAATAAACCATCAAGGTAATGTCATTCCATCCTATGGTTTTTGTTTGAAATTTATATTTGGATATTGTCTTTTATTTACTAATGATGTAAGATATTGTCTTTTCTTTACTAATGATGTAATTGATGTTCGTGAAGGTCGTCAAGGCATTGATGACGAACTTCAAAAGGACTAAAGAGCTATCCTAGACAATTTAGTAGGTTGTCATACTACGAGCACCTCCCAATCGTGCATTTGTTTGATACTATGCATATTGGAAAGAATGTAATAGAAACACTATGAAAAATATTGGATGGAAGGTGTCACAAAGAAAAATTTGTCAAAATTTGTAATGACATTCATGAATTGAATCATGCATTGAAGTTTTTCATTGAATCAAATAGCAATGAAGACTAGATTAATACAAGTGCCCTTCCTTGGTTATTAATGCAACAGCAAAGTGATGCCATAAAAGAAGCCATACAAAAAACTAAATTTCCCATAGGATTTGTTGCAAACATAAGCAGCCTCTTATCAAAGAAAGATGTTTTTGGGTTAGGGTTGACAATGCATGATTGGCATACCTTCATCAAGGTAAGTCATAACAGTGATGAGAAATTAATGCCTTCAAACCTTACAAACCTGTTTTGAGCATGAGAAATCATAACAGTGATGAGAAGTGATTTTCTTTTATGTTTTAACCCTAGCTAGGCATTGTCAACGAATGCCAAGAACCTTATTCAAGGACTCCCGAGTCCATGTCCAAGTCTTGAGTCTTTAAACGAAAACTCTGAAGTCCAATCGATTGACTCTCCTAGACTCAACTCGGGAGTTTGTGGCAAGTCAACTCAGCTCGCTCATAGACTCATGAGTCTATCTGAGTCTATGGCGAGTTCGCAAAATTTTTGAACTATGATTGATACACAAGCATATATCATGGCTACATAATCCACAAACTATCTAAGATGTCGATGCATGACTTGTTATGCTCAGATGGGTAATGCAACCTCCTTTGAGCCATCGACTAAAAAAAATTAGTTTTGATGTTTGTTTTGATGTTGTATGTTTCATATTCTACATACATACACACACACATATATATGCATATACATATACATATATCGATGCAACTCATCATACAAATAATCAAATAACAACAACCAGCGGATCTCTTGTATCAAAAAAACCATGGTAAATAATACAAACACGAGAGGTACTACATATATATGTATATGTAGATATATACACATATACATGTAAACACGAGAGGTACTACACACACACACACACACACACACACACACATATGTAGTACCTCTCGTGTTTGTATTATTTACCATGGTTATTTTGATACAAGAGATATGTCGGTTGTTATTATTTGATTATTTGCATGATGAGTTGGATCAATTACTATAAATTATTTGATTGTCAATAACGTAGCTGTTAGAAGTTGGACTATTTTTTTATTTAGTTTGATCATATCTGCATGATGATGCTAATGATGTGACATGATGCTTTATGATGATCTCGGGTTTATATTGTATTCAAATTTTGGATTATGGTTTATGCATTTGGATGATGTTTATTGGACTCTTGTGGTTGGGTGCTTGTACACTTTGGATTGTCTTTTAACTTTAGTTGATAGATGGTCAAAATAGCCTAGAGGATTTATCTTTTACCTTAGTTATAGATGCTCAGAATAGCCTAGAAATGATTACCTATATGCACTAGAATAGCCTAGAAATGATTATATGTTGTGTATTTTTGCATTGCACCAATGTTACATATTTTGCCTGGTGGTGCTAGTACAAAGAGAGAGGAAGTCATAGTCACTTGCGAGATATGTGTGGTGTCTCCTCTTTCATTGTGATTCTCTACGATATATGTGCTTTGACTATTTGTATATTGAGCATCTACATTTGATGTTTGCATGTTTCTGTGAACAAGTACCAAGTACATTCATCCTAAGTTTAAAGAATTGAGTGTACACCTATATCCCCGGCAATGGCACCAAGTGATAGTGACCTTGACCTTGCATATTGAGCCCATGTTGTCCCTGCATGGACGTATCCCTATTACTCTTATTACTATCCCTCTGGTACATGATGGTAAATTCAGATTTTATGATACATGATGTTATTTGACCCATGAGCGTGTATGTACAGCTAGAACTTTGCAACTATCGCAAGCAAATTTATTTTAAATGTTGATTAAAGTGCATTTTAGGATTTTAATTATTTAATTTTAATTTACTGGCTAATTTGTTATAGTTGAATTCCATGTACCTCAAATCAATTTATTTAATTTGGGTTAAGGAGCCAATTGAATATTTAAATGTCTAAATGATCTAATGTATAAGTCACTCTGGAAAAGTACTTATAGGGGCGAAAAGTGAGCTTATACTTCAGTTTTAACTTTCAGCATTTGGAGTTTCCAGATTTTGCTCCAAAAAACATTTGGAGAAAATCATGTTTTGCTTGTTGGGAGTGACTCGTGCATCAGATTTTGCAAGTGATAGCTCGTTGGATTTGTGGCATGATTCCTATCCTTTGCCAAGATTTTCATCCAATTTAGCGAAGTTTTCTTTCCACATGTCATTTTATTGGGTTTTGCTCTTTTGAGTGAGGTGGGGCTCTTTGGATCTTTCCCTATGCTTTGTCTTTTCGCTTGAACTTGATTGCTTCAGTTTTGTGGGATGAGAACTAGTGTCCCCCCACAAGTTTGTTTATTTTTGTGGCCAATTGGTCAGGAACAACCTTTTCATGCTTGTTGTGTGTAGGGTTTAAAGATTTGGCACTGTTATGCTGTCGGAATTTGCATATGTGACTACAAATTAGATTTTATTTGAATTTTGGTAGTCAAGAGGCATAAGGGGCAATGGGTTTTCATTTTGTCAACTTCTAAGAAGTTTGAATTTTTAAGTGTTTTTTTTGTTGCATTGTTTTGCGTGTGACCCAAAGTTGTGTAGGGATTTTGTTGGCAAGTTTTCGAGAAATGGAATGGACTGTCCTCCATGTTTCCAATCATCCCATGGTTTTACTTTGTGGTTTTTGGATTCGTGGACAAATCTATGCTCCTAGCACAGTGCCCAGTTGAGTTTGTTGTGTGCATGTATATCTAGCTTGTTGCATTATTGTGATTTTGCCTCGATGCTTGATTCGACTGCAATTAGGATACATAGTGAGGGTACCACGAGCACATTTAGTATGCTAGATTGGGATCCTATAGGACCTACACTCTTGGCTTTAGACAAATCAAGTTATGTGATGCATTTTGGGGATTTGGGGCTTTTGAGCTTTGTGGGGTTTTTATGCCTTTTTGGGTTGTGTTGAATAGTGGGATGGAGTGGCTCTTCATAGTGTACCCAAGCACAAAGGGGCTCCAAGGTAACCTTGCTTGAGTTCTTAATAAGCAATTGATAACCTTATACATAAATTGGGTAAAACAAAATAGAAGATTAATGAGTCTTAAGACTACCTTGTTGTTGTTTGAGAATGTAGATATGGTATGTCTTGCCACAGTCTATGGACGTTGATTGGCCTAGTACCTTTTCATGGTTTGAGGACATAGATATGTTACTGATTAGCCTTGTCATCTACAGATGTTGATATGGCTTAGAGTGTCCTTGATGAGAGACGAATGGCTCAAAGCCATATAGGCCCTCACACGTCATTTGATGACACTCTATTCCTGAATCTCCACTTGATACTCTGTTAGTTGAGTAGTGACCTTTCCTTGCTTGTCTAGTGCGTGAATGCCCTTGTCACCTTGGGTTGTTGTGTCACCCTTGAGTCTTGCATATTGTATGGTGTGTGTAACCATTGTTTGAGTGTACTCTTTCACTGTGGTTGGGTTACTATCTCTATGAGCACAGTGGGCTAGGTCTACAAGTACCATGTGATAGGGAGGCATTTCTAAACTATACCTTTGCAAGGGACCAATGAACAGAGACAGACTCCCTCCAACTATAGGATTTGGAGCTTGTATACTCTCTTTATTGCATAGATAATTGATGGTATGCATATATTTTGATGTTGCAAGTATTGATGTTTGATTTCATCTCGTAAATTTATGCTTTATAGTTATGTTAATGATGTAATCGAGTGACCACCACCTTGGTATGCATATACCTAGTACTCCCTAATGTGGAGCTAGCTTTCTTTTCATGTCATAGGTTGGTATCAGCATGCCTACTCTTTTGTTGTTCCTACCCATTGCATGTTTTGGCAACAACAATTGCCCATTCAGGGCTATGCTTGATTCTTTTGGGTGGTGGTAAAAATGTTGATGTTCTAGAATGGTTTTAAGTCCATACAGCCATAGAGCTTGTCAATAGCTTTCTGATGCTTTTTGAACAAAATCAATCAAACATCGAATGCAAAAGTTATGACTTCTAGAATAAGGTCCATATGAAGCTTGGTACAATGTTATACGACCCAAGATGTCATGTCATGTGTCACCCACCCTTCTATCGTACAATAAATTGCATGCTTGTACCATATTAAAAACAGTGGGCACTTTCGTCTATTTTCGAGAAATCTAATTATTGTTCTAGATACCCTTTTTCAAATAGAGGCCCCAATATTCATAATAGGCTAGCTTTGGATTCACTAGTGATCTTATCTCCCTCTTGTGATTCATGGACGATTATCCGGATCTCTTGTAGTATTCTCGGGAACATATGTTCTCCATTCCAAGTACTTGGTTAGTGGTTTGGAAACCTCTGGAAGTGTTAACAAGACTCACTTGTGTTTATGAACATGTTGTTTATGCCATGTTCCTTGAGATTCTTCTTTGTTTGATGCTGTCGGTTACTCTGCTTTGTTGTAGGTAACATATTATATGGAAAAAAAATCATTCAGTGCACATTTTATCCTTGTGTTCCAAGGATTCCCAGATGGGGCATATATATATATATATATATATATATATATATATATATATATATATATATATATATATATATATATATATGTATATATATATATAGAGAGAGAGAGAGAGAGTGTTATTTTCTTCTACTAAAATTCACATTTGTAGTTATTTGATCGATGTATACTTGAGTATGTTAACAAAACATCTTCTATTTGATAAGATTATTGTGTATTTATTTAACACTTTTTAAATAATTAAAAAATCTTTAAGCTTCTTGCATTTTCCAATTGCTGATTCTGCATTGAGTACGGTCCCTGTTTCCAAGCCTATGACCAAAATCGGATTGTTAAATCATGGAATGAATTATAGCTTACTGAAATACACACATGAGCAATTGTATATCTGAAGCCAAAACAAGACAGATGCGACTACCAAAGGAATGTGAAGAAGCATACGATTAAAAAAAATTGATAGCTGTGAGAGAAAAACTAGATAATTGAATATTCAATAATATTTTTAGGGTAACTTCAGATAATCAAGTATCAAGGAGAGCTGATATTCCTTAAACTTTATATACTAGAAAGACGGACAGTAATCTTCTGCATATAAGTAATAATTTACTATTTTCAGTGAAACACTTAACAGGCAGCAAAAAGATCAGGACATGACACAGAATTGATTGACTCAAAACCATCTCAAAGCTTTTGGGCTTTTGACCAACGAAACCAAAAAAGGCATTATACAGACCTCTTGTTTCCATGGGGGAAGCCTACGGATTTGTCCTGTGTCCAAAGAAATCTTTCTCTTCCGAACTTGCAATTCCTCTTCTCTCATAATTGGTGTGCCATAGAAAATATAGTCACCATCATCCTCGTTCCCCATTATGTTTAAATTTGAAAGAGAAAAGTGCTTATTGCCAAGCACAAGATAGAGACTTCAAGAAGTTACAATTTTCACAGACTTAGCTTCTAGTTCACCTGTACGCCAGAACAAAAAAATGTTCAAGTTACCATAAAGTTCAAAAGATTACACCAGCAATAATCCAATGTACATATAACATGCCAAGTCTTGTGGGACAATATCTTGAAAATGACTATAAAAGAACATGGTAGTGATCACTAAAGAAAAGTATGCTTCACAAGTCATGGTATGTATAACAAAAACAGTGCATTTCAGTGTTAGTCCTCCTTAACTAGAATTATGACTCAATACATACTTAGGGATGGGTTTTGACAACAGAAACTAATGTTGTAAATCGATCTTGTATAGAGAGATCAAAAAAAAATCATCGGCACTTCTATATGTTGCCACTCTGTGACTGTCCTCACACACACAAACTGAATATTATTTTGATTTCAGGGTGCTGCAATAACAAACCATGCATGAAGATAATTCTATCTCTCCAATATTGAAAGAATGTAACCATTGTTAATCACCATAATCTGAATGTGGCTGCTCAATTTTTTGTCTAGCAATTGCAATAATCCCTTGAAAGTATAGAATAAGTACAAGGAAGAAAAATGAAGTTATAAGGTGACTACTCACTGACCAAATAAGCATTGACGACTTCAAATTACCACAATCGACATTTGAACAATGAATAGATTGAAATGTCAAAGAGGTTGTCATAAGCAATGCATGATCAAATAAGCATTGACGACTTCAAATTACCCCAATCAACATTTGAACAATAAATATATTGAAATGTCAAAGAGGTTGTCATAAGCAATGCATGGAAACAGATATTAAGATGGACACCGATACTGCTCTAGTCTACGGAACACACACATTCACCACTAGGCCCAATTTAGTTTAGTAATATGTATTTTTACAATCATTTTTTGATGCTCTTGTTGAAGCCTAAATCAGATACCTCCACTGGCCTGGCCGGACACAGCCCAGTTATGGGCCTGTATTTGGATGTGCCTAGATACAGTATCTGAGCCATATTGTTTCATATTCATGTCTGGTACAAGAAAACATATATCTGACAATTAGGGTGGAAGTTTCCAGCAACTCTGGTTGTAATGGTAGAATGGTAAGTAGGGTACAATCATGAAAGCATGACCTGGGTTCAAATCCAAACCCCACAATTAGTTAGCCCATAATTCCAGCAGTATATCCAACACTGCATAAAAAGGTGAACCATAGTCCCACCGAAGATTCACAAAGCAAAAATATGATCGCTGGATCATCACGCTGAATGTCTCCAACCACCAAAAGGTTGAGAAGATTTTTCAAGTTTCCATAGGTATGCATTTTGTTTCTGGTATGCCAGAAAACAATGTGTCAAATCTTCCTATACCAAAGCAATTGGTAGTAAAAATTCTTAACAGCAGTAAGCTCCGCTTTAAAACATTGCAGACATATATATATATATACAATTTTCATATTCAACGATGTAATTCGATTAAAGAAAGATGCGTACTCCCAAGATAAAAGTCGATATGAATCAAAGCACACCCTGACATCAACGTGCCAGTCTCAAAATTCAATTACAATGCACATGCAACCCTAATTTTAGTTCATTATAACCTACAATAACATTATAAACCTTATAATCAAACGCGGACGCAACAACCCTAAAGTCTCTTGTCATGTCAAACAACACGGCTTATCAATGCGTTTCATAACTGATGCCATTCTCAAAGTTTCAGAATTCTATTTCACTATTCAAAGTTACATAAAACAGGTGTAATTATAAACATTAGAATTGTTCACAATCCACAAATTACGCTACTTATTATTATTTGTACAATTTATATTGAAATTCGATAAAACGGGCCTAACCCAGCGAAAGCTTCTGTCGTTCATTTTTAGAGAAAAGAAAAGCAGAGTAAAAAAGATCCCCCGCAACTCTCCATTCTAATAAAACACATAGTATAAGTACAGGAAATGAACAGCTTCAAAGCAGTGGCGTACCTTGATTGAAAGATTTTCAGTTCGTACAGAGAAGTGAGAAAAACACATTTCGCTGTGATCGCCTTGCGAACATTTCGAGCGTTGTCCCAGACACCCACTGTAAGTTGTTGCGTCAATTGGTCATTCTAATAATTAGAAATAAATAATTATGATTTGCAGTTCCCCACGGGATTTCTAGATTGTTGCTTAAATAGTTCTATATATGTGTGTGGAGAAATATTGGAGATATTTCTATTTTTAAGTACTTATTATTATTATTTTCAATAGCAAATCAAGCCAATGTCTATGCCGGTATCAAAAAGGCTTTTTATTATTTTAAAAAATTAATTTAAAAATCATTTTAAACTTATATCTTAAATTTATATATAATTAAAATTTGTCGTTTTGATACCGCATAGACATCGTCGCAAATCATTACATATGTTTTATATATTATTTTAATAATTTTCATATGAATTGAATATAAAACTATTATTTGCATAATGAGGTGCAATGGTTATGTTGAAAGTTCAAAGATTTAGAATTGCTTTTGGTAAGTATAATTATTTTGATTATATAAGAGAAAATTAAATTTGTATGACTCTAAGATACAATTTACAATTTACAATTTCTATTGGCAAAGTTATATGTAATGTCGTTACAATGCATATTGTTTACACAACATTTACAATAGTCATGTTATTTACATTTGAATCTGCAACTTTAAATTGTAAAATGTATCTTCAAAACCTATAACACAAGGATAGATAATTAGGAGACAATAAGATTACTTTTGAATTTTTCAGACCAATTTTAAATTAGGTAGATTGCTTATCACAATTAATGAGTTTCCCTTAAAAAAAAATTTAAAATATTAATAAAGTAATTGCAAACTTGGGATGATTGTTTGAACCTTCTCTTCAATATTAGTTTCCTTTAAGAGATTTATCTATTGTTAAAGAGTTATTGCTATCACTACTGACACGCCTTATGTCATACTTTCTTAAGCTTCCCCTTAAGAACCCACCAAAGTTTTAGTTCAACATGTTCTCTAGAGGAGGGAACCTGTAAATTTTTAGGATTAAATCTATAAATTTCATGCATGTGAGAGACCATACCGGCATACATCCTTTTTATTAAATTATTATAGGATATGATATTAATATTCTAATTTTTTATTATTATATATTTCAGTAGTTGTAAATATAATTCATACATTTTTTTACTTTGAAATTGTATTGACCATTTATTTTCTTATTTGGATTTTTGTTGTTTTAGTAGAATCAAATTTGTCTTACCAATCTTATGAATGACTTTGAAATGCATGTTTATTAGAGGAGTTCAAAGTGCATTGGTTAGTTTCCTCATACTTCTTTTGGCATGGGATTTTGAACACTCCAATAGTTGTATTAATTGTATAGCTTTTTGGAATGACATTTCATGAAGCATCAATTCAACATTAAATTTCTCATTTTTTCATTATTTTACAATGGTAAATATTCTTAATCAAAACTCATACCAAATGCATGTAGTCTAACATCCTTTATGTTGACAAACACAATGTCCATAAAAAAAATTGAAACCACCATCCAAGTTCTTAAACACTACAAAATTTAAGATTCTATGAGGGGCTTTTACCTATTTGACAATCAAATCACTAATGTGATGCAAGAGCATCCTTGGTGTAAGGGCAATCTTGCATCACCTAAAAATATTTTTGTTTTGCCTTTTCAATAAGGGTTATTTCAGTGCAGAGTTCTTATTTTTGGAAGCTTACTATTTTAAGTAAGTTCGTCATTTGACCTCAAAATGTTTTTATGTCATCATGGAGGTTCATTTTACATATATCAACCTGCAAGTAAAGTTTCATTGCAATACCCACCATATTTGTGGATTTACTAAAAAATTACGTATTGGCAATGAGGTATAGAAACTTCGAGCTTAATTTTGAAGGCTTTAGAGGCTTTGAAAATGGGTACAACCTTAGTTGACTAAAGCTTTCTCAAGATATGTGTTGTAGATTAGTTTGTGTCATTTCTGATAAGGGGTAATAATAATCAATTTGAGCAATGGTAGATGAGTTATGTTCTCTAGAAGTTGTGCTACCTAAGTCAAAGAAAATGAAATTCCTTTGAAATTTATTGGGGCCTAGTCGGCCTCAAGGTCTAGGGCTAAATATCAAGAACCTTCTTCGGAAGTGGAAAATTATCTATATAAAGAACATCTATAGGGTTGTCTAGGACGATTTTGGGATATTGGTGGTGTCTCTATCTTATAGAATATTGTAAGTAAATTTCCCATTTGCCTTTGCATGTATTATTTCCAATGTTTGTAATTTCATACTTTTGGAGATAATAAGAAGTTAGTTTTGAGTTCTTGCGAATTGTTCTTGTTTCTCTATTTTCATTATGTGTTTGTGTTATAAAGGGGAGCAGCCTTCATCAACATTTCAAGCTCCTCAAACATCTATTCATTGTAATCCATTTTAATAAAAAAAATTTAAAAATCTTATATTTCACAGTAAGGTACTCTCTATGGGGTCTTTTGACTACTAAGGAATCTACTTTATGTTTATTATGACAATATAATGAATTATTTATACATATCTATAATAAGATTTTTTTTATAAAACCATAGTAAAACATATGGTCATGGTGGTAGGCTTGTTAATGAAAAAAAGGCAAGTTTTTGAATGTAAGTTGTATGTATTTATCTTCTCTCAAAATTGATCTAAAAGTGATCTAACAAGAGGGAGGATGATGATAATTAATATAACAATCCTAATTAATAGAATGCTTATATTTGAGTTATATTCCAATGGAGGCTATTAGATTTTACAAATTTTCCACCCTTCTTATGACTCTTCAACTTTTTTGTCTTTTCCTCATTGGAAGAGACTTTTGAAAGCATCTTTTTTTCACTAATAGTTTCCTTGATATATAAGGTTTCTCCTTTATATGCACATACATGGAGGTATAGAAGTTTAGTGACTATAAGTAAATAGAACAAGGGGCGCATGTGCCAAAGTTCTTTCCTTCATGTTTTTATGGTTGACTAAAGTAGTATTGTATGAAGGAGAAATTAAATTATTTACAATTTTTAGCAAAAACTTGGTGACGATAAACTTTTTCAGCTACTTTGAGCCTAAAAGCACAGAGCTATCAAACAAACACTTCAATCATATAATTGGAAAAAAAGAAAAATATAGATTTATAGATAGAAAGGAAGGAAAATATAGATTTATAGATAGAAAAGAAGTATACGAAGAGAGAGCTAAAAGAGAGAACAATGTGTTATTATAAAGACAAGTAAAGGTAGAATAATAATTAGAGTTGTAGAGAATTTTAAAAATATTAATTATTTTATTATTTTAAGAAATATATAAATAACAATAAAAATTATATTATATGAATGAACTACTCATTTCTACCAATTCAATTATAAGTTGAAATATTTAATTTTAAAAAAAAATTGTTGATTACTTAAATCAAAGTAACAAATTATGTAGTAAGTTTGAGGGGTAGTATTAATGGTATTAAAAAAATTGAGAAAAATTGTAAAATAGTAGCTAGTAAAACATAGTGTAAATTTTTTAAAATTAACATTTTACAATTGTCAAAAATAAACATCAATGTAAAACTAATAAGAAATAAAAAATATTTAACTCTATATTTGAACTTGGTAAGATAGCTAGTAAAATATAGTGTAAACTTGAAGAAATAACATTTTACAAAAATAAGCATCAATGTAAAACTAATAATAAATATATTTAAAATAAGAAATATAAAACATTTAACTCTATAAATTCATATGACTTCTTCTTCATAAACTATCTTGAATAATAAATGTATTTAAAATAAGAAATATAAAATATTTAACTCTATATTTGATTAAGATATCTATATTTGAAATTGGTAAGAAAAATAGATAGTGATAATTAATATTGATTAGACATTCATTTGTGAGGTGGAAGATAAAAATGACTGTTTTTAAAAAAGTTAAGCTATTTGTCACAAATTTAGAAAAGATAAAGTTATAATTAATGCATTCATTAATACATGGTAGAGTTGTTAAAAAATATTTGTATTTTGTTGGAGAAAATTGAATATTTTCATTGTCAAAAATAGAATAGTCCAATACAATGAATAAAAAATGTGATTTATAAAATAATGAAAAATTAGAAAAAGATATAAACATTTGAAGTTTCTTTTAATCTTTTAGATCCTATGAATTGATTGGTTAGTTAAATTGAAAAATTGAATTGAACGAAAACAATAGTATCCTGCCAAAGGCAGGAACTAATAATAATATTGAAAAGCCAATTTTGAGCTTTGATATGCCTTCTTTTAGTTTTCATTTGTGCTATACAACAATCCAATCACAAGAATACTAATTTTGCACTTACCGGATTTACCCAAAAGAATAGTCATTAGCTCATATTCATGGGGGATGCTAGTTTTTTCGCTAATTATGGTTATATTGATCTCACACTAAATCCAAACCCTGCTATAAAATTTTCTGCCCAAAATAAAAGTACTTCAAATATTCTCGACCACAACCACTCATGATGTGATTAAAACATTTCACTACCATCTATACCATCTTAATTGAAACCATCAAAGCCGTTAGAAATTTCAATGGAGATGGTGTTTCCTTCATTGGTGTGCCAAAAATAAAAAGAGGATTTTAGCAAAGAACAAAAGGCCCTTCCTTAACCTCTTCAACTAGTTCAAGAATGGAAACATCACTGACTAGCTTGTCATAGAAGTCAACACATTTCATAACAAAATTGACTTGGACAACAATCATGTTTGCATTGACATATTGGGCATCAAATCTAACATATCTAATAGTATAAGAGAGTACAACATGGATATCAAATATGGAAGAGTTATACAATTTTGGGTAGACTATGATGGGTGGTCTAAATCCTGCCTCCTCAATCACACTCATATAGTCTCTAGTTTCTCACAAAGCGACCTCTACTTAGGTAGCAGGCTTTCACATTGCAAGTCATAATTTTATAAATTTTTGGCATTTGATAGAGTTTCTAAAGTTTCCATCGAAAGATGATGATGTCCTCAACCTTTTCACACTTTTTGGTAACCATTTTTTTTTCTTTCCATGGCATGAGGAATTGAAATCTATCAAGAGGTTTGTACAATATAATTAGCTTATTGGCTAATTAAATATAAATACTTTTTAGTAAAATTAATATATTAATATTTGAGTTATTGTATATATATATATTCTCTAGGGAAGGCAAAACTTTTATTTATTTTTTACAAATGTTGTTGATATTAAGGTCAATTTGTCTATCAATGACTCAACACTTGGTCAAAATGGTTACACTGCTACCAAGCTCTATAGTTGTTATTGAGCTTAACATTCAGTTTGTTGTGTTAAACAAGTGATTCTGTTGTTCCCAAGCCAAGTAGTTGTAATACAATGTCTACCGAACACTTGAGTCATTTTGCATTGTTTTCTAAGCTACACAATGCTTACCAAGCTTTAGAGACAAAGTTCAATGCAAATCGAGTGTAGTAGAGGCTATCGAGCTATTTAGTGGAAGTGAAGAAGATCGTAATGTTAACCGATCTCTATAGGTACCCAAGTTCTACAATGTCTACCAAGCTTGCAATGTTAACAATGTGAATCTAGTGTTGACTAAGTCATGCAGTGTCAACCAAGTAATTTAGTAGCTATCGAGTTTCTCAGAGTTCACCTAGTCACATAATGTTGACTGAGTTTGAGCCACTTGGAAGTGATTAGTATGGACCGAGCTTCAAGTTCAATCGAGTGCCAAATTTTATCAAGTGTTGACAGTGTTTGTCATGTATCAGAACATCACCGAGTTTGTCTTCAAAACCTGAGTCACAACAGTTGGGCTGACTTTGTGAATTATGACGAAATTGGTATTGTAGCTAACTCCAGTAAGTTGTGATTTGGATTGGTATATATGTAATGCATTGTATCGTATCTAAAGAATAATGTGAAAAGGATATGATGAGCAGGAGTGTGAATTGAAGAAGGCTACAAGCAATATAAGGGACACCAAAGATTTATATATCACAGTCAAGTCACCATTGTAATTCAAGGAATCTCATTTAGCAAATCAAAGTTGTAGATCAAAGATCAGCCATTGGTTCATCTTAACGATGCATCAATCAAATCATTTAACAAGGTAGACTTAATAGTCTTTTGCTAAATCTCTTAACCGAGTGCATACTTCATTGTATGTTTGTAAATACTTTAACAAGGTGGACCTCACAGTCTTTATTGCTCCTAATAGGGAAGATCACCAAAAGTGCTCAATTATAAGCCTTAACAGGTTAAGTTCTTATTGGAGTCATGGAAGAAAAAGACAAAGCCAAAGAAGAGATAGAAGAAAATAACAATGAAATACAACAACTATCCCTTCAATAAGCAAACTTTATTCATCAACTCACTAATGCAAATGAAGAGCTTATGAAGCTAAGATCGGAGAATGAAAGACTACAAAACGATCTCAACATTGAAAAGAAAGCCTCTGAAAGAATGATGAAATCTTAAGAAAGCATGAATTAATTGAATGAACGAAGTCAATATAAACACAAAGGAAAAGCTGGAATAGGATATAAAAAATAAGTTGAATCATCTCAACAAGGAGCTCAAAAGAATAAAAGACCTACTTACAATCATTGTGGTAAGATAGGTCATACATCAAACAAATGTTGGAGTAATGGAAAAGCGAAATTCAATGGAAAGTGTTACAGTTGCAATAAGCATGGTCATAGAGCAACTAAATGTAAAAAGAAACCTAAGTTTGAAGGTAAATGCCACAATTACAAGAAACAAAGACACAAATCTTTAGAGTACAAAACCAAGAAGTGGAACCTAGCAAAACAAATCATGAAAGCAATACATGGATGGGATTATAATACATGGTATAGATGTCACTATTGTGATGAATTTGGGCACATTGGAGAAAACTATGCGTAACATCACATGAGAAAAAGAGATACTACAAAAACATGTTTTATTTGTATAGAACTTGGACATCTTGCCAAGAACTGTATAAACATAGGTAGAATTGAAGATGAAAAGAAATCCAGAGCTAACAATATCAAAAAACAAATGAGGCAACAATGGATACCAAAATCTCCAGAGAATGCAAACCAAGATCATGAAGTGAATGACACCCAAGTCAATGAGTTGGGTGGCTCAATCATTTCAACTCAGTCCCTTATGGAGATCACTAGAACTGTGATTTAGAAAAAGTCATCTAACATCAGTTCCAACTAGCAAGAAGAAAGATCCATATCAGCATTCAAGATGCATAGAGATCATTAAGTATGATAAGAAGCAAGAGAGCTTACTGAGAAAGGTCAAGTTGCATATTGTTTTAGGTTGTAGAGACAGAGTTGGTAGTTCCTATTGAGTGTTGGTGACTCTACTAAGTTGTAGATGTCTCTCGAGCATTAAAGACTAAACTAAGTAGAGGACAACCTATCACTGAGCAAGTATGAAGTACAAAGCATTAATGGTGAACGAGAAGAGAAAATTATTTAAAAGGAAGAAATCAATTGCATTGTTTCACTGTGACTTTCTAGAGCTATTTGTGAAGAGCGAATTTAGAGCCCCCAAGAGATTTAAGTATTTGTTGTTGAAGATTTCCCATGTTTTCAAAAACCTTACCAAGCAATGGCACCTTTAAGTAGCAAAGTAAAAAAAGGTTTTGAAATATTGGTTCATGGAGTCAACTACAAGGCATCAAATTTCAAGTTGAGTCTAGCAATTACAGAAGCACATGACCCAGTTGGTGTGTAGTCTCAAATTCCACCCAAGGTATTACTTGTGCATGACATCTATTCATTCTACCACTATTCTATTTAGGAACTCATAAACCTAGAAATGAATGAAGCATTCAATAAATTGTGTGTGGATGGTGTATTAAAGCCCGAACATCAACATCTGGAAACTAAGGGTTTAACACATATTTCAGATATGCCAAGAGATTTTCATAGTCAAATGGATTAGATTTATTCTAAGTCATGTTCATGATGGGTAGTTATGGTTGGACCAACCCATTTATATTACGAAGAAAATGATTCACAGAATCACTAGGCTTCCAATGCTAAACAAAGCAAAGATGACCAAAACACTAGGTTGGGTCGAATTGGGTAAGTGGACTCTTGTTGAGTGGGATGGAAGAAGCATGAAGGTTAGTGGCATTATAGACATGGATTTGAAGTTCGGTATATATTTGATTGCACACAAAATATACAGTTCTAGTTGGTTGAACATCGTATCATGTGAAGCTATTGATCTTGCATACAAGATAGTGAAGAATAATATATCCTTCGACCTTGTCAAGTTGTTGTTGAACCAATTCAATAAGAACATGGAGAGCATCAAAGTGTCAAAGAACAACCCATGTAAGTTTGGTTCTCTTTTGACATGTTTATTCTTTTTTGTTTAAAAGTTTTTCCCTTCGAAAGGTTCAATAGTATAGAGGAAGGATGTTCTAGTTTTATATCAAATCAATAAGTATATAGCAAAAATGGGTGAGAATTTTGACAAGATAATGGATAAGTATTTTGAATCATTCAAAGAGAAGATGCAAAACAGGTTTAGGATACCCAAGAGTCTTGTGGAAGAATATGAGAAAGATATTTATTTCATGGTTGACTATGACAAAGTATACATTCATGCAATCAGACCTAGAGTAGCATGTGTTAGGCCTCTAGACTATGAGGTTAACATTGATGACACCAAGGCTATTATAGAAGCTCTACTGAATGAACATGTGGATCCTAAAGCCACCTATTTCAAAACTTATGATGAAGCAAAGACAAGAATTGAGCTTGAGATCAAGCTACCTCAAGCAGTAAATAAAGGAAGGAATAGGATAGAAAAGTTAATGAAAAACACAAAGCAAGCAAGTTCTACTCTCATGCTGACAGAAGGCAAAGGTGATGATTTAGAAGATTATGATGAAGAGGATGAGGCAAAGGAATCTTAATTGGAGAAAGAAGCACCTCCCAAGAAGAAGGGGAAGGTCATCATAACCAAACCTGCCAAATCCTCCCCTATTGTATTCACTAGAAGGGCAACCAAATCTAAGAAGAAGTTAGGTGAAGATGAAGTCAAGCAAATTATCTTCAAAAGATATGCACCTATACTTCAAGAAAGATTGAAGAAAATAGAAGAAGGAACTAGGATGGCATGTTTCAAATTTCTCAAATATGATTCAAGGAATGATGAAGAGAAAAGGTAGATTAAGGATACTATTATGACTAAGTTGGGAAAATGGAAGTATTCACTAGATGAGCTTGCACAAAAAATTCTTGATGAACTTATGAAAGCAATAAAACCTAGATGGGAAAATGCAAAAAAAACTGCCAAGGACATCTTTGAATAGACTTTGAGGCAACTCCTATCAAGTCTCAGTGAGAAGGAAGTAAAATAATCCTTGTAGAAAAATGAGAAGAAGTTTACTCTCAAGTTAAACACTTGTGTGATATTTCTTAAGGATATTGAATCTGTGGTGAAGACAACTACAACTACATGGAAGAACATCTATCAGCTACATCAATCCAATTACTTTGTTGTTCATGTTGATGACAAGGAAGGTGAAGATGAGGAAGAAGAAGTAGAAATAAAACATGATGAAATAGATGATGTCAATCTAGATGATGAGGAAGAAGGATAGGAAGCTACTAGAGGAAGCCTTCTAGAGATACAAAGCATTGAGGAAACTGATGCAGAGAAAATTGTAGCAATAATCATGGCCTCATTTCCTCATTCTCTGAGCAAAGCCTTAGTGCAATTAGGCTTAGAGAAAGCATCTACCGAGTTGGTTGTGGATACCATTGCTATACCAAGCACCCAACCAAGCTCTGGATTTGTTTTGCTGAGTGTTACATTGATTGAAGTGCCCAACATTTCATGTACCAAACAAAAAGTTCTTCCATCACCAAGCTTGACCAAGTAGCAACAAGGTATTCATGTTGCTAGTCCATCAATTTATACAATTATTTCTATTCCAAGTATATTTGTAGATAGTACAATGATAGTTAAGAACCAGTCTTAACCGAGTACTGAAGTCTTAGATAAGGGTAAACAAATTGTCACTACCATTCTAAAGGAAAAGGGTAAAGAAGAAGCAAAAGCAATTGATCTAGATGAGGATATAGTTATTCCAAATTGGGATATCTCTACCCTCGGCCCTGATCAAATGGATACCATAGGTGAACTACTAAAGAAGAGAGCTAAGCAACAGAAACTTAGAGAATAAAAGAAGAAAGAAAATCAAGTTCTTGAAGACATAAAGAGCATATTTATTGATGCTCTGAGTATTGAGGTCGATGGCAAACAACCCATTCTAGACCAGTTAGAAAAAAATGTTCACAAATATAATGAAGACTTGAATGGACAGGATAAATTGCTACAAAGAGCTAAAAGAAAATTTGAAAATAGAGTGTTGGAACAAGTTGCACAGACAAGTAACATAGATCAAGTAGACTTATCTACTTTTCTTAGTTCTTTAGAAACATTTGTTAGTAATTTTGTTTCATTATTTGTCAAACTAAGTGACACATCTATCTTCACAAAGGAGACCAAGGATAAACTATCCATGATAGATGAAGATATGAAGGCAAGTGCACACCAGCTATCACTTGACCCAAGTCATAGTTCTACACATTATTCAAAGATCAGATATCTGACAAATCTGTAGGTAGAGTCATTGAAGGAAGGAGCCATAATCTATGCCACACTTACAAAAAAAATCAAGGGATGATTCTTCCAAACATGGATGCATTACAGAAACACATTGCACATGAAAATACACTCATCCATGATAACAACTTCTCCATGGCTGATCACATGATGGAATTATCAATAGAAGTTTAGATTGCACTGCATGCAAGTAAGGTATTACATGAGAATTGGGATGAGACTATGGTACTACTTCTAAAGGTAAATTTTGAATTCTTGTCACATTTTGGTATTAACATATAGATATTATACACCTTTGGCATTTATGTCAAAAGGGGGGAGAAATTATATGAAGAAGGGAGAGAAGTAATATGCATATAAAGAGAGAGAAGATATTGTAGAAGGAGGAAAAGTATACTATACTCCAATTGTATGTATATAGGAGAGATATATGTATGGGGGAGTAGTATAGTAGTATGTAGATAAGCAGAATATATCTTTACAAAAGCAATTTAGAAAATTTAGAAAAATAGAGTATATTACCGAGCCATGACAACTACAAGTCAAAAGTGAGTTGAAGACACAAAATGATGATAAAAGAAGTTTTGACTTATAGTTTTGAATGATCAGATTTTTTTATTTTGATAAGTGTTTTTGTAAGTAATGCCAAAGGAGGAGATTGTTGACATTAAGGTCAATTTTTCTATCAATGACTCAACACTTAGTCAAAATGGTTACACTACTACCGAGCACTACAGTTGCTACCAAGCTTAACAATCAGTTTATAGTGTTAACCAAGTTATTCAGTTGTTCTTGAGCCAAGTAGTTAGAATATAGTGTCTACCGAGCACTTGAGTCAGTTTGTAGTGTTTTTCAAGCTACAAAGTGCTTACCAAGCTTCAGAGACAAAGTTCAATGCAAACCAAGCATAGCAGAGGCTATTGAGCCATTCAATGGAAGTGAAGAAGATCATAGTGTTAACCAAGCTCTGTAGTGTTAACCAACTTCTACAGTGACTACCGAGCTCACAGTGTTAATAATGTGAATCTAGTGTTGACCGAGTCATGCAGTGTCAACCAAGTGATTCAGTAGCTATCGAGTTTCTCAGTGTTCACTGAGTCACATAGTGTTGACCGAGTTTGAGCACTTGGAAGTGATTAGTATGGACTGAGCTTTAAGTTCAATCGAGTGCCAAAGTTTATTGAGCATTGATAGTGTTTTTCATGTATCAGAATATCACTGAGTTTGTCTTCAGAACCTGAGTTACAATAGTTGGGTTGACTTTGTGAATTATGAAAAAATTGGTATTGTAGCCGACTCCAGTAAGTTGTGATTTGGATTGGTATATATGTAATGCATTGTATCATATCTAAAGAATAATGTGAAAAGGATATGATGAGTAGGAGTGTGAATTGAGGAGGCTACAAGAAATATAAGGGACACCAAAGATTTATATATCGCAGTCAGATCATCATTGTAATTCAAGGAATCTCATTTAGAAAATTAGAGTTGCAAATCAGAGATCAACCATTGGTTCATCCTAATAGGTGCATCAGTCAAATCCTTTAACAAGGTAGACTTATAGTCTTTTGCTAAATCTCTTAACCGAGTGCATACTTCATTGTATGTTTGTAAATCCTTTAACAAGGTGGACCTCATAGTCCTTTATAGCTCCTAATAGGGTAGATCACTAGAAGTGATCAATTATAAGCCTTAATAGATTAACTTTATACTACAATACTAAAGTTTGTGGGTATCATGCCCACCCTAGTTTTACTTTATAATTGGAAAGTTTTTGGATCACCATATCTTGTATCAAAGTGTTATGAATATTTCATTGCTTTCATTCTTTCATACATGGAATTAGATCAAAATATTATATGAAGGATTAATTGGTAAAGTAATATAAAGTTTTATTGGTTCTTGATTCACCCCTCTCAGTAACCTTGCCTATCTTATATTTCCAACAAGTGCTCCTTTTCCACACTCACTAGAGAATCATATCTCCTTTGTGAGATACAACTTCTCACATCAAATTTTTTGCTTCTCTTAAAGACTTCAGGTTGCATCAAAACTATTTTATTTAGGGTATTATCAACATGCATAGCAGATAGGGGATTTGGATGTGATTCATCCTTTATATCTCAATTTGAGAAGCCTATTTCACCATTTGGGATGTGAGAGCTAGTAGCAATTAACCCTCCTAATTGACCTTTTTGGATTTAACTCACAAACTTCTTAAACAAGGGCCCAATCAAATAACACTATTGGATACCCTTTTAATTGTTGCAAGAAATATTTCAAAATTTTACTTGAGCTTTTTCATTGACCAAATCATCCCTATAGTACCCAATTTAGGCCTAATTAGGAAACTAGACTTGGTTTACAAAGAAAACCTTCATCAATCAAACTTTCCTACCAATTTTCCTATTGAAAGATCTCTACACAACCATAAGAACAATAGATCCACCATTAAATCACACCCACACGTGCGCGCACACGCACACACACACACACACAAAAGATTCAATTTATCTAGTTACTTATGTTTACCAAGTCTACCCACCGGAAGGCCCAACAATGATAGGAAAGGGGTGGTAGAATTGTAGGGCATATGCATATAGAGACCTAGGTGGAAAGGAACTACCTACAGTTGGGGTGGGAGGCCCCTACAAGTGAATCTAGTTCTGTATAGAAGATGAGCTCATGATGGATGGACGGGCAACAACCCACATCCATAATTAGATGGGTTATGATTCTAATACCCATCTCCTAGATACGTCTTAACAACTTGTGTGTGTGTGTGTGTGTGTGTGTTTATAAATATACATATATGTGTATATATATATGTATGTATGTACATACATATATATGTATACACACACACACATATCTATACACATGTATAATAAACTGAGAGTAATTTATGAGTGTGCTTATTTTCTTCAAATTGTAAGATTTGTGTATGGGTTAGGGTTGATGAAAAAAGGGACCTCAAGAAGGATTACTCTTAGCATACTAGATGTGTGTGTGTGTGGACATGACACAATATGGAAGACATTGCATTTTAAATAGGTGGTGTAAGGGTTATTGTTATAGTTAGTGTTTTTGTTATTTTTAGTTCTATTATCATGGTTGAGGTTAGTGATAGCATTGTGGTATATATTATTGTTATGTAACAATTAGGTGCCTCAAGAAGGATTACTCTCACCATATTATATATGTACATATCTATATATGTATACATACATACATATATATACATACATATACGTGCATACATATATATACATATATGTATATATATGTGTGTGTGTGTGTGTGTATGTATACATATATAGATATGTATGTATGTATGTATATGTGTATATATATGTATATATATGTATGTATATATGTGTGTGTGTGTGTATGTATATATAGTATATATACACATATATACATACATATATACATACATACATATATATGTATGTATGTATATATGTATGTATATATGTGTGTGTGTATACACACACACACACACACACACACACACACACACACACATATTCTTGACACAATATAGAAGATAATTTATGAGTTTTATTTTAAATAGATGGCATAAGGGTTATTGTTATGGTTAGTGTTGTGATTAAGTAAAAACAAGTTTTGAAAGGACCTGAAACCTTGTACAAAGAGACAAGAAAGATATAACAATGAGAATCTTAAAACAATTGTGGAATACCACTCGACAAACTAGAGGGACACACAAAAGTTTCCAACAAGAGGGAAAACAACCCAAAAATCCATAGACCATCAAGATTTACATTTTGGTCCATTTCTTGAGAATGTAAAGACATATCAAATGAAGGTTTTGTGGACTTGAATTTTTTTCCTTTAACTGATGTCCAACCACCCTCCACCTTTACAATAGTCTTTTGCTAATCCCTAGGGTAAAGGGTAGCCCCACTACTAACCCATAAAACCCTCATAGTATGATATGAAAGAACTGAATTAGCACCAACAACAATGTTCTGGACAAAGTCAACAACATAATAAGGGACAACAAAAACATTATGAATCAAAACTGCCAAAGAGACAACATTCAAATCATCATATTCAACAACAGAAGAAGGGTCAATAGCAACATTCTAAGTCAAAATCATCATAGGGACAACATTTGAATCATCAGAGACAACAACAGAATCCTCAACCAAAGAAAGATCAATATGAGAAGAGCTATCCAACCCATCCACATCTATGGATACTTTCTAAACTGTATAGTGATCATCTGAAACCCCCAACCACTAAGAAGATGATTTCTTCGATCTAACCTTGTCAGAGGAGCATCACACAATGAGATGGTTGGTCTTATGAAATTTCCTACATATGAAGGGAATAACTTATTATTATACCTGTTGAGCAGTCATTTTGCATGATGTCAGTGGCAGAAATCCTTACAAATTTCTCTCTTGAAAAGTTGATCAATTTAACCAACTCCAACGTATCAAATGGTTATTTCTCAACCCATTGGGTAGCTCAATTGAAGATAAATCTGAATGTTTAAAAGGAGGCCTTGTCTGGGATCTTTAATCTAAAAATTAAGTTTCAAAAGATGTAACTATAGATGAATGTATTTTTGTATTTTCTAATTTTAATGATGAATGCAAGTTCTAATTATGCAACTATATGAATTCCTATTCTAACCACATGTTCAAAAGAAAATAATAGAGTTAGGGTAACAAGAAATTAAAGGAAATCGATGAAAATTAAATTCCTAATGGACATAAGTCAAAGTAACAACACTTTTGCAAATTAAATCTTTAAAAGAGGTCAAGTAAGAAACCAATGAAATTAGGAGCAACACATCCTTAACTCCACTGATGCAATTGTGAAGGGGAACAATGAAAATCGTGGATGTTTCAGAACTCATCAAATCCTATAGCCTTAAAAAGTGTGCTTATACAATACAAATTACTATGCAACAACTCGAAGGTGATCCTTTCTCCAATTCATCAAAAAAGAGGAATTTGTTAGCAAATGGAAAACACCAGAACTAATAGATTGCACAAGCATTGAAAAACAATAAAAACATTAGCTCCATCACTATTCATAAACATAAATTCACAAAGGAAACCCACATTCCAAAAAGAAACACTACACATAGAATGAGAACACTAATAACATACTCTATTACATCAAAATATCAGTCTTGAATACAAATTACATCGTTGCATTTATAGGAAACCCCATCCTTAATGCAATTTTCATATCTAGGGATTTTTCCTTACAAAAAGCATGCAAAAATCACCAATTTTAAGCAAATTATTTACAAACAGACTCCTACTTAGGTGCTAAGTAGGCCAAGACTTATTATGTTATTAATTACATGGTGTATGGACCTTTACATGAATCAAAAAAATCATAAAGAAGAAGATAAGAAGAGAGAATTTTGTAGATGATTTGGGAGTCTCCGGCACTTCTTTAGATGCAAACTCGAGATTCATTATGTGTCTCTATCAGTTAAACTCCTACCAAAATGCATTTTTGATGCATGAACTCTCAAAACATAGAACTGGTAGTTAACTATCAACACCACCACAACTGATCCAAAACTATTGGCACACTTTAACACCTTGCAAAATGGTGCACTAGCGCACTTGGCAACCTTTAGAGATGACATGACCAAAATTGGCAAAATTTGTCTTAGTCCCAAAATTTCAATTTCCAGCATCTGGGTTTTGTGACCCTTCTACCAAAATGATGTCTGGATGTGCCCCCTTAAAGATTTGTATTAGGCAAGTTTAAGGTCTCATACTTTTTTCTCACTTCTCGACGATATTCATTGACTTGTTGCCTAATCCCTACAAAATCTTCTAGCTTGGAGTCCAATGCTTTAAGTGCCTCCTTAGTCCTGAAAATGCATCTGAAATCATCTTCTAAGGATGTTGTTTCAAATAAAGCTTGAAATTGATGCACCACTTCTTCAACTAAGCACAATTGAGTCCTAGAGTCATCTTAAAAAATCTCCAAGCTAGCCACACTATAATATTTGTCGGCTTCTAAATCGATTGAGGGCCATTTTCTTTATATTATGGATATCTTCATATATCCCAATCATAAACCTATTACCAATCACCATCTTTTCTCTTCAATCATCTACTTTATCCAATTTATCTATCGAATAAATATCTAGTAGCATTCAGTATCTCTAGCCCTTGATAGTTTGCAATACTTCCAAGTCATTGGTCTAGGTAGCTACTTTAGTTATTAACCCAAAATCTTGGTCCACTATTGTAACCAACTTGTCAACATTTTTCTATATACTAAGCAATGGGTTCACATTTAACTCAATAATTTGTACCCCTCTATCTTCAAAACTATGACACCATCTTTTGCATGTGTCAAAAAATGAGTCGCTTTGTCTGGTGGCTAGAGCTCATTTGTTGAGGGCAACTGATAAAGTAATCTAAGGATGGTCATAGTCTAATAGGCCTTCTACCTCCACATACTCTTGCATTAGATCATTCTTCTTCCTTAATTCCAAAATTTCAGTAGCGTCTTGATCTAGGTGCTAGAATATTTGCTTGAGACCCATGGTAGTCAAAACTTTGGTTGTATCTCAAGTGGCCTTCCCCAATATTACCTCCTTGATTTGATAATATTTTGGGGTGATGTCCTCTATATCTACATAACGAGGAGAAATAGCAATATGTGATATTAGATCATTTCTCTAGTTCCCCATGATGAAGGCCAATTGGTTAGGATCACCTTGAATGGGCACTAGAGTTCTTACCACCTTTGTCAAAGCCTCCAATCCCTCTGCCTTTGTGTACTCCACATACCACCTTTGGCAAGTCAAAATTTCTCATTTCAACCATGGTAGAAGGACATAGTCATTGGAGACATATACTGACCCGATGATGAATTCATTTATGAAGTTGGCATTTTCCCCATGTCTCTCATCTTCGAGGTCTTCTCTATCCTTGGTGGTTCTATTATTAGGGTAGCCTTTGTAGCCCTTAGAGGAGAGGATTCAGATTCCTACATAGGTGGTGTCTATTCCCTCTCTCCAAAAAATGTTACCTCATCAGAAACCTCATCGGTATGGAGTTGCCCGTAGTCATCCCCTCCTACTATTTGACTTCTTAATTGTGTAATTGGCAATTATAGCGGGATGGATTCGTATTCTAGTAGAGGAGAAGTGGGTGACAGTGGGTTCCTTAGTGGCAAAGGATCTATGCCCACAAGACGTTGTAGGAGTGGATATAGATGGTGTTGTGGCTTCACAATGCACACCCCATTTTTTAGACAAATATGGGGACCCCTTTTTTTCACTTTTAGGGAAAGGGATTCCACTCTCCAGAATAGGGCATCTAGTCAGGTGCCTCAGTAGGTGGGTCCCCCTCTAGGCCTAGGTCAATCTAGGATGTCTAGTCAGCCAACATCAGATGAAGTAGGAAATCTAAAAAGGTTCAATTTTGAAAAGGGAAAAGAAGGTGTACACATGCACACCCCTCAAGGGTGCGCTTAAGATCATAAGCCTAGAGTGCACACATGCGTACCCCTAGGGGGTGTGCTAGGTGTCCACCTTGACACTTTGGGTGCTTGTAAATACAAGACTCCCTCACACATTATGTTCAGTCTACATTTTGGAGACTCCAACGTCACACCTTCCCATCATCACACATCCACAGCTCTACAATTGATCTTGGCTCTATATCTATGTGTCACTAAGGTAATGCTCTTGTGTACTAGTGCACCTTACTATGGTGTGTTAGGTGTGTTATGCATGCTCATGTACTTAAAGGAAGAAACCCAATGGCTAAGGGTCGTGTAATTTAAACCTATCACAAATGCACACCCTTATAGGGTGTGCACATGTGAAGGTTCACTTTTGTGCACTCACGAAAGAAAAGACCTTGGCCCCTGAACTATGCATAATAGTGCACTAAGTGCACACTCATAAGGTGCACATGGTGTGCCATGTGCACCTTTTAGACTTTTTTGTCAAGTTTTTCAAATTTAATCAATTTTTTTTGTTATCAATTATTATTATTATTTGCTAGTTTTGTTGCAACTTTTAGCATCTTTTCAATCTTCTAATGAGAGTACACTAAGAATTGTCTCTTGTGCAAGTCAAAATGGCATCTTCATCATCCTTCATGGTAGAAATTTTTTTACTGAAACTAGTAACACTCAAGTTTTAGGGTGCATCAAATAAATTACAATTTGTGGATAAACACTCAGAGGCTAGAGAAACAGAGATAGAATACATAGATTGGAACACATTCCTAATCCTATGCAATAAATTGAGGGAGAGATCATAGATGATTATGTCACTAATTCTAAGTGGGTTGGAGAATGCATCTTCCCATGGGTTGCAAAATGCATCTTCCCATCTGGTGTCTATACAATCCTCAAAAAGGATCATGGCAGTAGCCTACCATTATGTACCCAAGGAGAAAGTAGTGAAAATCATCACTGGGAAGATGGTTTTGGACATACACCTAGACAATATTGAGACATTTTTTCACCTACCTCCTCCATATTAGTTCCAAAAAATAACCTATGACACAGTAGATAGGTGGTACATGGAACACAAACAAGAAGTGAAAGGATTAGTGCAAGAGAAATACCATCTTGCTTAATCCCCTGCTAACATAAGAGCTAGAAAGGTCAACATGACCCAGGGGTATAGAATATATATGACATCAGCTACAATAGAGTCCTCCTAAGCAGGGTCATGGGACTCCCTACAACTAATCATCTAGAAACATGGATGGTTCACTTCATAGAAACCATCAAGAGGAGAGGGTTTCCAATTGACTCGACTGTCATTATTGGCAACAACCTAGATGAGCAGCGTAACTTAGTGAAGTCAAACCCTCAATTCTACATGACTTCCTATGTTGTGTATCTTCTAGAAGCAAGAGCAATGGACTGTCTAGGGTTAGTAAAGAGGGGAAGCATGCAAGATGCCAATGTCTGACCATACATAGTGTACCCCTAATTGGTACTGAAGAATATCTTGTTCAAGAGTCCAGAATATAGAATAGTCAATGATGGTTTTGTCTTCACCATAGTCTGGTTCCTTGAAGGGGACTATGCAAAGAGATTGTCTTTGGAAATTGTTGCCTGAGTAGCACAAGTGGGTGCTTATTTTATCCAATTTAACACATTTACATACATCCAAGTAGTAGGGACCCTCCTATGCCCAAAGAATATTCCTTAGTATCCATCAAATAGGTTGATATTATTGGAGATCGCTAGGCAGCTAGCCTCAGATTATGATAGGGTAAGGAAGAAGCATAAGAAGACATGGGTGTGGCCAATTGCCATTGGAGATTTTGAGGTAAAGAAAAAGAAAGATATAGCCACCTATGAAATTGAATGGGATCAATATCCCTTAGATTATTGCCTAGTGCCTTGACCCTACTTTAACAACATTGGGATGGTCCAACATCTCATAGGGAAGTAGTTCATACTCGATGCTACTATTAAAGGTCAATGTATGAACTATGTAGATGACTACAATGTTCAAATTAGGAACTTTTGTAGGATGAGTCTACAACTTCTAGAAAGAGACCTCAATCTGATTATACCTTTAAAGATATAGAACAAGGACAATCCAAATGTGTTGGAACCACTCTACAATAAGGACAAAATCTTCAAGAGGTCCATAATGAATGTTGAAATTTACCAAGTAGAGAATGATGATATACAATATTAGGCTAAGAATTTCATTCAATTGACTAAGGATTGGGTGAGGAAGCCTTCCTACTAGGAGCCAATTCCTAATGCACCAACATTGCAAGCTACGGTAAGGCCCAAGAAAGGTAAGGAACTAAAGTCACAAATTTGACCTACCATGAGAAGTCCCCAATGTGACTAGAGAGATAGAAGTATGATGGGAAGTACCATACTTCCAAAATGATAGAGTCAAGGGGAAGAAAAGAAAGAAGGTCATGTAAGAAGGAGAAGCCTAACCAGAAGAGGGTCATTTTGAAGAAGCTTAGTTTCAGGAAGAGGAGGGTCAGGCTCAACCTGAATAAACACCAGCTCAAACATAAACCTCCCCATTAGTACCAAAGAGGGGAAGAACTAAAATAACAGTGGTAGGATAGAAAAAGAGGAAGAAGAAGAAGATCACTCCATCTCCCCAAATCCCAAAAACTATATCTCAAGGGGAAGAGGAAGAACAAGGAGAAGAAATTGAATATCTCCCACTTAACAAGAGAACTTGGTCAACAAAGGCCACAAAAGAGGAGAGATAGAGGAGTGTGACCCAAATGTCTCCCTCCATTTAGGAAAAAACTCATTTAGCTCAAAGAGTCTATGGATTGGGAATAGGGGGGATGGATCGAGTCATTCAAGGGAGATAGATATGATGTCTTCAATCTCTTTTAGTTTGATTTCATGCCTACTAAGTTTCACTTGGAGGGAAGAGTAATAAAGGATTCTCTATAGAGAGAATCACTTGGTGTGGATTGGAATCAGTTACCTACACTTCCACAAGGGCCACTAGGCATACCACCTCCACCACTAGGAAATTCACCATCTCCTCTTCCTCCACCATCATAATAGGAAGTCACCCTTCAACTACCACCAATCATAGAATCTAGAAGCCATGTGACATAAGGGGATAACTTCATGCAACTCCACACCAATGAATTCTTAGAGGAAGGGCATATTACTAGGGAGAGAGATCAAATAGCACCTGTGTAGGAGTTGGGAACCTCTCCTCCTAGGACTATAACAACTACTCCAATATAAGAGCCATCTAGAATAGAGAAGACCCCTAAGAGGGGTGACAAAGGAAAGAGGCCAGCTTTAGAAACAACCTCATCATTAGGCCAATACATGTCTCCTATTGGCACTACCCCAACATGGTTAAAATGAGAAGTATCAACTCATGAAAGGAGATATGTGGAGTATTTAAAACCAGAAGGACTTGAGGTATTGAAAAAGGTAGTGAATATACTCACAACTATTCAAGGTGATCTCCTAAGTAACTTGCCTTCATCATGAGAAATCAAAGTAATGACTTGATAGAACATATAGCTTTTCATCCTCCCCATGCAAATGTCAAAGGATATTTCTCCCAAGGACTATCAGGTGAAGGGAGTAGTATTCGGGAAGGCCACCTGGGAACAACCAAAGTTTTGACCACCACTAGCCTTAAGAAAGTTTTTTGACACTTAGATGTGTTAGAAATAGGATATACTAAGAGGGGGGGTGGGGGTGGAGGTGGGGGTGAATCAATATTCTACAAACTTTACCCCAAAACTAAATAATATTAACAATCTTATAACTTGCACATGAAAGTAAAATAACTATATTGAAGAGTAAACATAACCATGCAATAAGAGAACTAATAACACCATATTTTATTAACTAGGGAAACCCTAGCCAAGGGAAAATATTGGTGGGGATGGTACACACAAAATGATGCACTAATCAAAAGTATCATGTGAAAGATATTGACCCTATTAGGAGTCTATTACATTTTTATAGTGTCTCAGTCCTTGTTAGAGGCCTCAACCCTATTAGGACTTGTAATATACAAATATAAAATGTATGCAAGATGAGTCCACTTCCCAAACATGCAATATACAATATAGTTCCTTTCATATAAAGAGATAGATACCAAAGCCTCTTTTACACTATTGTTGATATCTTCAATATCTAATACTACCTTTCCTTCTCACAAAATTTACATTCCTCTAATCAAACATCATATTTCAAACATCCCATAATACATACATACACAAAAACTTCACATTCACAATATTTCCTTTATAACTTGCTCATTTACAAATTACTCCCCAATCAGCCTTCATGTCTTATTACACTTCACAAATACAAAATAATTTGTCTCTAACTTAGGGTTAACATATAGGATGTCATCCCTAATTAGTTAAGTAATTATTTTGTAAAATAAATAATTCATTAACCCAAAATACCCATTTCTCTGTTATACTCTATTTTGCCTGTATATTGTCATAACTGGAAATTTGATCATAACTCTTGTTGTACTATTTGTACTATCCTAAAAACTTGACTGTAGAATCCTCATACTCTGTACTATTTTCCCTCAAGAGTAGACATTCCAATATGACTTGGGTGAATTGCATTGATCAAAACTCTAACTGTTATAATAGATAACCCATGTAACACTTAGACAATTTTCTAAGTATACATTCCAAAACTTTGTTTGTATGATCTGCCCACTTTATACATAAGATATTTTTCCATAAATCACAACATCCAATGTATACCTTAGCCAAATTTCCAACAACATCATCCTTTGGCATTAATGGCAACATATGAGAAAATCGTGTAAGTCCCAAAATTTACAACTTCAAAACTTTACAAAACTTGGCCTTAACAAAATTTTAAAACTGTGGATCATTACATTTTAACAATCTTTCCTTATATATCCTAATTACATTATATAACTCCCCCTTTGACGATTCTCCTTACATTCAATGTTATCTCTCCCTTTCATACATATCTATATAAATCTATACAATTTTCCTTACTCTTCTCTCAACATATATAACTATAAAAAATTTCGTAGTCTAGTCTCCCCCTTTGACATCAATGAAAAGGTGCCAAAATTTATGTAGAATTCAATTTTTTTTTAACCTTTCCCTCATGATGAATTTGCCACTCTTGAAACACAATCTACAAAGCTTGTCTTCAAGCTCTCACATTCTTTCTTCCAGGTGTCCTTGACTGCCTCTAATATGATGAGTAGTACACATAGGCCATAGGATGCCACCTCCACTGCATTCAAATCTTTATATCCAAATTTTTCATATGATGTCTTGGCTAAAAGACATTCCTTAAGCTAATTCTGCAATTTGCTTATCTTCAAAGTCAAGTGCTCTCTTAGCAAAGAGAACCTCTTTAACACTTTCTCATTTCTCAGTTCAATGATTTTGATGTCATCATGAACTGATGCAATTTTTTCCTCAACATATTCTATCTTGGTGTTTGGCTACTAAAGTGAGTCTATCAAAACTTTTACTTCATTCAACTTCACACCAAATTCATCATTTATGTCTTTGATATAATTTTATGACAAAGCACACTAGTCATACCATTTTATTTCTTCCCTTAGACATCTCCTTAGTTCCTTGATGCAAGCATCAAGTGTCTACAAACCACTCCTTAAATTAGTACACAAAGTATCAAATAGTTGTGCATCATGTCTTATTTGAGCTTGACTTGCAGCTACCTCTACCAACTGAGTAAATTCACTATCAAAAGCATTTATTAGCTCAACTACTCTTTTTTGAGGACCAATTTCTACTATCCTAATAAATATAATGTCACGTAACTTATTAGATACTTCTCCCAAAATTTTCTCCAAGATCTTTACTTTCTTATTCTTCTCAAATAGCTTGCTAAAGGATGATATCAAGCCTAGCTAATCATCATCATCAGATAAGTTCTCCAAAGTTGATACTAAATGTGTCTTATCTTTCTTAAGCATCTTCCTTTCTTCCTCTTCTTGTTTCTCCTTTTCTTCTTCTTCTTCTTGTTTGCTTCTCTCTTCTTTCTTTCTTTCTATCTTCCTCATCCTTCTCTTTCTTTTCCTCATCTTCCTCTTCATTTTCAAAACTGGTGTAATTAACCAAATTGTCAATAACATGTTGTCCAAAATCCTTGAAAGGATCATCTTCATCATCTATGGTTATCTTAGTACTATCCACTTGCATGATATCAATTCCAATGACCACTTTTTGAGTTGATTATGTCATTAATGTATCCTTGGCTACCTCAACAACTAATATAACTACTAATATAGACTTTGTAGGTTGTTTAGTCATTGTTGAGGACTAAGCTGGTAATGTCTTCTCTTCTGCCATGGGGATTGCTCCCCCTTAAACTAGGTGTAGAAGTCATGAATTTTGCAATTGCTTGCTTTGTCTCCTTGTTCACTTCCTCATAATTTCCACCCATCTAAATAATTTCTCTCCTTTTGTTTCTTAGCAAGGGTGCAATACCCTTCATTATCTGGTCCATGTCACCATCACTATTTATTTAACATAATTTTTTGATATGGTTTTCTCTAATTCCTCTATCTTCATGAACTACTCTTCTTTTTATATTGATCAATTTATTATACAATTCCTTTGGTATATCCTTTTGTATATCTTCAAATTTCTTATTCACCAATATCATATGTTTGACTACTGTATTCTCTAACCGTAGTCTATCCATATTACTCTACAAATAATACTATTTATTCAATTGTACAAAATTGTTTTTATCAATAATTTAAACATTCAAATTCTCAACTTTTGGCTTCAAGGATTTCTTACCAAAGAATTTCTTCACCTCTGTTTCTACCTTTTCTACTAGTTTGTCATCTGCTTCTTCTTTAGACTCATCTAATTCAACTATTTGCAATGTTTTCCTTATTTTTCTTGGTCTAATTGACATTTGCTTGGTTATCTTCTTGGGATGCGATTCATCTTGTTCTTGCTTCACCTCTGTCAACCTCACAAACTTCCTGGTGCTAGGAGGAGTTACTATCGAGACCTTTGTTATACTAATGTCCTCTTCATCTTTGTCCTTCTGTACTAGTTGGACAATAATAGGTTGTACTTGGGATACTATAGCATATGATGCATTTATTATTTGTCTTACAACTATAATTTCTTGTGAATTCCCAACTTCATCTGCTAGGGATTTAGCCATCATTACTTATGTCTAACCACTAGCCTTCATTTCCATAGCTATTCTCACTATCTCTTTATATTCTTTCCTTGTCAATCTTGATTCCTGCTGCATTGTGTCAATTTTCTTCTTGATATCTTTGCTATGAAGTTCATTATGAACATCCTTAACCTTATCTTCACAAGTGCCCATCTAGGACATGCTTTGTCTCTATCAAATTCTATAATGATCTTCGTATAACCCTCAACTAACTCTTTTGGCATTTCATAACCCATAGGGTAAATAAATTTAACTCTAGGTTCCACTACTTCCATACATGTAACATTTGTCTCTACCATGATGAAAATATCATTTTTGTACTTCTCAACTAGATCAATTGGAATTTTGAATCTTTGTTTCAAATCTAGCTGAAAACTCTTCATCATCCTTTTTATATCATTAGCTATCCTTTCCTATGATTTCTTTATATAATACTATGTTATCATTCTCATTGTGCATCTGTCACTGTCTCATTCCTGGTCCAGCATAACAGGGAAACTTTTGATCACTTAAAAGAATAGATGTATGGGTAAAGACTCAAATGTGAATGCAACATTCTTTTTTTTCTTCAACTTCACAATGTCATCTAGCAACTATTGTTTCACAACTTCACACATGTTGACTATCTCCTTCTAACTATCATAAATCAATCCAACAGACACATAGCTTACTCTTGAATTGTAGTTCATCTTATATCCAATAAGCTTGCTAATAACTCTTACATCAATTTTAGTTATTACGTCAATTCGCATATTCCTACCATCAGACTTGGTTTTCAAGTTTCTCTCTACTAACTTCTTCACATTCTTCTCATTAATAGGATTGCATCCTTCATTACTACGAACAATAAGTTTGTGAATAATATCATTATCAATCATGATAGGAATATCTCCTACCCAAAACATACCTTCATGAATTCTGCTCAAAATGATTATAATCAACTCGTGATTGTCAAAATCCATATAGAAAATATGCTTAACAATATTTAAACCACTTAGATGTTCAAACCCTTGTTTCTAAGATAAATCAATGTTGAACACTAGGTCTAGGTCTTTATGTATGTCACTATCTCCAATGCTTTCAAACTTGCAATGTATATATGCTCTAACATCTTCAACATGTAAAATGTTATGGGAACTTGGGAAAATTCTCCTAAAGACTGTGGGATTTTCCATTTCTCAGATTAAAACTTCAAATTACAACTTCACATGCAATAAATACCTTGTTTCCATGTAATTAGGGCTTCTTTCTTCTCACACTTGAAAACTCTTTCAATTTCACTTCAAATTCATTCTGAAGCACTTCTTTAAGTCTTATACAATCAAATGATACTCCATAACTCAATTTCATCCATTAAACTACTTTCAATTCATCGCTACATTAATTGTGCAAGTACACAATAAAAAAAATAAAAAATTTGATTACCAAATAACTTGATTTCTTTCATGCACTTAAATAAAATCTCCAAATCATCTGTGTGCTCTTAACCACAACTTCAAGACATCATATTGTATTTTTGGTAGCTCTAACTATTGTTGTCTATTAGTGTCAAACACTTAGTCATATACTAGGTAGTGTTAGAAGGTCATCACTGCAACCAAGCTAGTCTATATAGGACGAGTCATATATAGACTTGTAAATAAACATGTACACATAGAGATCTATAAGAGATGAGAAATTCTTTGGTCACCAAATATTTTATCGAGCAGTTTGAGCATATTGATGTTGAGTTACATAGAAGGTGTTGAACATAATAGAGATCGAGTGTCGGTAACATGTATATTGAATGCAAGCCTAATGTTTACTGAGTAGTTTGAGTATATTTATATAAAGTTACACAGAAGGTGTCAAACACAATAGAGGTCGAGTGTCTGCAACATGTACAATGAATGTCAAGTATCAAAGGCAATAAGTGTTGAGCAATGCAAAATTGAAATTCAAGTGAAGAATGATACAAACTTTGAGGTAAACCATTTTAGGCTAATATTGAGAAGATATTTAATACTTGTAGAGGTTATTACATATTTTATGATGTGGATCATAGATCCCTATGTGTTTTGATTAACTAATTAGATGATGAGGCAAAAAAGGAAGCATCTAGAAAACTCTTTATGAAATCTTTAAATAGAGCATATCTAAACCTATTTAAGAGATGGATAAGAAGTGAGCTATTCATGTGATTGAATGTGTGAACATTTGCAAAGAAGGTAGAAGAGTTAAGTCCTATTATTGCAAATAGAGAAAGCTACCTTGTCAAAGAAGTGAAGGACAATAAAGCTATATCAGACCAGAGATTAGATCAGATTGAAGAGAGGAGATCCAAAACCATCTTATCAGAGTAGATCAAGGACTAGGTATTGAACCAATTTTAATAGATTGAGTCAGGGATAATCTCTTAACAAAGTGATCTTAATAGATCTTTGTAAATCTCCTAACTGATTCCTTACTTTTTTGTAAGTGTAAAATCCTCTAATAGGGTAAGACCTAACAGTCTTAACAATTTTGAATAGGGTAGACCCCTCACAGGGTAGATAATTGGATATGGTCAAATATTGTAACCCGAATAGGTTAACTTTATTATTGTAGTTGTGAATATTTGTGGGTGTCATCCCCACCCTAGTTTTACCTTCAAATTGAAATGTTTTTGGGTAACCAAATCTTTGTGTTATGTGTTACATTTCATGCTTATGATTGATAGATTAGATCTATATGTTATTACAGTTTTATTTTACAAGTTATGTTACACATGCATTGAACATGAGAAGGTAAATATGGTGAATGTAAGAAATAATTGTTAAAAGGTTCAAGTTTTACAAATCCTAATTCACCCCTCTCTCAATATCTTAGTTTCCCAACTAAAACTTCCAACAATTGGTATTAGAGCTGAATTTCTCTTAAAGAAGTCTAACAGCTTGGAGATCAGATCATGGAACTGGAGGCTTATAAAAAGGGAAAGGTTATTGACAATCAAGTGATTGACATCTAGCTCATATTGCAACAACTTGAGATAACAAGATAGGAACTAAGGAAATCCCTAAAAAGGATAAAGGATTTGGCTATTTAGATAAAAGTGTTGAATTATGAAGAAGTTGACACTCAAGGATTATTTGAAATTGGAAATACAAGCAGTTTTGATGCAATAGTTGTAGATCTTCTAGGAAAGAACCAAATCCTGAATGAAGAAGTCAGAGGACTAAAAAGGGAATATGAGATTCAGTCAGTGAGACTATGTAAAGTGACTAAGAAGAAGAAGAAATCTAAGGAAGACAAGGTTGTCGCTATAGAAGACAAAAGGCTAATGGCAATCAAACTTGAAGAAAGGTCATCTAATGTGAAGAAGGTTACAAACACTCAACTAGAAATGATGAATCAATTGATGCTTGCAGATCAAGAGTTGAACAAAAAGGATGTGGAAATATCAAAATTTGAGATCAGAGAAGGATTTTCTAAATAATGAACTTAAAACTCAGAAAGAACTTGTGGAAAGATTTAACAATCCTAATGAAATAATGAAATACTTTGAAGAATTAATGAGGTCATTTGCCAGTACTTTTGGATTGGGACATTCATCTACTGAGCAAGGAGAGTCATGCAAGAATGGATAATTGAGAAATGCAAAGTCTAAAGGCAAGCTAACATGTTATCATTGTGGAAAATTTGGTCATACTGCAAACATCTGTAGAAGCAAAAATGGTATGCAAAATCCTAAACCTAACTTTATTGGTTATTATTTTTACTGCAAGAAACAAGGACATCAAATACATTAGTGTAGATCAAGAATGAAGAATGCATCTACTACACCTAGATTTGAAGGCTATTGTTACAATTGTCAAAAGTATGGACATAGAGCATATGAATATAGATCATAGTCAAAACCCTATTGGAGTAACCAAAGGAATATCCATGCACCTAACATTATATGTTCCAAATGTCATAAGTTTGGACATTCAAGAAAAAGTTGTAGGACTCAAGTACCAACATAAAATAACAATAACACCAAGAATAAAGGAAAACTAGACATTGAGCAAACAAAGAAGGATATGAAACAAACATGGAAGAAAAAAATAGAAGATGTAGATAGTGGAAATAGTGGAGTTAAGATCACCCAATCCAATGGAGGAGATGATCACATCATCTCAAACTAATCAAGAAAGGTATGTAAGGAACTAAATATTTAATAATATATCTTACATCAGTTCCAAACATAAAATGTGCTAAAGTTCATATTTCCATAAGTAAAGATGCATACGAACATATTTATGAAAGGACTAGTACAAAAGAAATCATTTATATTGACATTGTCAAATATTAGTAAAAATGTCTATATTGACCAAGCATTGCAATATGGACTGATTACTTTAGATGCTAAACTAGTGTATAGGCCGAGTTAGATGGAAGAGGCCAAGTTGTAAAGTGGAGACCTAGTTCAAAGGCACAAAATCAACTGAGACAACTAGCTTCCACCTATCTGAGTACACAACATTAATTGAGACCCTAAATCAAGCAAAAGGAAGTATTTATCAAGATTTGAAGACATTATTTCACACCTTCCATACATATTATGAGAGCACAAAGCATTTGAACGATTTGAGTGATTTAAAAAAGAGATCCTAAGGTGATTAAGAGAAAATATGAGATAGAAGCTCGACCAAGTGAAGATTTGAGTGGTGCTAAGTTATATAGAGACAAGAAGTTTTGAACCCTAACACAAAAGGCATAAAAACTTCACCATCTATAGGAAAGAGTCAAGGAAAAGAGGTTAGTAACCTTCAATTGGTGAGGAGTGACACTTTTCCTCCACCTAAATTTCATGTTATTCCAAAGATTCCAGTGTAAGGTGACTCAATGAGTGTGTTATCTTTGATACCACCTAAGCTAATTATGATACATGATGTGTGAAGTTGCTATATGTGTAAGATTGGAGAAGTTGGTGACTACAAGATTTGAGAGGCTTAGGAGAAGTTGAATGACAAAGGATTTCTATAGGATGAATTCAAAATTATTAATAAGAAAGGGTTAACTTGTGCCCTAGAGTTTCCAAGGAATTTTATGATTGAATCTATCAAAGTTGTATTGAGTAGGATCCATGATATGAAATTATGGCTACACAATGGACCAGTTGAGATAAGCAAGAATATGATCTACAAGGTTACTGGTTATCCCACCCTAGATAAGAAGAAGACTATATGATGTCTGAGTCATGAGGAAGTTGAAGCAAACATAGGAGCCGAGTGGAATATATGAGGGTTATCCATCTTAAACATCTCTAATCCATTGATTGAATTTGTAGTGAGAGTGATTTCTCACAAATTCTATCAATCAAGTAGATTGAATAGTGTAGCATGTATGTGAGTTGACTAGGCATGGAATATTGTTATGAAAGATCATGAATATTATCTTGTTGAGAGTTAGAAACTTCAATTAGTAGAGAACCTAACGTCCATCACGTAGGTGAAGAATTCTACATGTAAGTTTGGATCACTTATCATGTGTATTTTCTTTTATGTTCAGAAGTATTTTCCTAGTATTGGCAATATAGTTTGGGATCAAGGAAAACCTACGATAAATCAAAACAATGAATACATAACTCAATTAGGAGAGAATTTTGAGAATATCATGGACACATATTTTGAGAATTCAAACAAAAAATGAAGATAAGGATGAGAATGTCAAATGAGTTGGCAATGAAACATTACAATGATGTATGCTTTTTAGTGGACATAGATAACACATTTGTGCAGGTAGTCAAGTCGAGGAAGGCATGGCTACAAGAATTTGATTATGAAATAGATAGTGATATGGTTAGTGAAAATATTGTTGCATTATGAAAAGAATAAATTGATACTGAAGCTAAACCTTTTGGAAAAAATGAAGAAGCTAAGGCAAGAATTACCGTTGACGTCAAAATATCTTATAAGGGAAATAAAATAAAGAGAATGATTGAAGACCTAGAGGCAAAACTAGGAACACAAGGAAAAGGCAAGGAACCTTTTCATCTCACACAAGGTCTTGGATAAGATGAAGAAAAATATAGTGGTGATGGGGAAGAGGAAGAAGAAGAAGGAGATTAGGGTAAAGCCCTAGATATTGCTACACCACCCACCAAGAAGGCTAAATTTGTCAAGCCTAAAGAAAAGGGAGTTAACAAGAAGATAGTGGTGGCAATCCTCTCTCCTCCACCACCAAGCAAGCCATGGACTAGGGTAATAGTAGCAAGAGTTTAGCCATCTAAAAAGAAAGAAGTAGTGGAAATTACTACACCAAATGGCTCCAGTGCACATAAGAAGAAATCACAAGCTCCATTGAGTCAGCCTAAGAGGAGAAGACTAGTAAAGTTAATGAAGTTGAAGAATATGATGTAGAGAACAATATCTAGAAGAGAAAAGAATATTGATAAGGTATGTGCCAACCTAAGAAGCTCTGCAGGTTTATGCAGCTTTAGATTTGTGAAATATGACACATTGGATAATGTTGATAGAACAAAAGTTGAGGAGGCCATGATAGATATGATGACAAGTAATAAATTATCTCCTATTGAAGTGGAGAAAAAGATACCTATTAATTTGTTCAATAGATTAAATTAAAGATGGGAAAAGGCATTATTAATAGAGAAATATAGTAGAGAAGGAACATTAGCCAAGGTTATGCCTGCTCTATCAAAGGAACAAAAGGAAACATTTTTGGAGATGTATAGGAGCCAATTTGTTCCTAAGTTCAGAATTTTTATGATTCTACAAAATAAGATTGAAGTTGTAGTTCAATAGAATGAGTTACTATGGAAAAGCATTTTTGGTCTCATAACCAAAGAAATGACATAGGAAAAAGACATTGAGATAGTAACCATTTAGGATGATCAAAGTGATGAAATAAGTTAAAGTGTGCTAAGTCTACAAGGCAACATTTCACCAATTCATGTCAACACCCTTGACACTCTAGTTGTTGAGAAGAAGATGCCCTTAGATTGCAGATAAGGAGGAGCAAGAGGAAGTGAAAATAAACAAAGGTACAAGTGTAGACATTACTACCAAAGGTCAAGAAGGACCAAATTTGTCAAAACCTTGAATTGAGGAAAATAAGGAGGTAAATAAAACAATGTTGAGTGCTACTATTGCTATTTTGAGCACTAATATAAAAGATAGATTGAGTGGTGATACCCCCTCACCATCTCCTAAAGTAGTGCTGAGCAACAACACCCCTTCACTTAGCAAAGGGAAAGTAACAAAGGATAGTTCTCTAGATATTCAAGTTAGTCTAGAAGAAGTTATTGAGATGCCACAATTGGATTTGGAAAATCTTACTCTTGAACAAACAATTTTGTTGCAAGAAATTTTGGTGAAGAAGAAGAAAAAAAGAAGAGCTGAGAAGAGAACATCAATAGAGGCAAGTACTACATGATGTTAAGGACATTTTTGTGGAAGCATTTGATATACAAAATATTGATGGGCAAGATCCACTCATTTCCTAGCTTGTAACTTTTGTTGAAAAAATAAAGTTTGTAGATATTGAAACAAATAAGAAGTTGATGGCTTGCTCAGCCAAGAAATTTGAGAGTAAGGTTGTGGACAAAGTCTCAACAACCATTGTCAAGCAAAAAGTTCAATTGCAAGCACGTTTGCAGAATACAGAGGAAATTATACATAAAGTACAACATTTATACAACATTTTGTGTGATGTGCCAAGATTCATCAGTGATCTTCAGGAAAAAATCCAACAGATTCAGGGTGATATGTAGAGAACAAGTAGCAATATTTGTAGTTAGCTAAATCTAGCTTGCAACATTACAATAAGTTATTGATTGATCAAGGCAAATTGACCGAGCTTCAGACATCTGACAACAAAATGAGGTCAAAATTGATCTCTATCTAATCCGTGTTGATACCTCATTTGGAGGTTATGTAGTGAGAGTTGAAATCAACACAAGATCTTATTCATGAAGATAACAATCTTGTGATTCTTGAAAGTTTGATTGATTTGGCAGCTAGATTGGAGTTTCAAAATCACATTTTGGAATTAGCAAGAACCACTTGGGATCATGCACTTGCTATGATCAACAAAGTTCACAAATTATTTATTGAAAAATCCAGTTTGATTCCACCCATTCAACCCTAGTAGAAGACATAAGTGACAAAAAAAGGTGGAATGTAATGATGATTGCATATTTTGAATAAAGGTAATGAAAGAAATAATGAAATAAGGGAGAGACAAATTAGAAGAGTCAGACTCCACATTTAGAGATTTAGAAATCAGAAAGAAAGTAAGGTATGACACTGAAAAAATTAGACTATTTAGAGTCGTATATATATTGTTCATTATTTGTTTATTCGGCATGAGTTAAAAGTGTTTTAGTTCTATCTGAACTAAGTCATAGGTATAGGGGGAGTACTAATTTTATTATTGTAACAATGTAATCATGACAAAGTTTTTTTGCCACTAATGTAAAAGGGGGAGATTGTTGGTATCTCCAACTATTGTTGTCTATTAGTGTCAAAACCTTAGTCATATACTAGGTAGAGTTAGAAGGTCATCACTATGACTGATCTACTCTATATAGGCCGATTCATATATAGACTTGTAATAAACATGTACAAATTGAGTTCTATAGGAGACAAGCAAGTCTTTGGTCATTGAGTATTTTTAGTATAAGCCGACTCTAATATTTTCCAAGTAGTTCAAGCATATTGATGTTGAGTTACACAGAGGGTGTCGAACACAATAGAGACCGAGCATCAACAACATGTACAGTGCATGCCGAGTATTAGAGGCAGTAAGTTCTAAGCAACAAAGAATTGAAATTCATGTCAAGAATGATACAAACTTTGAGGTAAACCATTTTAGGCTAACATTGACAAGATATTTAACACTTGTAGAGGTTGTTACACATTTTATGTCATGGATCAAGATCCCTATGTGTTGTGATTAACCAATTAGATGAAGAGGCAAAATAAGGAAGCATCTGTCATGTCCCCTAATCATGATAGTGAAATAAAAGAGTTATAATATAAAATAATACATTTTGGCATAATAATAATACACTAATTTGATAAATATAGTAATATTGAATGAAATAATAATACTAGATTATCTAATAATAATAATATATGATAATTGTACATATAAATACTATATAGGATCATAAATTTAATATATCATAATATCAATTGCAACATCTAAATAAGAAAGAGACTTATATAAAAATATAAATAAATAATATACAAATCATTATCATATAATATGATATTACATTATAATCATAATATTTAATAGAGAAATAAATTGTATATGATATGATTCACATATATACTAATATTTTAATATTAAAGTATTAATATAAATAAATGATAAATATAACAAACTAATTTGAATAGACACATCCCTTCTCACAATGAAATATATAAATGAATACAAACACAAAGGAGAGAAATCATCAATTGTTTATGAAATCAAGTGGTAAATATTTAAAAGATTGGGAAGAGGGATATTACAGTGGTATCAGAGCATTGATTTTGCAATCTTGTAGGGTAAAGGTAGAAAAGAGATTTGCATATTTAAAAATAAAAAATAAAAAAATCTCATCATACATTCTTAGAAATCTATAACTACAATGAACTATTTATTGGATTGTCACATAGAGATAACTCATAGAATGGAACAATACCAAAAGCCATCGATTTTTGTTGTTGTTGTTGTTGTTAGATCTTGTAATTGGTGCAATCGTTGGACCATTGAAAGAGTTCTAAAGTATGAATAGAATGTAATTATTAATCATGAAGCATAACTCATAAACATTTTCACCATCCTCATCATCATATAGGATCAAAGCTTGAAGACATTTATATACACAGTTTTCAAATAAATTTAGTGGCTATTTTGATCCGTGCCATGACAAGGTTTGAGCTACCATATGAACGTCCATTGACACATATTGTTAATGGATTTATACTTTACAAATATTATAGTTAGAAAAGTTAGTAGATATGCACACATGGTCAGTGCAATACAACTATTTGACCTAGTCTCTCGTGACTAGTAAAAGTAGAGATCTTGAGCATTCCACATGGAGGAGAATAGGAGAGGTAAATATATGTAATACACATTTATCAGAATGGATATGAGGATTAAAAAAATGAAAGGATTGAATGAAATACACAAACAACACTATATTTAATTTTAATCAAAGGTTGAATACTTGATGTCTTGACCAAACATCGAGTATATGCTTAATTTAAAGGATAAGTGTCACTTGGAAATTTTGGAGAATGGTGGAAAGACCTCAACAAATTATATCAGCAATATATAGTGTTTAATGAAAATAAATATGGTACTGGAACAATATATGAAATGTAGTTCAAAACATAGACTTATCAAATACCATCAATAGGAGCTAGAAGGGCTATGATCTACAAGAAATAAAGTAATGAAATCAGGCATGATACAAGTTGAATTGACGAGTACACAAATAGAATCACACATCAAAATCATTGATATCACCACACTACAAGTTGAAGTTCTATCAAGATGGTGACTATTAAAGAAGTCCATCTGGGTTTAATCAAAGGAGAGTCTAATAAGAAATGCAACAGATATTATAATTTAATTGATGAGCAATGTATAGGATTAATACAAGGAAGATATATGCCTCGTACCATTCCAAACACTGGCGGCTATTGGGTAAGAAGAAAATGCATCCACATCATCAGTTAAGAAGATAAAAAACAAGTATATAAGAGTTAGTTCTTTGTTCAAAAGAGGTGACCCACGTTAGTCTATTAGACCATGATGCCAAGAGATTAGGAAAAATAGTTGATGGAATGATTGTTGGAATTACAACAAGAAAGGTTAACTTTTGAGTGGGGGTGGGGGGGGGGGGGGGTTGAATTAGTAGTTCAAATTTGGATCCATAAAACTTTCACCATATATACATATCATACATTCAATAGATAAATTGAAATAACATATAAAGTATATGCATCTAAATCATGTAAACATGCAAGCATTCACACATATAACACCATATATGATTACCCATAAACCCTCCATGTGAGAAGGTAAAATTGGGGTGTGGATGACATCCACAAATTTTCACTACTACAATAATAAAGTGTATCAAATTAAGTTTACAATGTTTTGATCATGAAACATGATCTACTGTGTGAAAGGTCTGCCCTATTAAAGGCTTAGAAAGACTATTAGGTATCACCTTGTTAGAGGATTTCAACACCCTTTTAGAAGTGTGCCTGGTTAAAGAACTTCAACTTACAACTAAGTAAGAACCCTATTAAAGGATTTCATACAGCTTATTAGGACTACTCTGCTTAAGAGATTTACTGAAATCACCTATTAAAATGTCTCAACATAGATCTTGCGGTTGACACTTGCTTGCCTGATAACAAATCACCTCTAAGAAATGTCTTCTTGATACTTTTTGATCAAAAGTCTCAATGTTGTATCCTTTCCTTTATCTTCTATTCTTCTCTAACTAATTCTGCAATTCATTCTTTCTTCTAAGTCACCATGAATGTTCTATTTTTACATGCAAACTATTCTCTTTGCTCCTTCAATTCCTTACACACTCATCATAAGAGTTTAGGGTTTTGTCCTCCTTAAGAAGACTTTGGTGGCTTAGGGTTAGGTATGAATCTATGATTGAGATTCATCTATTTTTCCACTTAAATCTTCCCATTTTCTAATTGGTTGCATGTAATTGCATAGGGAATTCAAATATAGATTCATCCTTATCTCCAAAATATCAAAATCTAATCTTAAGTTGGCTCAAAAATGGTTTACATAGCTGTTTGTGCCATTACAAACAAATATGTCAAAACTATTTCACTCGACATCTAATGTCTTTGATGCTCGGCATACACTTTTCTGTATACTGTGACTCAACACTTGCATTGCTCAGCATCCACTATTTACTTGGCTCCTGAATCAATTGGCATGGTCTATTTGCTCGAATTTTGTATTACTTGGCATATACTATTTTCTTGATACTTGAGTGACTCGACATACGAGTAACTTGATACTCATTGCAACTCAACATGGTCTAATATTTACATGTTGTGCTTGACATGTATTACTAGTTTGGCATAAACTAAGTAAATAGCTTAAGTGTGTTGACACTCACTTGTCAAAACGAATTTGAGATCAACAATCTCCCCCTTTGACATGAGTATCAAAAACATACATTATAAGTCTTAATCACTCAATCATAACATATCCATGACTTGACTTATATACAAAACTTCAAAATTTTAATTTTTTTGCAATAACTTAGATAATTCAAATTTTGATAACTCCCCCTGAGTTAATATGTCGATTTTGTATCCAAAATTCTATGCTCCTTTTTGAGTAAATGTCTCTATACTGATACACTTTGACTTCAATGCATTGTGTTTCTGATATGCTTTCCCTTAGCTAATATCTTTCCCTTTTTTCTCTTTCTCCCCCTTTTCTCCTCTATTTTATTCTCCCTTCTACTATATGCTCCCCCTTTCTTATTTCTCTCCCCCTATTTGACACTTATGTCAAATGGGCTATACACCTATGGTGTGTTTTTCTAGAAAAGATTTATGGACATCCATTATTATCTTGAGGGATGCATCCTATTTATTACATGAAACATCCAATGACTTTATTTGGATTGCAAGCTCAGTAGCAAGGTGTACTAGACCATTTAAAGTAGAAAGATTGAGGTCTTTCTTCAGTAGAGTTTTAGCATAGCCTAGCTCCTTGTGTAATATCTCCATGTGTGGGGTGAGGGTAGCTTGCATGCTTGTCATTTTGGCTCTAATGTTTGCCTCATCTGCTATTAAGACAACTAACTGACTCTATGTTTGAAGCAATGTCCTAAAATTCTTCTCACTCTATGCTAGATTTGTAGGTAGTCTTGCACCTTATGCAAATATTTGACTTTCCAGGCTCATAATGTGACTTCTAGTCTCTTGGGTGAAGAGTGTAGGATTGCATAGTTTTGTGTACAATGAGAATATGTTCTCAAGTAACTTCTTCACATCCTCAACCTTAGTTGCCAATGCAACTTGAGCTAGTGCTATATCACCTGATATTTTCTTATTTACTCTATTCTGGAACTTCTTTTCTAACCATTCTAAAAAAAATTCATTTGTATCAAGGTCTTCATTACTAACCTTCTCCACTATGTCTGTCAATTGTTCAATTAATGGCTTGGTCTTTTTTAGGAGTTGGTAGACTAAATGCATCTAGAAAGATGTCCTTAATATCTTGAAGTGTTTGCTTTTACCTATGTTCTATCCTGAGCATTTCTTGATGAATTTTCCTTTCTAAGGCTTGCTATAAAATGCCTATTTGTTCCAATGCCATAGTATCATAATCATACTTTGGAATAATAAGTTCTCCATTAAGGCTTATGTCTCCATAATGCATTACCTTTTCAACTTTTGATGAGCTTGGGCTTGGCACTGAGATCAACAATGGAGTAGCATCTATGCTCAACTTTTGAAGAGTTTGTGTGGAAGGAATGCTAGATGCTGGTAAGGCTACTAGAGCTTGGATGGCCACTTGTTCCTTCACCTTTGGTTCTGTCTCTTTAGGCTTGCCTTGGTCTATCACTATGACTTGGTTTGCACCTTGTTTTGTGCTATAGGTATAGATGGATCTATCTATCCTAGTTCCTTCTGTTGTCCTACAATGGTGTCTTTTTCTTCTACTTTCTTCTCAATAGTAACGACCTTAACAATTGTATGAATCTTGGTAGATGTAACTTTTGGCATTAGAACAAAAAATTGTACATAATTAACTGAAGGGATGATGGAAGGTTGTTCTTGTGGATTCACCTTTTCCCTTGTGACATCAGTTACTGCCTTTTATAGCTCATCTACACTCACTAAAATTAGATTGCCACATAGTTTGGCTTACAATGTAGATTGATCTAAGATCTTCTTCAAGTCTTCTGTAGTAAGAGGATTGATGTTCTGAGATGATGGATCAGAGACATCCTTTATAGTTATAGTTTCAGTTGTTTTGGTTGTGTCATGTGGAGGACTAACACTCGGTAATTGTATGTCATACACACTCTGTTCTTCTTGCTGCTCAGGCTAAGCTGTTGCCTTGTCATCATCTTTCATTTCCATCTCTCCTCCAAGCGTGTTATCTTTGTCATCATCCTCTTTGTCATCATCATTTTCATTATCTTTGTTAGAATTAGTAATCTTTCTTTGGTTGTATTTATTTGTTATATGGGATAAACCAAGGTATCCTTATATTATTTGTCCTCTAGTCCACATGTGGAGGACATGTCATTTTCTTGTACTATTGTCTATGTGTAAGGACAACTCATTTTTTGTAATTCTTTTATTAAGGAAAATTGTTATTCCTTCTTAAGAGGATCTTGACACTTTGCGCACACTTATTATAAATGGTGGTATTCATAGAAATGGGAGTTACACATGCAACCGCATGCAACTTCTTTCACATCTCTATAAAAGAGATGTCTCTCTCACATTCTAAAATACTTCTGCTACACATCATCTTGATGTTATCGTAATGAGCTATTTGCTCCACCTTCTTTCTCTCTCCTTTCTTAGGGCTTTTGTCTTCCATTCATAATATTACACAAGGGGTTTTCTTTGCTTTCCCCTTTCAAAATCTCTTGTCTCCATTCTTGTTGCTCCAATGGGAAGCTCATTTGGTTTATGGTAAAATTCTTCACATCAAGCTCTCTTGGATTGTTTTATTAGTTTTCATTTTGCTTGATTTCTTACATGGTATCAGAGCTTTCTAATCCTTGTTTTGAGTGTTTGTGAAGGTTACCATATTGGAGAACTTTGTTGAGAGGAGAAGTGAAGGAAAAAAATTCATTTCATTTTTTTTTGTAGGTTTTTTATTCAATCTACAAGTTTTGTTTTTTTTGTTCTAACCCTCTTTGGAAGGTTTACCGCTAAAGAGTTCTTTATATTATCATCTAACCTTTTTTTCCTTTTTTTATGTACTTTCATTTCTCTAACATTCTTCTTTCTAGGTTGCAATACTAATTTTCTTTTGCATTTTGAAAATTTTGTTTAATTTATTTTTAGATTTATTTGCAAAAAATACAACTAATCTATACTTGGTTTTAAAATCTAAAATCCGTATGCATTTGGAGAAGTCTTATTTATTTTGAATTTTAATTAATTCTTCCATATCATAAAAATTATTTCAATATATTTGTATTTCTTTTGCTAATCTAATTCATACAATGTTTATTTCTCATTACTAATCTTTTTGCTACAAGATAAAGGCTTATATTTATTCTCTTTTTAATTATAAGTTGTTATTTAAAAAAATGAAAAATTCTAATATTCTGCAATTTCTTGTTAATAATTATATCTCTACTAAATCTGGAAATACAATCTATCTTGTAGATAAGAATATATTCCTTGTTTGACTCCTTTATTTCATTCAAATAATAACGTTTCTTTCATCTATAACTGTACAATAGATTCTTCATTATTTATAATCATTATATTCCTTCCTTCTGATACCTCATTATATTCCCCAATTTATAATCATTATATTCCTTCCTTCTGATACTTTATTATATTCCCCAATTTATAATCATTATATTCCTTCCTTCCGATACTTCATTATATTCCCCAATTTATAATCATTATATTCCTTTCTTCCGATACTTCATTATATTCCCCAATTTTTTTAATGCTTGTAGTTCCTTATTTAAGCAAAGCCATAGTCTTAATCTATTTTATTTATTTATATCAGTTTTGCTATTTTTCCCAACCTTTCATTCTATCATTTACTCTAACAATCATTGCATATAATAAATTTGCATCACACATGTTGTCATGCATAATAAATACATCATAGATAAATCTACAGTTCACAGAACTTTTTATTAATTATTTCTTTTATTAAACTTTTCTTATCCAATTGTAGGTGTCTTTCCTTTTTCTTTCTATAATCATTAATTTTATTTCAGTATTTTTTTCTTCAATTCAAACTAATTTGAACGTATTTGTTTTGGTTTAAATTAAGAAGTCTAAAGTTTAAATTATTCTTATCTCAAGACTCTTGTTCTATTTATTCATTTTATACATATTCATTCTTTCAAAAAGGAGTCTTCTACCCTTCCTAATATTTCTTCTTTATTAAAAATCTGCACTGTGATTTTCATCCCCTTCAAACTTATCTCAAATTTTTTTACACGTGGTTTTAAGGGAAGAAGTTTAAATTTTTTTCCCATTTTTAAAAAAAGTAATTCACACTAGTTTAAAATGTTGATTTACTTTCATTCATTTAAGTATTTTTTACTAACCTTTGAATCAAATTTTATTTTTTCAAAATAAAGAAAGGGGGTGTTTTAGGAAGCAAGTTTCTTTGATAATAAACTTTAAATTTATATAATAGTTTTTAAAAAAAAAGTTTTGATTATAAGTTTTTGTTTTGGTTTGTTTAATTGAATTATTGAACTTTAAATCAATACATTTTTTTTTTCAAATTAAAAAGAGTGGTTATTCATAATCTTTTCTTATCAAGGTTTACTTGATTTTAAATTCATATAAAAGAGGGGTATTTATCTTCTTAAATAATTTTATTTTTAAATATATTTAATCGAGGAAGCTATTCTTTTATTTATCAATCTTATAATTATGTTGACTTTAATTCCTGAGCTTATGTTGAATAACTCTAACTATCATGCTTGGAAAACACATATCTCCTTCATTTTTTGATTTAAGCATATTTTAGATGTTGCTACTAATGCCTCTTCAGTTTCTAGTGCTTTAGCTACACAAGATGAAAAAGATGCATGGGACACTAAAAATGAGGAAGCCCTGGCCTCATTGGTATCTCGCTTAACATTGATTTATATGTTCTAATTGCTCATTGCACTACTGTTGATGAAGTTTGGGATATTTTGAAGCAAACGTATGATAGACCATCAGAATCATGCAAGATTCAATTGCAAGACAATTTAGAAGACTTAAGGTATACTGATTTTAAATCTATGGATGAATTTCTACTTAAGTTTGATTATATTAAAAGTCAACTAACAGGTCTAGGCATTACTCTTACCGATGTTAGATTAATTACCATTATTTTAAAGAAATGTCTTCCTAGGCAATTTCAACAATTAATTACTAATGTTCATTCTCGACTTGCTATTCCTACTTTGTCTATTCAATTAACTTATAGTATTTTTCAAAATTTGTTGCATCAAGAGGAAGCTAAGTTGCTGCAATTCGGTACTCTTAGATCTAATGAACATGCCTTTGTGTCTAAAAGTCAAAATCCAAATTTTAAGTATTCTAATAATAATTCTCCCAATGCTCATAATAATCAAAATTTTAATAATTATAATCTCAATAATAATCACAATAATCATATTTTTAATAATAATAATCAAAACACAAATCACAATAATACTCATCCTAATCAATATAATAAAAAACCCCATTGTACTTATTGTGGGAAAGATGGTCATGTAACTAATAATTGTTTAAAAAAAGAAGAAGATAAGCAACCTATTAATAACAATAATCAAAACTCTCATCCATCTTGTCATGCTTTTACTGTTAGTTACAATATTTCTAAACAAATAGAATGGATCATTGATATTGGTGCATCTCAACATGTTACTTTTCATAAAGAAAATTTTGATTCTTTAAATCCCGATCCTTCTAATAGTCCAATTCAATTAGCTAATAATCATAGTTGTGAAGTTGAGGGATTTGGCAATCTTAGTATTCCAAATGGAAAATTGCATGATGTCATTATGTTCTTGAGTTGAAATACAATCTTCTTTCTATTGTTAAATTATGTCAAGATTATAAAATTGAGTTTTATAAGGATATGTACTATGTTATTGATCCTAACACTAATGAAGTTTTTGCTAATGCTATGTTAGGCCATGATAACTTATTTAAATTTTCTAGGTTTACTTGTTTAAGACACTCTTTGCATGAAAATACTGCTTTTAATATGGAGCATGAAAGACTTGCTCATTTGAATACTAATCATGTCTCATCTAATATGGTTGAAAATTTACCTCTTATTGCTCCATCTGAGATTGCATGTACTAGGTGCATGAGTGAAAAAAATAAAAATACCAAAGGTTAGCAATCTTATAATCCTATTACTAGAACAAAGTGCAAATAGCATGAAATGTTTATATTGCAGAAAATGATGCACATGATTCTTCTAATGCTCAAATGAACAATTTTGTGAAAGCAGAATTGTGTTAGCAGAGGACCAACCTCCTTCTCTAAACCCTACTTCTCATATATCTACCTTTATTCCTCCTATTCTTTCTTATAGTGGTAATGGTAATGATGCATTTATAGATCATGGTAATAATGGTAATGAAGCTAATGTTGAAAGAAATGATGCATTCATACATCATGACTCTTTTTCTAGTGATAAATTTATTAAGAGAAAAACTAAATGGTTTCAAAAATTACTTAGTAAAAGAGATCAATTTTTAGAATGGGTGCACTTCAACCTAGGAGGATTAATTATTGCAAATATGGGTTGATTTTAACATTCCTCATTCATTATCTTTGGCATTTATCTTTAGTATGTTGCCTAGAAATTATGTTCTATTAACTATTGACTTTATGATCTTAATTATATTTGCATGATTTCATACCATGATATGTTAGGTATATTGATTCATGAATATATATGGGGGCCTACATATATATCTTGATAAATATACAAATTTATTGTGTCTTTGTGTCTTGTCAATTATGAGTGCATTGTTATATATTTCACATTTGTAATTTTTTTTTTTTCACTCTTTCTTATTCCTTGGGATTATGAGTTATTATACACTATTGCCTTCATCATTTATTTTGTTCTAGTGATTAGCACATAAGTGCAGTTTATGCTTTTCTAGCATCATTCTATTGCCATATTAGCACATTATGGTTTATACCATTTATTCTTGGAGTTTCCCTCCAATTTCAGTTATTTTGACCCATCTTGAAGGTATTTTATGCTTATTTGAAGGCAATCTATTGTAAATACTCATAATCCTTTCCTTTGGTATCTTTGAAATCATAACGTATAATGTTCGACATGTACTTCATTGCTTAAATTGAGAGTCATGCATGTTATGGATTGATCACCCATTAATTTGCAGTGAGATGACTTAATAGTGGATTGTTTATATCCATGTGATTGATGCATTATTGGTGTTGAATTCATTAGCTAGCCTTTTCTATGGTCCTTTCTTGAGAGTTTTGATAACATATTTGTTCTTTGCAAAATATGATTTATCTTGATTTCTTTGTGGTACCATGTTACACTTATATTTATCACTCTATTTCAATTTACTCTATGAGAGTTTACTTATACTGAAAAAGTTTCTAACTTGAATATAAGATGAAATTATCCTTTTGGATAGGTTCCTTGTTTCTTATTTCTATGTTTTAGGTATTCCATCAAGGCACATACATGACATCATTATTTGTTGTACAGATCCTATGCCATATGAATCCACTTGAAGATGTAACACACTTGAAGGACTATCCACTTCTTTTGGCTTTGCAATGATGTACCCACACTAATAAGAGACTTCTTGCACAATGAAGATATTTCAAAAAATCAAGTTGTAATATTGTAAATTGGGTTTGACACCATTTGATAAAATCTCCCCAAGTAAAGATTAAAGGGGGGGTGTTAGAATAATCTTTCCTTGGTTGTATTTATTTATTATATGGGATAAACCAAGGTATTCATATATTGTTTTTCCTCTAGTCCACATGTGGAGGACATGCCATTTTCTTGTCCTATTGTCCATGTGTAAGGACAACTTATTTTTTGTAATTTCTTTATTAAGGGAAATAGTTATTCCTCCTTAAGAGGATCTTGACACTTTGCACACACTTATTATGAATGGTGGCATTCATAGAAATGGGAGTTACACATGCAACCACATCCAACTCTTTTCTCATATGTATAAAAGAGATGTCTCTCTCACATTCTAAAATACTTCTTCTACACATCATCTTGATGTTATTGTAGTGAGCTATTTGCTCCACCTTCTTTCTCTCTCCTTTCTTAGGGCTTTTGTCTTCCATTCATAATATTACACAAGGGGGTTTCTTTGCTTTCCCCTTTCAAAATCTCTTGTCTCCATTCTTGTTGCTCCAATCGGAAGCTCATTTGGTTCATGGTAAAATTCTTCACATCAAGCTCTCTTGGATTGTTTTATTGGTTTTCATTTTGCTTAATTTCTTACAATCTTCCTTATCATGATCTTTGTCATCATTTTAAACCTTTGAAGGGTCAGTTTCTTCTTTCTTGATAGTGATCAACCCATAAATGATTTTCTAGATTTGTGTTGATTTCTTAACAACATCTTCAATATCATTTTGGAGAATGCTAAAGGCTCTATATTTAGGTGTGAACCTAACTACATATTTTTTTGCTGCCTTAGCAATTTGTCCCTTAGTCAACTTAGGCATTACTTGGGCTAGTGTTGTCTCCCTTATTTGTCTTTCCAAATTTAGACAATAATTCCATTTTTTCTCAATTGTCATATAGATTTTTAGGTACCGAATTGGAAAATTCTAGTGGTGTGATCTTAAACTTTGACATCATGGCATATAATGCCTCTTCCACTTGGTTCTTCTCCTCTTTACCTAATTTATTGAATTCAACATGACTAAAACTTGAAAGATCTGCATTGTTCTTAACATTTTCACAAAGATTCTCAAGGTCTAAGAGAAGATTGTGACTCACCACCTTAAACTGGCTATTATCATCTGATTCTATCTTCTCTTCATTAGAATCTAGTTGAGGCACATACTTCCTTCCTTGTCTTTTCTACTCCTATCCTCCTTGCTCTATTTTATTTTTCTTTTCTCTAGCCTTTTGTGTTGTAGCACATGTGCTAGCTCTATTTGTAGGTGCAGTGGGCTTTGGCTGACTTGGTTTAATAAGTTTCTTGGTCCTTTCCACTAGTTGTGCCTTTGCTTTCCTTTTCTTTTGCTCGACAGGAGTAGCTGCTTTCTTGTCTTCTTCTCCCTTAGCACCTTCAGTCTCCTCCTCTTCTTTGTCTTCTCCCATGCCCTATGTTAATGCTAAAGGTTCTTGAGCTTGGGTTTGTTCTTCGTCTTCTTCATCTTCTTCTTCTTCCTCTTCCTCCTCGACACCCTCTCCAAATTTTGGTTTCAATTTATTTAATATATTTTCCTTTTTCTTCATGGCAGAGGTGGTCTTCAAATCCATGGTAACCTTAGATTTTACCATCTCATAGTTTCCAAAAAATTTTGCAGTCTTGTCTACTTCTTCTACAAGTAGAGTTGTTATTGTTGATGAGGCTTCATCTACATTTACCTCATATCCTAAGGGTCTCAACCATCTTACCCTTGGTGTGGCAGCTTGCACAAATGTGTAATCAACATCAATAAGAAAACATATATCATTATAATGTTTCTCAACTAAGGAAACTAGTATTCTTAGTCTCTTTTTTATTGACTGCTTGAAATCTTCAAAGTAGCTAGTCATGATTGTTTCAAAGTTTTCTCCTTGTTACTCAATGTACTCACCAATATGTATGGCAACTGATTTGTTAGTCTTCCATCCCACTATTCCAAATCAGGGGAATGTGTTTTGTACATAAAAGAATATGCAAATTAGTATTAAACCAAACTTGCATTGTGCACTCTTGGTTTTCCTTATTGCTCCAAGGTTCTCCATAAGTTGTTGCAATTGAAGTTCTGCTAGATCATATGTATGATCTTTCTTAACAATCTTATAACCAACATCCACAGCTATGCAAGGTACACTATTCAATCTACTAGATTGATAGAATTTATGTGATATTACCCTTACAAAAAAGTTAATAAGAGGATTAATGATTGTAGCAATTGTCATACTTCTCTTATTCTAGACTACTCTTGTATTCTTTTCAATCATTTCCTTGGAATCACTCCTGAGTGTCTTGGGTTGATCTAGGGTTGGGTAGCCAGTAACCCTATGAATTATTCTTTTGGTAATTTTAATTGGTCTACCTTCCATCCACAAGGAACCATCATGAATTTGGCTCAACACTATTCATATCTACTCTATTTTGATTACATTTGGAAAATCTAGGGCTCATGTTAAACCCTTTTCCCAACAATTTTATAATCTTCCTTCAAAACACCATTTTCAAAAAGTTTGTTGTATGCCTCTCTAATTGCTATGTCACCAATGCTTCCTATCTTGCAATTTTAGCATTTCCTCACATCTTGTATCATTATCACATTTGGTGGGATCATAGACAATGAGCCAGAAGGATCTTATTTATATGTGATGTCAAGAATGGTTTTAAATATGGGCTACTTAACTTCATTACTAACTAGCTGAATATTTAGAACTTCTCTCCCTTCAACATTTTTTGAACTTGATGCCATTTTTTCAAACTAGGATTTATGAAAATTTAAACTACATAGCTTGGCTCTTGATAAATACCTTGTGAGATCAGACGAAATGGTGATGAATTGTTGTACAAATATTTTACAATTGCTTCTGAAGAATTTCCTGATTGCCTCTTGCTCTTCTTTCTCTTTCTTGATTTTGAAATGATGAAAAATGAGTTAAAATTGATCATATACCCTTTGAAAACCTTGCATTTAATGCTAAGTTCTTACACAACTGTAAGCTCAACAATAACTAGTTTCAAATTCACTCAGCATCTATTGATATTTTTATCACTCAACAGCTAATATGAGCTCAACATCAACTACTTAGTTTAATAGCTCAACATCTTCTAACATTCCATTGACACATATAGGAAACTTTTCATACTCGACAACAACATGAAAAACTTAAAGATTTGTTTTTAATTTTTGACAAGTTCTTGCATCTTTATTCGTGCTAATGTAATCTTTTTAGTACTAGAACCTTTTGGAACTAATGTATGATATAACTTTTAGATATCAGTCCCACATACCTTTTGTTTGCCTAATTTGATGAGGCATGATCACTTGACCCATTAGGTGAAGTGATCCCTTCTCTATTTGATGTGCCACACTCATCTTTCTTTTTCCATGTCTTCTTCATCTCATCTCTGATGTGTTCAACATCTGTCTTGCCTTTACCTTTACCAAATTCACAACTTTGTGCCTTTGAATTTTTTGAACAATACTTACTGATGTGACCAATATTCAAATAACTAAAACATGAAGTTTGACTTAACCATCTTTGGTAGTTACCTCTGAAATGTGTCCTAATGTAATTTTCAGGAATATGTCCATATTCTTGATAGTAATGACAATTATATTTTGTATTATAATCCCAGTTATAAGAGTTATCATCATTTCTTACCTTTGTTTGCCTATTTGATGACCACATGGATTTGGATCTGCATTCAAAAGTTCTATGTCCATACTTCTGACAGTTGTAGTAATATCCTCCAAATCTTTGTGTATGCATGGTCCTATTTCTACATTCATGTACTTGATGACCTTGCTTATTGCACTTATGAAAATTAGTCATGTTCTTAGGCTTGACATTCTGATTTGTAAACTTTCTCTTGCACACATTAGCAGTATGTCCTTTCTTATTATAGTTATGACAAGTAGGTTTGGAGTTCTTACCTTTGATATTCCTTTCTTCTACACTTTTGGATGATTCTCCTTCTTCAGTGCTTATGTATCCCAATCCTGATGTATCATTCTTAGATTTAGTAGATCTCAATAATTGCTCAAAGTATTTAATGGCTTCATTTGGCTTGTTGAAACTTTCAACAAATTCATTTTCTCTCTTTAGGTCATTTTGTAGTTGTTCATTCTGCAACTTCAATGTAGTTATCTCAATGTCCTTGACATTCAATTCATAGTTGGCATTCATCATTTGACTTAGAGTATCCAATTGCATGTTAGAAATCTTGGTTAGCTCTATTGACTTTTCTTCCAATCTATTGGCCATAATTCTTTTATCTTTTTCAATCATGGCTTTGTCTTCCTTTAGCTTTCTTCTTTTGTTCAGTTACCTCGCATAGCAACATGGCTTGAGATTCTTGCTCTAGCTTGAGATTTTTGATTTCCTCAACTTGTATTCTATTATTTTCCATCAAATCTACAATTTTTGAATCAAATTCATTGGAGTCACCATTGGCAAATAACTTGTTAGTGTCAATCTCTTTGTAGTGTGTGTCATTTTCTGCAATAGAAATTTCTTTCCTTCTCTTCAAGGACTTCTTTAATTCTTCTCTTGCTTCATCCAATTGATGTATAATGAGTTGTATCTCAATTACTTGATTATCAATAATCTTTCCCAATTTGTAAACTTCCATTTCAAGATCTTTCCTCAAAGTTGCAAAGCTTCTCTTTTAGAGTACTCAGCTTTTATACCAATCAATGGAATTACAATAGGAAAGGTGAACTTTTGAGGGGGGGGGGGAGGATGAATCAGTAGTTCAAACTTGGATCCATAAAACTTTCACCATATATCCATCTCATACATTCAATAGATAAACTAAAATAACATATAAAGCATATGCATCTAAATCATGTAAACATGCAAGCATTCACACATATAACACCAGATATGATTACCCAAAAATCCTCCAAGTGAGAAGGTAAAACTGGGGTGGGGATAACACCCACAAATATTCACTACTACAACAATAAAGTGTATTCAATTAAGGTTACAATTTTTTGATCATGAAACATGATCTACCTTGTGAAAGGTTTGCCCTATTAAATGCTTACAAATACTGTTAGGTCTCACCTTGTTAGAGGATTTCAACACCCTGTTAGAAGTGTGCATGTTTAAAGGACTTCAACTTACAACTAAGTAAGCACCCTATTAAAGGATTTCATACAGCCTGTTAGGACTACTCTTCTTAAGAGATTTGACTGAAATCACTTGTTAAAATGTCTCAGCATAGATCCTGTGGTTGGCACTTGCTTTCCTGATAACTGATCACCTCTAAACAATGTCTTCTTGATCCTTTTCAATTATATTTCTCAATGTTGTATCCTTTCCTTTATCTTCTATTCTTGTATAACTAATTTTGCAATTCACTCTTTCTTTTGAGTTGCCATGAATGCTCTATTTTCACATGAAAACTATTCTCTTTGCTCCTTCAATTCCTTGCACACTCATCATAAGGGGTTAGGGTTTCATCCTCCTTAAGAAGACTTTGGTGGCTTAGGGTTAGGTATGAATCTATTGTTGAGATTCATCCATTTTGCCACTTAAACCTTCCCATTTTTTGATTGGTTGCATGTAATTGCATAGGGAATTCAAATATAGATTCATCGTTATCTCCAAAATATCAAAATCTAATCTTAAGTTAGCTCAAAAATGCTTTACATAGTTGTTTGTGCCATTACAAACAAATATGTCAAAACTATTTCACTTGGCATCTAAAGTCTCTAATGCTCGATATACACTGTTCTGTATACTATGACTCGACACTTGCATTGCTCGACATCCACTATTTACTCAACTCCTGAATCACTCAACATGGTTTATCTGCTTGACTTCTGTATTACTCAGCATATACTATTTGCTTAGCTCTTGAGTGACTTTCCATATGAGTAACTCGACACTCATTGCAACTTGGTATGGTCTAATATTTACATGTTGTAGTCGGCATGTATTACTAGTTTGGCATGAATTACGTAAATAGCTTAAGTGTGTTGACACTCACTTGTCAAAACCAATTTGAGATCAACAATGATGATGTGTAGTCAAATGGGAAATCAATACCGAAGGTGAGAAGAACAATAAAATTGGGTGCAAGCACATAGAGTATCGATAATATGAGTTATGTAAAGGTGAGTGTCATATTCCTTATATATCATTCAATTCATAACTAAATAATATTATGAAGAGAAAAATATTCATTAATAAAAGAGAAACTATTTAGAGGGGAGAGTAAATGTGACATAGGATTAAAGTATAATGAAATTTATAGAATATAAATGGTAATGACAAGAAGTAGTAATATAATACAATTATACAAAATTATTTATTTAATGATTAATTATCAAAAAAAAATGTTTCAAGATAAATTGGAAATGCATGTTAATGAGGAAAGGATTAGGTAGGTAAGAGGGTAGGGCTGATCCCTAAGGCGAGAGAGGGATGTACTCCACTCTTGGGTTTGGGCTTATTGAGCTATAGGACCCCACTACAATACCTGAGTACTCTAGTAAGGCATCATTGAGAAGTAATGATTCTAAAATGATCCCAAGATTATGTTAATCAATAAGAAAATAGGTGGGTAAGAGGGTAGGGTTGAATCCTAAGGCAAGAGGGGTATATACCAACTCTTGAGTTTAGGTTTATCAAGCTATGGGACCCCACCATGATGTTTCGAGGACTGTGGTATGGTATAGAATCTAGACATGGTGAGGGATGGAAGGTATCCATTTGAAAGGCGAGGACCAAGGTATTGTCAAGCCTTTAATGTGATTTCTTTGTCCAATCCCTGGGTGAGCTAGCCTATACATATAATGTAATTGATAGGACATGAATATATAAATATATGAAGAATTATTTTGATTAAATAATGCAATGATTGATTCCTTGGAAAAAAAGACAATATTATAAGCCCTTACAAGTAGGAACATTATACTAGAGCTATTTTTCCTTATTAAAACTATTAGCTTCTTTGAAAGTATACTTATATGTACTAACTTGTATTCCTTGGTACAAGTATATAAATGTGTACTAATGATTTTGTGGTTGCAAGTTCACAACCAAGGAATTGCATAACATGTGTATTGTATGTTTACCTCGTGTCTTCATTTGTCTACATCATGTATGCTTCGTATCTTCATGCATTAATGTGTCTTCTTCACATATACTTCATGTTTTCATGCATTTATGTGCCTTCTTCATGTATGCTTCATGTTTGCAAGAACTCATGAACACTTTATTTTTTCATGCATTAAGATATAAAATTCATGTAGGTCTTATGGATTCTCGCATCCTAGTGTATATTATTGCTTGAGGAGAAGCAATTTGAGGAAGGGCGGATTGTCATGTCCCCTAATCATGATAGCGAAATAAAAGAGTTATAATATAAAATAATATATTTTGGCATAATAATAATACTTTACTTAAATAAATATAGTAATATTGAATGAAATAATAATATTATATTATCTATTAATAGTAATTAATGATAATTGTATATAGAAATATTATATGGGATCATAAATTTAATGTCATAATATCAATTGCAACATCTGAATAAGAAAGAGACTTATATAAAAATATAAATAAATAATATACAAATCATTATCATATAATATGATATTACATTATAATCATAATATTTAATAGAGAAATAAATTGTATATGATATGATTCACATATATAATAATATTTTAATATTAAAGTATTAATATAAATAAATGATAAATATAACAAACTAATTTGAATAGACACATCCCTTCTCACACTGAAATATATAAATGAATACAAATACAAAGGAGAGAAATCATCGATTGTTTATGAAATCAAGAGGTAAATATTTAAAAGATTGGGAAGAGGGATATTACATCATCTAGAAAAATCTTTATGAAATCTTTAAATAGACAGATCTAAACCTATTTGAGAGATGGAGAAGAAGTGAGCTATTCGTGTAGTTCAAGTATGAGTTTACAAACAATTGCAAAGAAGGCATAAGAGTTAATTTTTCTTATTGCATAACAAAGAAAGCTACCTTGTCAAAGTAGTGAAGGATAGTAAAGCTATATCAGATCAGAGATTAGATCAAATTTAAGAGAGGCAATCCAAAACCAACTTATCAAAGCATATCAAGGATTAGGTACCAAATCAATTTTAATAGATTGAGTCAGGGTTAATCTCTTAACAAAGTGGTCTTAACATATCTTTGTAGAGTTCTTACTTTTAAATGTAAAATCCTCTAATAGGGTAATACCTAAAAATATTAATAACTTTTAATAGGACATACCCATCATAGGGTAGATCATTGGATATGGTCAAACATTGTAACCCTAATAGGTTAACTTTATTACTGCAATAGTGAAGATTTGTGGGTGTCATCCCTACCCTAGTTTTACCTTAAAATTGAGTGTTTCTATTTAACCAAATCTTTGTGTTATGTATTATATTTCATGCATGTGATTCATAGATTAGATTTATATTTTATTACAGTTTGATTTTACAAATTATGTTATGCATGCATTGAACATGAGAAGGTAAATGTGGTGAATGCAAGAAAGAATTGTTAAAAGGTTTAAGATTTATAGATCTTCATTCACCCTCCTAGTATCTTAATTTCCCAATTAAGACTTCTCATACTAATTGTGCAAACCTTGTAAGTGTAAAATCCTCTAATAGGGTAAGACCTAAAAATCTTAATAACTTTTAACAAGGCATACCCCTCATAGGGTAGATCATTGGATATGGTCAAACATTGTAACCCTAATAGGTTAACTTTATTACTGTAGTAGTGAAGATTTGTGGGTGTCATCCCCACCCCAATTCTACCTTAAAATTGAAGTGTTTCTAGTTAACCAAATCTTTGTGTTATGTGCTACATTTCATGCATGTGATTCATAGATTAGATCTATATTTTATTGTAGTTTGATTTTACAAGTTATGTTATGCATGCATTGAACATGAGATGGTAAATGTGGTGAATGCAAGAAAGAATTGTTAAAAGGTTTAAGATTTATAGATCTTCATTCACCCTCCTAGTATCTTAATTTCCCAATTAAGACTTCTCATACTAATTGCACAAACCTTAACTCAGTTTCTGTCATCATTTCTCCCTTTCTAATGCTTGATCTCTTATGAAAAGTACTTAATTCAAATAGGATGAATCAAATATATTTTTTAACTTCAATATTATTCTAGATGATTCATTTGACCATTCTTCTAACACCACATGAGAACTAGATGGATCTTCGGCTTTGACAAATACCTCTTTAAATTCTTTGATATATTCCTTTATGTTGTCTTTCTGACTTTCATTCTTGTTATTAAATTTTTTGGCATTCCTGCTTGTACTCCTTCTAAAGTTTGGATTTGATTGTCATTCTTGCTATTAGTTTTTTTGGCATTCCTTCTTGTACTCTTTCTAAAGTTTGGATTCAATCTAGTGTTCCTCATGTCCATCCTAAAGAATCTTGCTATATGACTAAAATTGTTACACAACTTTCATACTAGTGCATTGTTTCCAAATTTGGATGCAGTCTAGGTTATAGGTGCTCTATAATTTTTGGCAATATGTCCAAATTTGTTACACTTTTAACATACAATGTTATTACTTGCTCCATTATTTCCTTCTTAAGATCTTCTTCCTCTAGGGTTAGTAGCTCTAAATATTCTACTCTTGCTATTACTATTATCAAACTTAGGGTTTCTTACAATTTACTATTCTATGACCAAAACCATGAGAATTATAAAAAACAAAACAAGTTGAAATGAATTACCTATGTAATCCCTTTTCATATGACCAATTTCATTACATGCATAAAATCTACCTTTGAATTCATATCTTGCTTCCTTAGGTGATTCAATTTTCTCAGATTGCTTAGGTTTGTCAACTTGTCTAGGTTGACTAACTTGATCAATCTCTTTTGGTGCATCAATAGATTGATTTGACTCAATATTTTTTAGATCTTCTTTTTCTTGCATAGGCTTATGAATCGTAGGATTAGGTTCATTTTTAGCTTTAGATTTCTTAGTTGACTTTTGTCCAATGAAATATCCAAGACCAGTCTTTTCATAAGAAGGTCTTTGAAAAGACATTTGTTCATTAATCTTTTCACTACTAGAGTATAATCTTTCAAGTTGTTCCTTAGATTGGGTTAACTCTCCTTTCACAATAGTATTGTATTTCTCAAATTTTGCATACTACAATTTATTATATTCAAGCTTAGATGTGACTTTTATAAGGTTGGATCTTGTTAGTAAAAATATTTGTCTTCTTTGAAAATCCTTCACTAATAACTCTAAAATGCCCAATCTAAAGACAAACTCTGAAACCAAATGTTGAGTCACTTGCAATTATTTTGTCAAGTGCTCTCTAAATTGTGAAATGAAGATACAACTCCCTCCTTTTGATTTATAATAAATCATTTTCTAATATATCTTTAACCAGAAGGCAAAGAAGGAACACTAACATCCATTCATCAACATGATATAAATGTGTACCTTGATTTAAATAACTTAAGAATAAAATCAAATATATAGCACATAGGTTATCTAATCAAAATCAAATATATAGCACACAAGTTATCTAATCAATCTTCTCATTTACAGAGAAACAAAAAGGGAGATTTGATATTCACTACATATATGATGCATAAAACCTCAAGATTTCATGACACACAAGACCCTTGACAAATGAGCAAGATAACATTTTGAATGTGACTGGAATAACCACAAAATCACTTCCAATTAGCAAAATGTAAATTCAAGCCATAATATCTAAAACTAAATTTCTCTTTATTCCAAATATGTAAACAAAACAACCATATGACCGTTTTATCCCTGCATCATAAACATGTTTGTAATGAAAATGCAACTCCTTTCCTTCCTTTCTCTATTAAAAATTTGAAAACTTCAAAATGTCTTCCCTTTCCTTCCGAAATGCACATGCATGTGAAAAAGGAGAAGAAGAACCCCCACTACAATAGATTTTCCCCAAGAAGTTGTTAACTACCACAACTTCTTCTTACCAAACCAATTTACATTTTTATCTCCTTACCTTATCCTCCACTTCAATTTCACAAATCTTTATGCACATTACAATAATAATTAATTCTATTGGGAATCAATTATTTTACATTCCTCTTCAAATTTAATCCACTCCCGTTAACTCACCTGTTTTATTTCTTTTCACATTATGATAATAATTAATTCTCATAGAATTAATTATGTGAGAGATTAAATTTTTAAAAATTAATTTGATATTTAATTATTTTTCATTTGAATATTTAAGTCTTTTTAAGAATTAAATACTATATAGTGCAAAATAATTTATAAATGATCTTTAAAAGCTTACCTTTTGTTTCTTATAGCTTATGAATCTTAGGATTAGGTTCCTTTTTAGCTTTAGATTTCTTAGCTGACTTTTCTCCAATGAAATATCCAAGACCAGTCTTTTCATAAGAAGGTCTTTGAAAGGACATTTGTTCATTAATCTTTTCACTACTAGAGTATAATCTTTCAAGTTGTTGCTTAGATTGGGTTACCTCTCCTTTCACAATAGTATTGCATTTCTCAAGTTTTGCATACTACAATTTAGTATATTCAAGCTTAGATGTGACTTTTATAAGGTTGGATCTTGTTAGTAAACATATTTGTCTTCTTTGAAAATCCTTCACTAATAGCTTTGAAATGCCCAATCTGAAGACAAACTCTGAAACCAAATGTTGAGTCACTTGCAATTATTTTGGCAAGTGCTCTCTGAATTTTGAAATGAAGGCACAACTTCCTCCTTTTGATTTATAATAAATTATTTTCTAATATATCTTTAACTAGAAGGAAAAGAAGGAACACTAACATCCATTCATCAACATGATATAAATGCGAACCTTGATTTAAATAACTTAAGAAGAAAATCAAATATATAGCACACAGGTTATCTAATCAATCTTCCCATTTATGGAGAAACAAAAAGGGAGATTTGATATTCACTACATATATGATCCATAAAACCTCAAGATTTCATGACACACAAGACCCTTGATAAATGAGCAAGATAACATTTTGAATGTGATTGGAATAACTACAAGATCATTTCCAATAAAAAAAAAGTAAATTCAAGCCATAAGATCTAAAAGTAAATTTCTCTTTATTCCAAATATCTAAACAAAACAACCATATGATCATTCTATCCCTACATCATAAACACGTTTGCAATTAAAATGTAATTCCTTTCCTTCTTTTCTCTATTACAAATCTGAAAACTTCAAAATGTCTTCCCTTTCCTTCTGAAATGTACAGGCATGTGAAAAAGGAGAAGAAGAACCCCCACTACAATATATTTTCCCCAAGAAGTTGTTAATTACCACAACTTCTTCTTATCGAACCAATTTACATTTTTATCTTCTTACCTTATCCCTCACTTCAATTTCACAAATCTTTATGCACATTACAATAATAATTAATTATATTAGGAATCAATTATTTTACATTCCTCTTCAAATTTAATCCACTCCCGTTAACTCACCTAATTTATTTCTTTTCACATTATGATAATAATTATTTCTCATAGAATTAATTATGTGAGAGATTAATTTTTTTAAAATTAAGTTGATATTTAATTATTTTGCATTGAATATTTGAATATTTAAGTCTTTTAAAGCATTAAATACTATATAGTACAAAATAATTTTAAAATGATCTTTAAAAGCTTACTTTTTGTTAATCTCTCACATTGTTGAGTGAAGAGGGGGTACTTAGTGTTTTAAAACCCTAATAATAGTGGCTCTAATTGGGGATTGTATTCTGTGCCAAGATGTAGAGAACTCCAAAATCTTTGGGTAGTCCAATTCCTATCTATTGGCTCATAGAGTCATTGGTCAGTGTACTCTCATGCTTGGAAAAACCCTCTTTGTCATCTTCTTACTTATTTCCATTCTTCAAGTATCACCTTAATTTGCAATTTTCTCCTTTTAGGTCACCATCTCATTGAATTTTTTTTGTTTAAATGCTTTTCTTGATTGAAAATTACTTGTCCAACACTCTTATCCATTACAAATGTTAAAGATCTTGTCTCATTGCTACAGAGATAGCTCAATCTTCTCTAAAAGTAGTACTTCCTATTGTTCTCCTCTTCACACCTATCAATGTTTTTGCAACTTCCTTCCACATGCTCGAAATATTCAATTAACGAATTCCATGACACTACCATGCTCTAGAACTATAGTTCTACTTGAACATAATATGTGCTCACAAGCTACGTGAAGACATCATCAATGATGTGATTTGTGACATTGTGGATTTTGGCATTACACCTATCAGTGGTCTCAATGATTTTGGCTTGTGTAGCTACATAATTTTCTCATCCAAACTATGATAATAATGCAAGTGCTCTTCATGTTTTGGGTCTCTACCATTTTCTCAACAAATGTATTCTATATGCAAATAGAAAGTTTAACAAATAGATTGCTAACCCTAGATCCATTCAGGTTCAACAACAATCATTCATTTATGACTGCATGATCCATACTTTTTCATAGTTCATTTTGGATTTGTTTTGATGCCGCTAATGTAAAAAGATGACCATTTCTCAACCATATATTCTAATAGTTTTTATTGGTCCATAGAGATGAGGCCATTGAAGACATTTTGACTACATCTTTTAACTTGTTCCTTAGTATTAGGGCATAGAGAAATCCTACTCCTTTCACTAGTAGCATCATAGAATGTATTCTATTTAATTTCTTGTGTAAGGAGTATTTTCATTTTGATTCACTTGATTTGACCTCAAATACTTCAACTACAAGGCATGCTTCAAAATGCGCTGCTTGTATATTGGAGATGATTAGGTTCAACACAGAATGAAGTTTGAATTTCCCATAAGTACAATGCTGCTCACAACATTTCCTTATCTATACATCCTGAGAAATCATTTTTGAATGGCCAAATTATAGTCATTTGCCAACATGCAAATGCATTCATTTGAACATGGCACATTGCATCAGTTTCTATTGAAGGAGGCTAGTCTATTTTATTTTTAATGCATGGACTTTATGGCCATGCAATAGATTGGGCACCTTCCTTGGGAGATTTCTATAAACGCATCAGAAATCTTGGGGTCTAAAGTGAATCCCCACATGAACTATCACAATGTCATTTCTTTGTGATCTCCACCCAGATCTTTAAGCTCTAGAAATTGGGTGTGCCTGATCCACGATCCACGATCCAAACAGGAAAGGATATGTGTAGAATTGTACTATTCTTTTATACTCACCATTCGAAGAACTACTTTTGTTCTCTCCTTCTTAATATTGTTAGTTGCAAATCTCATATGGTCCCCAAGTCCTTCTCTTGAATTAAATCAATGTACAAGTCTCTTCTCACCTATAGTGCCACCTGTTACATTTACAAAATAGAAACCCTAGATGTTTTCACAACTTACATTCACGTGCTTGATAGTATTAGCCTTCATCCAATACTAATATCCAACCTATTTGGTAGTCACAAAAGTCCCCCTTTTTTGTGTTCAAATTAGAGTATAGTAGTCCCACCATGCATAGCTATCTCCTAAAGCATTTTAGATTGCAAATAGAATTATCCCCCAATCTCCCTTCATTATATGAGTTCTTCTTGTAAGACCAAATTAAAGTGAGAGGGAAAAATAAACTCCCTGTAGTGTGCGATGGTGTCTCCCATGTGGTGCACTAACTCAAATTGGATACCTTCCTTGGGTGAATTCTATCAATGCATAAGAAATCTTGTGGTTCAAAGTGAATCCCCATATGAACCATCACAATGTCATTTCTTTGTGATCTCCACCTGGATCTTTGAGATCCATAAATTTGGTGTGCTTGATCCATGATCCACGAGCCAAATAGGAAAGGATATGTGTAGAATCATGTTATTCTTTTATACTCATCATTCTAAGAACTTCTTTTGGTCTCTCCTTATTAATACTATTAGCTACAAATCTCATATGGGCTCCAAGTCCTTCTGTTGACTTAAATCAATGTACAGGTCTCTTCTCACCTATAGTGCCACCCTCGATCTGCCATGTTGCTATTGTAGACATACACAAAATAGGAACCCTAGATGTTTGCACAACTTACATTCGTACGCTTGATAGTATCAGCCTTCATCCAATACTGATATCCAGCCTATTTGGTAGTCACAAAAGACCCCCTTTTTTGTGTGTTTGAATTAGAGTGTAGCAATCCCACCATGCATAGTTGTCTCCTAAAGAATTTTAGATTGTTAATAGAATTATCCCCCAAGCTCCCTTCAATGAATGAGTTCCTCTTGTAAGATCTGATTAAAGCAAGAGGGAAAAAGGAGTTTTTAATCTAGGTATGCCAAATGGTGATGACCATCCTTGTACTATGCAATGGTGTCTCTTGTATGGCACACTAACTTGGATTAGATGCAACCCATCCCATTTTTTTAGTGCGATCTAGATATCTGTGCTATACAGGCGATGACCGATGAACTTGTTCCCTATGGGAACCCAATCATGAGCCACAAAAACTTGCCCATACCCACCATGGTTTATAATTTGATCTTCAACCCATATTTCATGAGTGTCTCCTTCAAGAATAGTTCTTCCTTAGGGTCTTCTAGGTCATTCCAATTTTTCTCTCATGCTAGAACCATTGAAGAGAAATAAAACATAGATATGTTAAAAACTTCTATCATTTGGCACTCCCGTTGAACATTGCAATCTAGAAAAACAACTTGAAATTGCAGACAACAAAAATGAATATCACTACTCACATGCACATGTGGCCTGATGATTGTTTAAGATAAACCAATGCACATATATTTTTTAGAACTGCACTCCAACTATTGTTCGAGATTCAATTCAATCACCCAACAATTAATGGTAGACTTCTGTGCAAAATATTCTAATCTTGCTCACATGCACTTTGATTCCACAAATCAACCTCCAAAATATGGTTTCTATTGAATCAATATATTCCATTGAATTGATTTATGAACCCATTAACCTGTGGTTTTAACAAGGCATTCCTGAAGCCTCTTCTACAATCACAAGCACATCATATTTATAATCGCCATCTTTTAGTGCTCAAAGAAGGCCATGATTTGTTTATTGGTTGGTCAAATTGAGAATACAAGGAGACTACATTTGATAGATTATTACATCTCAACCCTAATTAAGGTTAACACATTTTTATTGTGACATTTCATGATTAATTAGTGATGTTAGGGAAAGATGACATTTGAAAATGAGGTATGGGTTTGAGATCTTCCTCTTGTGGACAACTTGAACCATCACTGCCAACATTACCTATGCTTTGGTCAGGGCTCTTCAATAATCAAATGAGTAGATTTGGATGTATATCTTGATGATTGCTGAGGAAATGGATATCCCAATTCCTTCTCCCATACCAAAGCTGCCTATTTTTTTCCTTTATAATTCTATACTTGTTTTCTTTTGCACGAGTTCCTTTATATGTTCTTCCATTAGATACTAAAGATCTTGATTCTCCTTGAACATTTGGCTCCTTCTTGCATAGACTGATCATTAAACCCTTACAAGAGATCTCATGCACATGGCTTGGTAATCCACTCGAACCTTTCAATGTGCATAATGCTTTTTTGCATCAGTCATACACTAAAAAGCATTTGAAATCTGATAGCCTCACATTTGCCAAGTGTCCACCCACAAACTACCATAGTTGTAGGAGATAGAATTGTGTGTACACTCCCAATTCATATGTCATTGACATTAAAAATTGTTGAGCTCTATCATTGAGAATTCTTTCCAGACATTAACATGCTGAAAATGATGAACACCTTCACCAAACTATTTTTGAATGATTCCCCATGCCTTGTAGTATAGGTCTTTTGTTCCAAATATTCATTATAGAAGTATTTCAAATGTCCCACTAATACTATAATTAGTATCAGACACTCTTAACAACCTTTTAATCTTTTATGGGATTTGAAATCTTATATATACCAAATATGAACAAGGTCCAGAGATATTAATATTAATGATGGGTCTACATATTTTTCCCACCACAAAAGATAAATATACCTCCACTATACATATTGTCCACCATGAATCATTTTTTGAAAATGCTAAACTCTTAAAACAAAAATGTAGAAAAGTTCAAAGTATGTGGACATCAACTTTTGAAAACTTTGTCTTGGAAAAATATGTTTTCTCCTTTAGTGAAAAGAACCTCCAGGTGTTGGAAACTCTAGACAGTGAAAATAGATGAGCGGATGGTATTGCTAATCAATAAAGAGGGCCTTAATTCATTAGATTTTTTCAGAATGAGGATGGATAAGAGAAGAAGGGGAAGGTAAGGCTCAATGTTGGTGCAACTTTATTGGAAGGAAACAACAAGATAAAAAAACAAAAACAAAGCCAAGCCAAAATTGCAAAATGGGGCAGTTATTTACAATGGAGAGGGAAAAACCTAAAAACTAAAGGTGACCATTTATAGAATGGAAAAAGTATGAACCTTTTCAGACCAATTTTTGGCAAAATGGTGGAAGGTTTTGCACAGAAGTAAGAAACATGGTCAATGTGATTTTTAACTCATGTAATGGAAAATGTATGTAGAGGAGGGAAAATAAATACATCTTCAATATTTTCTTCAACATTATTCAAATCAGCATTATCTTTGTCAACTACTTCTTCCATATCTTGAGTCCTTTGATTTTTGGATTGCTTATGTAATTTTTCCATTGTAACTTGATTTTCTTGTTCACCAATCAATCCTCTAGTTTCTTTTTCTTCACACATTTTCTCTACTTTTTCTAGCTCTTCCATAGGAGATCTTTTTTGGATGAGGATAACGCCATAGAAAGATTTTAAAAATCCTACTTGACTTGCCAAATCCTTTGTAAGTTCTTGGATTGGATTCTCTTTAAATGGAGGTATAAAAATTAAATATATCCACATCATTTTCATTTCTTGTAGGAATCCAATCCTTCAAGATTTTTGGATATCTCTAAAATATCTTTTGGTATTCATCTTCAGTAGAGTCACCAATCTCCACCCTTGTAGAGGCACCTCAACATTTTTATAAATCAAATGCACAAGTCACTCTAGCTTTCCCCAACAGAGTCACCAAAAATCTGTTAGTAAACATATTTGTCTCCTTTAAAAATCCTTCACTAACAACTCTGAAATGCCTAATTTGAAGACAAACTCTAAAACCAATAGTTGAGTCACTTGCAATTATTTTGTCAAGTGCTCTTTGAATTTTGAAATGAAGGTACAACTCCCTCCTTTTGATTTATAATAAATAATTTTCTGATATACCTTTAATCAGAAGGCAAAGAAGGAAAACTAACATCCATTTATCAACATGATATGAATGTGAACCTTGATTTAAATAACTTAAGAAGAAAATCAAATATATAGCACATAGGCTATCTAATAAATCTTCCCATTTATAGAGAAACAAAAGGAGGATTTGATATTCACTACATATATGATGCATAAAACCTCAAGATTTCATGACACACAACACCCTTGATAAATGAGCAAGATAATATTTTGAATGTGACTGGAATAACCATAAGATTATTTCCAACTGAAGAAACGTAAATTCAAGCCGTAAGATCTAAAAGTAAATTTCTCTTTATTCGAAATATGTAAACAAAACAACCATATGATCATTTTATCCTTGCATCATAAAAAAGTTTGCAGTTAAAAGACAATTCCTTTCCTTTCTTTCTTTGTTACAAATTTGAAAACTTCAAAATGTCTTCCCTTTCCTTTTGAAATGCATAGGCATGTGAAAAAGGAGAAGAAGAACTACCGCTACAATAGATTTTTCCCCATTAAATAATTTTTCCCAAGAAGTTGTTAACTACCACAACTTCTTCTTATCGAACCAATTTACATTTTTATCTCCTTAGCTTATCCCCCACTTCAATTTCACAAATCTTTATGCACATTACAATAATAATTAATTCTATTAAGAATTAATTATATTACATTCCACTTCAATTTTAATCCACTCCTGTTAACTCACCTAATTTATTTATTTTCACATTAGGATAATAATTAATTCTCATAGAATTAATTATGTGAGAGATTAATGTTATTAAAAATTAATTTGATATTTAATTATTTTTCATTTGAATATTTAATTCTTTTAAATAATTAAAAATACTATATAATGCAAAATAATTTATAAATGATATTTAAAAGCTTACCTTTTGCTAATCTCTCACATTATTGAGTAAAGAGGGGATACTTAAGGTTTTTAAAACCCTAGTATCAGATCTTAGATATGCATTCTTAGATTACAAATTTGACTCAAATTTTATATCATCTTTCTTCATGCTCAATTTCATATTAGTAATTTTTAGTTCATGCTTTAGGATCTCATTTTCTTTCTTCAATCTTGAAACTTCATCACTATCATTGATTTAATATTTAGACTCTCTGTTGGATTTGAGATAATCAATCTTATTTTTCAACTTTCCAATGTAGTCTTTTGCATCTTCATATCTTTCCTTCAAAGCATCTATTTCTTCTATAAGAATGTCAATCTTCTCAACAGACTCTTCTAGGATCTTGTGAAACTAATCCATATTCATAGGGATCTTACTCAAGGTGTTAAGCCTCCTCTGAGTAACTATGCTTTGATACCAATTGTTAGAAATAAGAAATACTGAGAGGGGGGTGGGGAGGGGGTGAATCAATATTTTACAAACTTTAGCCTAAAACTAGATATTATTAACAATCTTATAACTTGCATATGAAAGTAAATTAACTATGCTGAATAGTAAACATAACCATGCAATAATAGAACTCATAACACCATATTTTTTTAATAGAGAAACCCTACCCAAGGAAAAACCTTGGTGGGGATGGTACCCACAAAATGATCCACTAATTAAAAGTACCTTGTGAAAGATATTGACCCTGTTAGGAGTCTATTACATATGTATAGTGTATTAGTCCTTATTGGAGGACTAGGCCTTGTTAGAAGCCTTAACACTATTAGGAGTTGTAATATACAAATAAAATAAATGATTCCACTACTCAAACATGAGATATACAATGTAGTTTCTCTGATACAAAGAGATAGATACAAAAATCTCTTTTACACTATTGTTAATATCTTCAATATTTGATACTGCCTTTTCTGCTCACAAAATTTACATTCCTTTTATCAAACATTAGATTTTTGACATCACATAATACATACATGCTTCACCAAAACTTCGCATTCATATTTATACATTACTAATTTACAAATTACTATCCAGTCATCCTTCATGTCTTATTACACTTTACAAAATACAAAATAATATTTTGCTGACTTAGGTTTAACATCTAGGATGTTGGCCCTAATTAGTTAAGTAATTTAACCCAAAATACCCATTTCTCTATTATAATTTTGTTGACATATCAATTAAGTTTGTTATTAGTGAAGTACACTTATTTAGGTTATAAGTATCTACTGAGCTTATTGTATAATTAATAGTGTTAACCAAGCATTTTAGTTGTTACTGAGTTCTACAATTGCTACTGAGTCCTTTGGACAAATTTTAGTATGTGCTGAGTAGTTATAGCTATTGTGAAGATTAGTAGTGTAAACTGATCATCTCAGTGTATGCCAAGTTTACCATTGCAAACTAAGTTGTGTAGTACTTACCAAGTTCACAGTTGATGTGATGTGAGTCCAGTGTTAATTGAGCTACTCAGTGTTAACCAAGTGATTCAATTTATACTGAGCTCGTAGTAGAAGCATTGACCAAGTTATACAGTGTGAATCAAGTGATTTAGTTTATATGTTGAGTTTCATAGTATTCACCGAGTCACTAGTGCATACCGAGTTTAAGACTACTTGGAAGTGATCAATATGGATTGAGCTTCTATGTCTACCGAGTGCATGATGGTGCCAAGCATTGATAGTGGATGCCAAGTATTAGAACCTCATCAAGTCAGTCTTCAGAACCTCAGTGTCTACATTTGAGCCAACTTTGTAATATTTGTGTAAAATAGTATTGTGGATGACTTTGTAATTGTATAATTGAATTGGTATATATGTAATGTATTGCATCATATCAAAATCAGATAGAAGAGATGTAATGTAACTAAATTTAATTAGAGAAGAGTAGAAAGAGAGAATTACAAAGGCTACAATAGTATAAGGAGCAACAAAGATATATCTATCACATCAAGGTGATTTATACACACAAAGGAATCTTATACAACAAACCAAGTTACAGATCAGAGATCAAGTACTACTTCATCTAAATAGGTGGATCAATTAAATCATTTAACAAGGTAGACCTAAAAGTCTTATGGAAATCTCTTTACTGAGTGCATACTTCATTGTATGTTTGTAAATCCTTTAACAAGGTGGACCTAGTAGTCCTTATTGCTCTTAACAGGGTAGATCATCATAAGTGATTAATGTAAGCTTTGACAGGCTAACTTTATACTATAGTACTAAAGCTTGTGGGTATCATCCTCACCCCAATTTTACTTTCTATTTGGAAGGTTTTTGGGTCACCAAATCTATGTGTCAAATTGTTATGTATGCTTTCATGTTTTCAGTTTCTTATGCATGCAATTAGATCTGATTATTTGCAAAGGATTAATTAAGTAATTGAAGATAAAAATTTTAAAGTTACTGATTCACCCCTCCCCTCTTAGTTATTTAGCCTTCAATAATATTTCTAACAATTGGTATCAAAGCCTTGTGGTTCTTAGAGGAAGTTTAACAGCTTGAGCAAAGATCAAAGGCCATGGAGATATTTAGACTTGACAAGGCTATTGACAATGAAAAGTTAGATTTTGAAATGGCTATTACCCAACTCAAGAAAGTAAAGGAGGAACTCTCTCAATCCCTAAAAAGGAGAAAAGATCTTGCAATTCAAATGAATGATCATCTCTACATTGAAGAAAGAATTGAAGATCTTCATTCACCAACTAGCTCAAATGAAGCAAATGAAGCAATCAAAGAACTCTTGGAAAAGAATGGTTTTCTACAAGAAGAAGTGAGAAAACTAAGAAGAGAACAAGAAATTTAGTCAGTAAGGCTATGTGAAGTCATGGAAGAGAAAAACAAGATAAAAGAAGAAATAGAAGGAAAAGACAATGAGATTCAACATCTATCCCTTCAGCAAGATGACTTCATTAATCAACTCACCAATGCAAATGAAGAAATCCTTAATCTAAGGTTAGAAAGTGAAAGATTGCAGAATGATCTAAACTCTAAAAGGAAAATCAATGAAAGAATGCTGAAATCCCAAGCAGACATGAATCATTTGAATGAGCAAAATCTCTATAGACAAAAAGGAAAAGTAGGAATTAGATATAAAGAAGAAGGTGAATCTTCCAAACAAGAAGATCAAAAGAATCAACAACCTACGTGCAGTTACTATAGTAAGATAGGTCATACATCAAAAAAATGTTGGAGCAATAGGAAAGAAAAATTCAATGGAAAATGCTACAATTGCAATTAGCATGGTCATAAGGCTAATGAATACAAAGAGAAACCAAAATTTGAAGGCAAATGTCACAAATGTAAGAAGCATGGCCACAAGTCATTAGAATGCAAAACAAAGATATTGAATCCAATATAATAAATTATGAAAGCAATATTTGGTTGGGAGTATAACACTTGGTGCAGATGTCATTACTGTGGAGAATTTGGACACATTGGAATGAATTGTGTAAAACATCACATGAGGAAAAAAGATATTACTAAAAGATGTTTCATTTGTATAGAACTTGGTCATGTTGCCAAGAACTATATGAATACTCGAAGAATTGAAGATGAAAAGAAGGAAAAGGTTGATAACATTAGAAAAAAGAGAGAGAAAACAATGGGTTCCAAAGTCTACTGAGAATGCAAGTCCAAACAATGATGAACAAGTCACTCAAGAATTTGGTGACCCCACCATTTCTACTTGATTTCTCAAAGGAGAACTAAAACTAGGCTACCAAAGAAGACATCTAAATTAGTTCCAGTTGAAAGGACCAAAAGATCCATATCAGTATTCAAGATATAAGGGATCACCAAGTAAAAGGGTACTAGTTACTACTAAGTTACTTTCCTTACCGAGTAAGGTTAGGTCATAGACTCCACCGAGCGAGGTCAAGAGTAACTTAATTTTATGTGGTTTTTGAATGATGGAAGAATCTACCAAGTAATCAATACAAGTGAAGTGGATGGTAGTTTGTCAATTTGATCTAACATTTGTTCAAGGCATTTATGGAAAAATTTGATAAAAGGAATGAAATCAAAGTCATTTTCACCTGAATTTTCAAGAACTATTGTGCAGAGTGATCTTTAAGAGCATTCAAGCAATTTGAGTGAATTATTATCAAATTTTACTAATTCTCTTAAACCCTATTGAGTGAAGATGGTAGCTACTAGCAGAAAAGAAAAATGAGGATTAGACATGTTGGTTTGGGGTGTAGAATAGAAAGCACCAAATTTTAAGCTCACTCCTGCAATCACTGAAACCCTAGATCTAAGTGGAGTGTAGTCACAAATCCCTCCCAAGGTACTATTGATCAATGATATCCATTCTCATTTTAAATGTTTTATACAAGATATTAGTACCCTAGAAATAGATGAATGTTTGAAGGAGTTATGTGTTGATGATGTGTTGAAACCCAAGCATCAACATCTTGAGGCAAAATGTTTAATGCATATTCCCCACATGCCATGAGACTTCCAAGTAAAATGGATAAGGTTTATCCTCAGTCAAATTTAGAACGATCAATTATGGTTGGAGCAACCAATTCTCATTACCAAGAAGATGATCCATAGGATCACCGATCTCCCTATGTTGGCTAAAGCTAAAATGATAAATACCCTAGGTTAGGTCGAACTTGAGAAGAAAACCCTAGCTGAGTGGGCTGGTAGGGGAATGAAAATTAGTAGTATTACTGACATGGAATTATAGTTTGGTATTCATATCATTGCACACAAGATCTATAGTTCAAGAAGACCAAATAATGTGTCATACGAAGCAGTTGATCTAGCATACAAGTTATTCAAGAACAACCTTTCTCTTGACCTTGCCAAGCTATTGTTGAATCAATTCAACAAGAACATGGAAAGCATCAAGACATCAAAGAATAATTTGTGTAAGTTTGACTCTCTATTGGCATGTTTATTCTTTTATGTTTAGAAATTCTTTCCATTAAAAGGATCAGTTGTCTGGAGAAAAGATACACAAGTACTCTATTAAATTAATGAATGCATTGTTGAGATGGGAGAAAATCATTATAGTATCATTGATAATTATTTTGATGCCTTCAAGGAGAAAATGAATAACAAATTCTAGATCCCTAAGAAATTAGTAGACGATTATAAGGATGATGCTTGTTTTATGGTAGATAGTGACAAAGTATACATTTAGGTAGTTAGGCCTAAGATTGCATGGGTGAAACCTCTTGGATATGAGGTTAATATTGATGAAACAAAGAATATAATTGAGGCACTGATAAATGAACCAGTGGACCCCAAGGCTGCATATTTTGGTATATATAATGAAGCCAAGACAAGGATAGAACTGGAGATCAAGCTCCCTTAGGAGGTTAGTAAAGGCAAGAAAAGGATTGCCAAGTTCAAAACAAGTTCTACTCTCTTGTTAGCCGAGGGAAAAGGTGAAGATGAAGATGCAGAGAAGAAGTTTGAGAATAAAGTGTTAGATCTCATTGCTTAAAAAATTTCCATCTACCAAGTAGAATTATCTACATTTTTGAGTTCTCTGGAAACTTCATGTACAAATGTATCATCACTTTTTGGTAAGTTATGTGATGTTTCAAATTTTTCTAAGGAAATAAAGAAAAAATTGTCCAAGAGTGATGAATATCTCAAGGCAAGTTCTCAATAGTTATAGCTTGACCCAAGCTCAAGCTCTGCCAATTTTAAGAAGATAAGATTTTTGACAGATATGCAAGCATAATTGATTAGAGAAGAAGCTAGAATTAGATCTACATTGGTAGATATATAGAATATGATTCTTCCAAACAGGGATGCACTACAAAAGCATATTGCACATGCAAAAACCCTCATCCATGACAATAATTTCTCCATTGCAGACCATATGATTGAGTTATCCATAGAAGTGCTGATTGTACTACACACATGTAAGGTGTTGCAAGATAATTAGGACAAGACCTTGGCAATTATTCTTGTATGAAAAGGTAAATTCCAATCAGGGCCTTGTAAGACTAGGGTTGTAGTCAGAAGTTTCTTAAGCTACAGAAAGGCTTCATCACATTTAGATGTCCAACTAAATTCAACTTCTTTTGTGAGTAACTTATACAAGGGACTAACTATTTTGCTAAAATCTTTTATGAAATGTCTATAATATCTAGCATGACCTAGAAAAGATCTTACATCTTTTGACTTTATAGGTATTGGCAATGTTTGAATTACATCTATCTTAGCTAGATCCACTTGTATTCATGTAGCTGAGATGAAATGATCAAGTACTACACCTTCCTGCATGAGCATGAAACACTTTTCACTATTAAGTGCCAAATTATGTTCTTGACATCTGACCAAAACCTTTTCAAGATTCACCATTGCTTCCTTAAAAGTGACTCCAAATGTTGTGAAGTCATCCATGTAGATTTCCATGCAATCATGTGATATATCAGCAAAGATGCTAATGACAGCTCTTTGGAATGTTGCAGGAGCATTACATAGACCAAATGGTAAAATAGAGAATGTAAAAGTACCCCATGGACATGTAAATGTGGTTTTTTCTTGATCTTTAGGAGCAATACTGATTTGATTATAACCACTATACCCATCTAGAAAAGAGAAATTCTTTTTCCCAGCTAGTGTGTCTAGAACTTGGTCTATAAATGGTAAAGGAAAGTGATTCTTTTTGGTAGCTTTGTTCAACTCTCTGTAATCTACACAAATTTTCCATTTTCCTCCCTTTTTAGGCACTATGACTAGGGGTGACACCCATCTACTATTAGATATAGGATAAATAAAACCAACATCAAGCAATTTTTGCAATTCAGTTTTAACTATCTCTCTAAGGCTTAGATTTATCCTTCTCTAGGGTTGATGGAGTGGTAGAAAACCTTTGTTGATGTGTATCCTATAAGTGCACAGTGTAGGACTCAACCCTTTCATATCACTATAGTCCCATGCAAAGGCCTTTTCATGCCTTTGAAACAATTCTTTTAACTGTTCCATCTATGTGGGTGTTAATTTAGGATTAACATGGAAATTATGACCTTTTGTCAGTTCAATAGTAGTGGTGGACTCTATCATAGAAACTTCAGAGATTGGACTTGCTTCTAATTCACAGGTAAAAGTGGATAAATAATTTTAGGTTCTTTGAGCAAAGTACAATTCTTATCACATTCCTCATATGTTATTAATTCCAACACAGAACTTTCAGATATATCTTTTTCTACCACAGAATTGTTATGGAGGATACTTTGAAGTACTGAATCTTCCTCTTGCAATTTTAGAAAAGACTGTCTATGCAATACCATGAGCTATACTATAGAGTTTAACTCTTCTTCTTCATCCCCTAAATCTGGTCAAATAAATGTGCTTAAATCTAGTAATGGTTGGGCTAGAGGATATAAATCAAATTTCTTTGTTGCTTGGCTATTTGATATGGTCATATTCCCTAATCTGCAACTTATGTTTGCATCAACTGTGGCTAACCATGGTCTACCTAAGATGATAGGGTAACCAGATAGATTAACTTTGGGGGATAAAATCATGAAGTCTGCAAGATATTCTAGAGAATCTAACATTACAACTATGTTTTCTATCATCCCATCAGGGGTAATAGTAGAACTATCTACAAGTTGCAGAATTGTTGGTGTAGCCCTTAGTCCTTCTATTTTCAACTTCTTCATAGTATCCTTGGTCATAACATTTATAGCAACTCCAAGATCTATTAAAGCATTTTTAACAAACTGACCATTTATACTAACATTCACTACTGGACTTCCTGGATTAGAATATTTTGGTGTAATCAATTTCCCTAGCATGATGTCAACCAATTGTCCCACAACATGGACTGTGGTGGGGTCCTTTTTCTTCCTTCTAGGCTTCTTCAAGTAGGCTTCCTCAATAGATTTTCCATAAATTGGAACATCTTTAATGGCTTGAAATAGGGGTATTTGGACATGTATGTTTTTCAGTTGATCAACAATATTAAAAGGTTGTTCCTTTATTTGTTCAGGTTTCTTTTGTATCAGCTTTTCTGGAAAAGGAGGTTCTACTACTAGTTGAGCTGGGGTTGACATAGTAACATTGGTTAAGTCAACAGTTTCAACAACTGAGGGTTTTGATGCTGTAGGAGAGTCTGGTGTTTTGATTATAAGAGGTGGTTTAGGTGCTGGTAAAGTTGTACCAGATCTCAGATGTATATCAACAACATTCAGGGTGTAAGCAAGATATTGTTGAGCATTAGCACTATACATGGGTTGTTGTGGTTGTTGGCTATTTGGGTTTGACTAAGGTTGTGCAGGTAACTATGTTTTCTTTGGAGGTCCAATATTTGCAGGTGGTGGCATTAGAGTAGGTTGCTGAATAGAGGTGGTAATTGTGGAGCACCAGTATTTTGGTTAGGCCATTGTTGAGATCCCTTCCATTGGTTTGTAGACTGCCAATTCCCTTGGGGTGGTTGTCATTAGTTCTACTAATTTTGCCAATAGTTTTTTTGGTTCTACCATTGGTTACTCTATTGGTTAGGCCAAGGTGGTTGAGAATTTTGAGGCCATTGGGATTGTTGTGGTTATTTTGCCCAGCATTGTTCCAATTGGGTTGATTTTGTGGAGGACCTTGGGGATTATGGTTTTTCCATTGATTATCATATAAATTTGATTTTTTCAAGGGGTCCTAAGGCATACCTTGATGTTCATCCCATGGTCAAAGTTGAGCAACAAAGAATACTTGCTCATCATCTCCATCTATCTTGATGTACTCAATTGGAAGATGCTGGTTCTCCATGCTTGCGACCAATTTACATTGCAATCCTTCTTCTACTTCTAGCAATGAGGACATTATTTAGCTAGTTGTCACTCAGCTTTGGCTTGCTTCTTCTTTGTAGTCATTATGTCCAGATGTGTAGCGACATCGTTGATGATGTCTTGTTTGAAATCTGATAATAGGCTAGATATCTCAAGCTTTGAAATGCCTTGACTGATTCCTTTGGTGACTATGGAACAAGGTCCTCAACCTTTCTTCATGGTTGACCTTGAATAGTTCTGACAGATCTTCTTAAGGTCATCCCAAGAAGCTTGATATATGTCACACTAGCCATCAAGTCTAATGCTTCTAAAAAGTCATCATTCACACCTCTTAGAAAGACTAGCTTTTGTGAATCTTTGGACAATGTGTGCTGAGGGTTCTTTTGCAATGTATATAAGAAACGTGAAACATAATCTTCTAATGTTTCTTCCTCCTTCTGTGATATCCTGAAGATATCATCCCCTCTTAACCTAGATGCTTTGCAATATTCTTTACACTTATCTAGAAACAAAGCTTGCATCTCATCCCAATTTCTTGCTACATTGGCTCCTAAGCCCATGAACCATCATAGAGCTAATTCTTTCAATGTTGCTGGAAACAATTTAAGCTTATGGGCATTAGTGTTGTAGTCAAAACTATGACAAATTATATCAAATTCAAACAAGAAAGTATCAGGGTCCTCGGTTGCAAGGCCATAAAACTTTGGAAGTGCAGTAGGAGGTATGTTCTTAATATTAGCATTGGTTACAAGACTTGGAAGAGGAAAAGGAGAAATAGGTTGTGCCATGACTAGAGGTATTAGATTATGAGTTTATTTCTAAAAAGGGACATTGGGTACTGAATGATTAACAAATGGTGGATTCAGAGTAGTGTTATCAAGAAAACTGGCCAATACTTTAGTGAAAGGTTGAAGACCGCTTATATCTATTGGTTTAGCTCTTGATGATGATGTTGTAGGAAAAATAGGGCTTGTGTCTTCAAAAGGTAACTCAACTTCTTCTTCTTCAATTTCTTCGTTCAAATTAATAGACTCCTATGGAAGAAATTTTCCATATTCATCTCGTCGTCTTCCTCTTCGATGCATGTAATTAAACTTTTCACATTGGTGAAAGAAACTTCAAATTGGAGATTTCTAAAAAAAACTTTACCTAAGAACTATGACTCAAAAAATGCTCCTAGCTTGACACCATCCTCGACAATGGCACCAAAAATGATCCGCCTCACAATAGGTGTATCATAGTCATGCTCTATGCCATGCTTAGGAATACTATATTCAAACTAAGGACTATTTTTTCCACTATGAGGTGCATTTAATCTTGTCAACCCAGGGATGTATACTTGAAATGGTCGGCACAGTATGTGCACTAGGTCTCTTAATGAGTCACTAAACTTATGTTGTAGGAAAGTAAAATGAAAGGAAAATAACTTACACTATTGCTACATGAAATTAACACACTTAACTCTATGAATACTGGAAATACAATGAAAGGATAACAAATATTCCAACTTGGTTCATCCACTATAACTATTCTCACATATGCTGCAGGAACATTCACAAAGTGCGATGCTATAGGAAGGAACTTACAACTTCTAATTACGAAACTAAGAATGCTTGAAAATAAATCTATTCTATCCTAATCTAATCCACCTTCCAAGTGGACCTCCTTGGTCAACTTCACTAAACTACTAACATACAAGAGAAGCCAAAAAATATTTCATTAGATTTCAGAAATTCATTAAATAACACAGAACTCTAAAAGCACAACTCTAAAAGTTATCCGTCTGTTCTCATAAACTATTTCTTCTAACTGGCTAAAAACTAACACACTTGGGTCGATTCCTATATATATATATATATATATATATATAGGAAATCAACACTTATTCCATAATAGAAAAGTAAATGTCCTAGCTTTAAATCCGCAAGAGAGAAAATAGGAGGATAACAACTAAAGGCAGGAAGAAGGAATAATGGCTTAAGGTGGGAGTAATAAAGTTTGAACATCTGCCCACCAAAGAATAAATGTAGAGAAGGTAATAAGTCTTCATAGCTCCTCCTTACTCACTGCTGTGTCTTCTAGAACTGTTGCAACTTTTCCTCTCCCATGGTTGCTCCTTAGCATTCTCTTCTCCTTGAATGCTATTGGTGCTCAACTTTTGAATTCCTCCAATCATCTTTCAGTCTTCATTAATAGGTTAGTTTCAATACAAAGACATGTTTGCAAATAAAAATTTATCAAATTAAATTCAAATATAAGAACACACATTTTGATAACTATATGAAATACTTCATACTATATATAATATTAGCAAAAGGTGGCATAGTTTCTACCCATAGGTTTGTTGTAGGTTCAGTAAATATAGGTCCACAAATGTTTTGACAAAGATAAAATAGAGTATCAACAAAGTATCTTAAAACTATTATAAAATAAAGACAAATTTTGGTCTCATCAATTCTCAAGGTACATTCAAACTTCTTGTCTCATTTTGGCATTACTATGTAAATATATTGAATAAATCTTTGGCATTAATGTCAAAAAGGGGGAGAAAGATGTAAAGATGTGCAAAGGAGAAAGAAAAATGCACAAATGTAAAAAGTCATAAAGACAATGGGGGAGAAAGATGTGAGATTGAAAGAAGAATGTACAACATGTACAACAAGTATATATTGTATATAGTAAGGAGATGTATAATATACTATATAGAAATATATCTTACAAAACCAATTTTGAAAAAATCTCAAAAATAGTATACTCTATCGAGTTAGAATTACAAGATGATGGATAAATGTATTCAGGAACTTTTTGAATTCTATTTTGGTTGATAAGTGTTTTGTTCACTAATGCCAAAGGGGGAGATTGTTGACATATCAATTAAGTTTGTTATTAGTGACATACACTTATTCAGGTTGTAAGTATCTACCGAGCTTATTGTACAGTTAATAGTATTAACCAAACATTTCAGTTGTTGCCAAGTTCTACAATTGCTACCAAGTCCTTTGGAAAAATTTCAGTATGTGTCAAGTAGTTACAACTATTGTGAAGATGAATAGTGTAAACTAAAAATCTCAGTGTATGCCGAGTTTACCAGTGCAAACCAAGTTGTGCAGTGCTTATCGAGTTCATAGTTGATGTGATGCAAGTCTAGTGTTAACCAAGCTACTAATTCAATTTATACTAAGCTCATAGTAGAAGCATTGACCGAGTTATATAGTGTGAATCAAGTGATTCAGTTTATATGTTGAGTTTTACAATATTCACCAAGTCACTAGTGTAGATTGAGTTCAAGACTACTTGAAAGTGATCAGTATGGACTGAGCTTCTATGTCTACTGAGTGAATGATGATGCTGATGCCAAGTATCAGAACCTCACCGAGTCAGTCTTTAGAACCTGAGTGCCTACATTTGAGATGACTTTGTAATATTTAATGAAAATGGTAATGTGGCCAACTTTGTAATTAAATAATTGGATTTGTATATATGTAATGTATTGTATCATATCAAAATCAGATAGAAGAGATGTAATTTAACTGAATTTAATTAGAGAAGAGAAGAAAGAGCGAATTACAAAGGCTACAATAGTATAAGGAGTAGCAAAAATATATCTATCGCAACAATGTGATTTATACACACAAAGGAATTTTATACAACAAACCAAGTTGCAAATCAAAGATCAACTACTACTTCATCCTAATAGGTGGATCAGTTAAATCCTTTAACAAGGTAGACCTAATAGTCTTATGAAAATCTCTTTACTAAGTGCATACTTCATTGTATGTTTGTAAATCCTTTAACAAGGTGGTTCTAGTTGTCCTTATTGCTCTTAACAAGGAACATCATTAGAAGTGATCAATGTAAGCCTTAACAGGCCAACTTTTGTATGCAAGAAAACTTGCCTATTGGGAACAAGAGTAAACAAGCAAACGTTAGCCAATATGCATATATCAAATGTTCAAGAATAGAATGAGAACTAGCACTTGCTTGAGTTTTACAACTCCAAGAAACCAAAAGACCAAGTCCTCAAGAAACCTCAAATAGCTCAACAAAGGCACCCATGAGAGGCCTTGTTGGTGTGGATGTTGATGTGCTCTCCCAAAACACAACTATGGTGAATCTCTTGATAGAAAAATGCAAGTATGATAATGATACTATGCTAAATGAATGAAGAACACCTCATACAATGACTATGGATGCAACCATGCTTGAGAGCATTCAAGGATATGGAGGTGGAAATGCAAGAAAGAAAATAATCTAATATGCAAGTGAAATGAGAATAGAAATGTAGGAAAAAAGCTAATCTAAAATTCAAATGCAATGCAAACTATCAACTACCAAAGGTTAGTATGCAATATGAAAAGTCACTAACAAGCTCAAATGACAAACTAACATGATAACAATGCATGTGAGAGAGATGAAAATGCTTGAGATAAGGGCTCTATTTATAGGCTTGAGAGAGGCCCTGGTGAGGTGGAATCTATGTGGCATCCACATAGGTGCCACATGGGAGACAAGTAGGCAAGTTATGCAAGTGGTCAACATTCAAAGTTTTCTCACACATGTGTGAGCAAATTTGAAGAAAGGAGTGGGGGAAAAAGATGTAAGAGGTGTGAAAGGCATGAGGGATGTGGAAAGTGTGAGGGCTCCTCACATATGTGTGAGCACACACTTAGGATTAAGAGGGGGTTTAGCAAGGTGATTAGGAAAATTAAGTGGGATTAAGTAGTGGGTAGGCTTAGAAGGATGAAAGTGATGGTTGTAGAGTAGGTTTTAAGCTAGGTTTAAGATTAAATTAAATATGATTTACTTTAATCATAGGTTTAGAGAAATTAATGGAATGGAGGGATTAAATAAATAAGATTTATTTAACAAGAGGATTTATGGAGGATCATGTATTAAATAAATTTAACATATTAGGGATGAAAGTATTTAAATTAAATTAAAATACCTTGGGAAAGTGAACCTATTTAATTAATTAAGTAGAAGAATATGATCAATATAATTAATTAATAAATAAATAATTATAATTTCAAGGGAAATATTAAATAAATTAACAGTGTTTGGGATTATTTTAAGCGTCTACATTTTCTCACTCTTTGATATGATGTCGGGATGACATTATATCAAAGAAAAAAAAAAGATTGCCCTAGAAAGGATAGGAGTCCTAGGGATGGTGTCGAAGTGATGATAGAGGAGGAGGGTCCCCCTCATGAAAATTGCACGAAAAATAATTTTTGGGCAATTTTTGCAAAAAGGTCTTTGGAGGAAAGGAAATGAGAAGAAAATAGGTGAAGTGAAGACATTGCATGACTTGCAAGTAAAAATAGGGGACTGCCATAGCTTGGAAGGGACATAGGCTCACAAAGGGGTCCTTGGAGGGCCTATATAAGCCTCCAAGGGGTTCAAGGAAGGGTCATTTGCACACCTAGAGAGCATAGAATCTAGAGTGAGGATGGACCCCATCGACTAATTACAGCTTGACGAGCGCATTTAGAAGCACCAAAGGTTAGCAAAAATGGGCCGACCGGTGAGTCAACTAACCCACTTCGTTAATTTATTGATTTGGTAGCTTAGGTCACATTTATTATGCCATAAATAAGGTACAAAAGTAGTCAGGGAAGAGACAATAGTCTTCGCCCTATCATCTAGATAGATGAAAAAATAATGAATACGACGTCGGTAGAGACGACAGGATCTATCTTATCAATTTCCTAGATGATATGATCTATCTTGTCCTCTGCGCAAATGACAACAAGGGAAAAGGGGTTTGTAGAGATGATAGGATACATCCTATCATCTATGCAGATGACAATTGGGTGAAAAGGGCAAGTGGAGACGACAGTTGGTAGGTTGTCATCTTCGCAAATGACAAACTAGCAATCACTGGCAGGAAAACTAGTGTCTATGCAGCTGGCAAAAATGTCGAGTCGATGTCTCTATAGATTGTCATCTACACTGATTGACATATGCACAATTCAACATCTATGCAAATTAATGTCTATTCCGATTAGGAAAAGTTGACGAAGGGTGGGAGAGGATGACCCATATAGGAGGTAGTCATGAGATAGAGGAAATTGACAATCTACATGTCTATGCTATAGGAGGAGACGGTGGTGTTTTAGTCGAGGAAGCACTATCCTCCAACCATGGTGCTAGAGGAGTGACTCATAGAGGCAAAGTGGGGACATGTGTGACTCTATGGACTAGAGCATGTCCACAAGTGGCCCGACCTAAGAGCACATTCAGCGCAGCTATCAACACTATTAGAGCGATGGCACATGCCCAAGTCTAGCTTCCATCTACTGACTAGGGAGGATACTATGAGTGCCGATCTAGGGGATGTACCTGGCATATGTCCTGGAGGGTTTAGATGCCTTTCTACATGAGTGCTTTGTATGGCGTCAGTAGAGATTATCGATTCAACAATCTTGGCTGACATGGTGGGAGGCGTTAGAGCAGCAATTGTCAAGATTAGCTATGTACCTGGCATTGCTAATCTGGAGGATGGTACCAGACCATGTTGGGTATGGTTTTACCATCAAGTGGACATGGGTACTTAGCACCCTACTATAGGAGGATGGTGCAATGTTCTGCTGGGGCTAGACCATTTTGGCAGAGCTCTACCATGATCTACATATGTGTGCATACGGGACATAGAGGACTATGGGGCCAGGACTGACACTGCTGATGGTATTGTCCTGGGAGCACATTGGTGTCATGTAACTAATTACTAGATGAGAGGCTAGACATCTTGTAGAGTCATTTGCGTGTAGATATCAACCACCCATTTAGTACACCTCCATAGAGTCTATAGGATTTTGGTGTCAGTGTCTTGATGAGATCATCATGTTTGACTAGACCTCGTATGATGGTGTGGAGCGATGGGGCACCATGTTGGTAGCTGGACGGGAGGATGATGTAGAGAATCTCCTATATCTCTCGTATACTGAAATAGACTATTGGCTTATTGGGAGGTCTATGCATGTGATTATGTGGTATATGCCCTCTAGGGTCCGGAGGTAGTTCGATAGAGTTTAGGATGTGGTCCTCGACAAGTTTCTATATTTGGTGGTATCACATGAGTATGATAGGTTATGGGGTCATGGGACCAACCTATGATTGGCACAGATTTCTTGGTGATCCATGTAGCCAGTACCTTGGGTTCATGGGCAGGATTAGCAAGATGAGAGTATGACATCGACATATGCACAGTGGTGGGTAGCACATCAGTCTGTTAGATTGACAATGCCTGGGGCACCACTACTGGTAGAGAAAGCACAGGGAGAGGGGGATGGGGTAGGGGATGGGGGGTAGGCAGTGGTGATGCCTTTGCTACCACAGGGAGCACAAGAGGGGCCATGAGGGTGTAGAGCCTGGGCAAGGAGGGTACCAACACAAGGCCCACCATAGGGGCCATAGGTACAAGGGCCACCAAGGCTGAAGGATGTGGATATGGTGAGAGTGAAGTAGGATAGTCTCTGTATGGAGGTTGCCCAACTCCAGGGTTCGATACAAGTTGAGCAGGCATAGGTTGACAGTGCATAGCAGGCCCTGGTAGGACTACAAGCAGAGATGTAGGTACATAGGGCTAGAGCATATAGTGCACAGGAGGTCTTGGCAGCCTTACAGGCACAAGTGGATGTTGGGGAGTTCGCTAATGTCTAGATGCATGATGATGCAGAGCTAGAGGCCCTTCGAGATGAGATGGACACACTACAAGCAGAGTGTGACACCCATCAGGCCCAGGTGGATGAGTACCATAGGTAGCAAGATTTAGCTAGGTAGATGTTACAACTTGGGGTAGCTATGGTAGTTATGCAGGAGGCCATGTCAGCCTGCCAAGTAGAGACATGGGCAGTTCAAGAGGTAGCCTATTACAGGTCACTATATCATGATGCTATGCCTATCGATAAGTGGTAGCTTGATTTTAGGGAGCCTTGAGCTCATGGACCACAGGGGACAGAGATAAATCAAAGCAGTCTGTGGGACAACGCTGATCTCCACGAGGTGGGGTTATAGGTGGGGATGGACCCTCGTAGCTTAGCTTCCAGATTTTGTATAGTGAGCAGTTTTGATAGAGATGAAGATGTAGCAAGTTTTTGATGATGCATTTGTACACAATGATTCTATATGATTATTTTTGTATACGGATTGTACAAACATGTATTCTTTGATATATATATGACATGATTCAATGGGCCTATGTGTACATGTATGATTATGATTATGCATATGGTATCTATGATGTGGATACTAACATTTGTGATGCAAGATGTGTGTGATGTGATATTGCATATGATTTATATATATGATGCCTAATGTGTGTATGATGCAGGTGTGTTGGCGACTATGAGATGTATGCATTGTCTTATTTTTACATGTATGGATGCACTATATGTATTATGAGATGTTTTTTTGATGTATATGGCACTATATTTGATGTTTATAATGGATGTATGTAATGAATTAATGTGAGGAACTAATGATGCAATCTAATAATGAATAAAAAGGCCTAATGAATAATGAATGTATCCTAAAATGTCAGTAACTAATAATGCAAATTGAAATGAACCTAATATGAAAATATAACATGAATGAACCTAATGAATGGACATGTGTAAAAACTTCTCACTTGTAAGAACCAGGTAGCATAGTATGGGAGGGGGAAAATAAATAGGACCCTTGTCTCAAGCATGGTTCAATGAAACCCTATACTACATGAACCCTAACTACATGATACCAAGAGATTCAATTGTGTTTATATGAAAGAGCACATCTTAGTTTGATTTTGCAAACAAGGTTATGCATTATATGCTATAGAAGCATAAATGACACGAGTATTTTGTGTAGACTAGAGACTTTAGAACCATAGGTGTAGTTTGCATAGTCATGATGGAAAAAATGTCATATACGCCCTGGAGAGGTCTAGGTACACCCAAAGTCTTTTTAGGGATATTTGGTGGAACGTGTACTAACCCGTTGACCCTATTGCACAATGCATAAACATAACTTGAAATTGACACATATGTAGTAAAGCCTCAAAAATAGATCATACCACAAACAACACGTGTAGTCAATGAGAGCGATTCAGGTACGACCAAAATATGGAAGATCAAGGTGCACCATAAAAAGCTTCCACTAACACACAAAATGAAATCAGCCAAAAAGAGACTTCATGACCAAGTAGTCATTCGGTCCACAGTTCCCGCCAAGAACCTTAAAGCCTAAAGGTGAATGGCGTAATGTCACATATAGGAAGGATTCATCCTATGCAAGTTTTTTTTTTTGACGTTAGTTATCACAATTTTTTTTGGTGGCAAAGACTATGAAAAAACAAGTTTCTCGAATCATTAAGTCTCAAGGGTGATTTTTTTAAAGTCCTGTTGTAGTCACTATTGTGGGAAAAGCTCAGTGTAATGGGATTTGAACAAGCACTCGATGGGAAAATACCTTGCAGACTAGAGGTCTTTGGAAAAAATGGGAGTGAAATGAAGCCTTGTAGACAAGAGGTTTTTTTTTTATTGGATGTATGAAAAGTGTAAGCTAGATAAGACTTTTGTACAGAAAGGAAATGGAAATGGAAAAATGGAGTGAAGTGAAACGAGCCTTATAAATAATGGACCAAAATATTTTTTTCACAAACTTTTTCTTCTTTTTAGTCTTTTTTCAGGAACATTTTATGAATATTTTGGATTTTTATAATTTTTTTGATTTTTTTGTATTTTTGTGGGACTATAACAACACTATACATGAACTGCAAGACTCGAGCATAGAACTGCTTGAGATGTTGGATATTTATAGGCTTAGGGAGCAGAACCCCCTCTGGAGTGGTAATCTGATATGCTCCAAAAACATATTTGGCTATAATGATAAATAGATCAAGCCAATTAGCTTCAAAATTTCCTTTCTTTTCACAGTTTTGGATATTCTTCATGTTATGTTGCAAAACTAAGTCACCCACCTCAAATTCTGGTGGCTTGACTTTTTTGTGATACTAAAGCTGAAGATGATTTTGATACACACGGAGGTGGTTTAGGGAATTAAGGTGTCTCTCATCAAGGAGTTGCAGCTCTTACAAGTGAGTAACTCTGTATTCTTCTTTAGACATCAGATTCATAAGAGAGATTTTGAGGGAAGGGAGCTCAATTTTGATGGGCAAGACAACCTTAGAACCATAAACAAGGGAAAATGGAGTGGCTCTTATGGGGGTAAAATAGGCCCAAAGGGTGGAAGCAAGATGGAGGTGCCAGTCATGACCAGCTGCATCAACAATGTTCTTTAGGATTTTCAAAATGCTTTTATTAGCAGCTTCAGCTTGGCCATTGCCTTGGGGGTAGTATTTAGTGGAAAAATGCTGGGTGATTTTGAATTTCCTACACCATGTGGCAAATTCCTAATTTTTGAAAGGCATTCCATTATCAGTCATGATGTCTTGAAGTTTACCAAAATGAAAGATAATGTAGTTCAAGATGAACTTCAAAATCTATTTTCCGGTGGTGTAGGTTAATGGGATAGCCTCGACCCACTTTGTGAAATACCCAATGGCAGAAATAATCTACTTGTGGCCATTTGTGAAATTTGGGTATACTTGACCAACAAGATCAAATCCCTAGCAAGAAAAGGGCCATGGGATAATGGTGGGTTGGAGGTCTTGGGTGGGGGCATGTATCAAATCACCATGCTGCTAACAAGGAACACATCTCTTCACAAAATGATAGGCATCTGCTTTCATAGTAGGCTAATAGTAACCCATTCTAAGAAGCTTTTTTGCTAACATAAGGCCACTAGAATGGGCACCACAAATCCCTTGGTGGACCTCTTCTAACATTGTTCTAGCTTTTTCTGAATTGAGACATCGGAGGAGGGTTCCATCGAAGTGTTTTTGAAAAATTGTATCACTTAGGATAGTATAGTGGGTAGTGCAATGGATGAAGGTCTTACTTTGTTTTGGAGTGAGGGTTATGGGAATGGTTTTGTGATGTAAATAGGCAAAAATGTCAGCATACCATGGAGACTTATGACCAACAATCCCACACACCAACTCTGAATCATTCTGCTAATAAGCAGGAATAGAAAGATTCTCAACAAGAAACTCACATTTTGGACTATACTTAGGCATGGAAATCATGGAGGTAATGGTAGCCATAGCATTTTCTACTTTCTTATTAGCCCTTGGTATCTACTAAAAGACTATCTTTGAGCAGTGTTGTTTAAGATCCTCAACTATTCTACGATATGGCAACAACTTTTAATCCTTTGTGTGGTATTCATTTGTTACTTGTTTAAAGATCAATTGTGAGTCTCCAAAGACAAGAAGGCTTTTGATATTCCATCTAATAGCTTGACGTAGCCCTATGACTAATCCTTCATACTCAACTATACTATTTGTGCAAGGGAATGCAATTTTATAAGACTTAGGAATGAGGTCTCCTTGCGGTGTAACAAACAAAATTCCTACCCCCGATCACTTTTGTGTAAAGGAACCATCAAAAAATAGCTTCCATGGTGTACTAGGGGTAACAGTCATAATTGTGTCATCTGAAAAGTCTACTATAGTAGGATGGTCACCTTGAAGAGGAGCTTCAACAAGCTGGTCTACAATTACTTGTCCCTTAATGGCATTGCGATCCTTATAAATAATGTTGAGTTCACTTAAAATCAAGACCCATATTGTAGCTCAACCAGTGAGGGAGGCTTTTGATAGAAAATATTTGAGTGGATCTATCTTGGCAATGAGATGCGTAGTATGATTAAGCATGTAATGGCATATCTTCTACGTGCAAAAGACTACTACCAAACAAGCTCGCTCAATATCAGTGTAGTTCAATTCATAACCAACTAGTGTTTGATTGAGATAGTATATAGCTTGCTCATTACCATTGTCATCTAGTTGAGCCAAAAGGATGCCTAAGGAAACTAAAGTGGCTGAAATGTTGGTCATCCTACAATTGGAGGGACTAGAACTGGAGGATTAGCCAAGTATGTCTTAATTTGTTCAAATGCTTTTTGGCATAGACAATCCCATTGAGACTTAGTGTCCTTGCGAAGAAAATGTTGAAGTGATGGACCTTATCTACTAACTAAGCCACAAATCATCTGATGGACTGTAACTTTCCCTAAAAATTGTGGAGTTGTTTCAATGTGGTAGGTGGAGGCATTTCCATGGTGGCTTTTACTTTAGCGAGATCTACTTCAATACCTCTTCTTGACACAATGTAGCCTAATAACTTGCCTGATTTGACCCCAAAAACACATTTCTTAGGATTTAGGTGCACTTTATATTTCTCAAACCTTTCAAAAATGGTGGTGAGGACATCAATGTGGGACTCATGTGTCTTTGATTTTCCTAGGATGTCATCAACATAGTCCTCCATTATGAAATGTAGAAGATCATGAAATATTGGAGTCATTGCGCATTGATAAGTGGTGTTGACATTCTTCAAGCCAAAAGGCATGACTTGATAACAAAAGGTTCCCCATCGGGTGGCAAATGTTGTTTTATGTTGATCTTCTTCTGCAATTTTGATTTTGTTGTAACCAGAGAAACCATCCATTAAAGACAACATCTCATGTCCGACAGTCAAATCCACTATGATGTCTATGTTAGGAAGTGGAAAATCATCCTTAGGACATGCGAGATTTAAATCTTGAAAATATAAACAAACACGAATGCCCCTAGATGCTTTCCCTATAGGAACAATGTTGGAGACCCACTCAGGATAATCAATAGGGCAGATGAACTTTGCCTCTAACATTTTCTACAATTCTTCTTTGACTAAAAGTGCTACATTAGGATGCATCTTGAACAACTTTTTTTTCACTAGTTTAATCTTGGGATCCACTGTTAAATGATGCACAACCAAATCTATGTCTAAACTAGGCATGTATTTGTATGTCCATGCAAAATTGACTTTACCCTTTTCCAAGAGTTCAGTCATTGCCTTTTGTTCTTCAAGATTTAAGGTGGCTACAATGTAGGTGATTTGAGGATTATCCTCTATACCCAAATTGACTAGAATTGTGTCCTCATTCAAAATAGATGACTTTTCTGGTGGTAAAGATCTGAATGGCAAGTCAAGCTCTCCCTCTTCTGGTGCCTCTAGGAGGTTTTCACCAAAATATGCATCCTTTATTTTATCTTTTTCTTCATCAAAAAGTGCCCTAAAAGAGTTTTCACTAGAGAATGTTTCTTCTATTTTTCTATTTTTATTTTCTTTTTTACTTTTATGACTAAGAGAGTTGACTTGGCTACCAAAGTAGGCTTCCTCATTGTATTGGATCTCATGTTTGTAATCTTGGAGATTCTTAAGGCCAAAGAGTGCCATCACCACATCATCAGACTTACAAATATCGAGAGCTAGTGGTGTGTCTTGAAGGTCCCAGTCTATCATGTCAGGGTTGGTGAGAGGTAGGTCGGTAGATGAAAGGTTAGCTATGGTAATGGCATGGATATGGTTATCTAGATCATCCTCAATGTATTAGAAGGGTACTTTAAAGAATTCCTCCTCTTTAGTCTCAGAATCAGGGTCAACCATACAATAGTTATCAACAAAGGATACCTTGGGTTTAATGGAGCCCAAACCACATCCTTTAGGATAGCTATTAGGTTCAAGGGTTTTTTTGATTCCATCTTCTTTAGGTTCAAGGCCGGTACCATGATATCCCATGTTTTTGATAATGGGAGGGGCCTTAACATACTTATCCTTGGGGAATTCCATGGGTTCATCTTTTCCATCAAAATATAGCCAATCTAGGATATTAGATTTCATATGTTCATCACTAAGTGAACCCCAATGTTCAAATGTTGTCTTGTTAACATGCATAGTATCCTTGTTGGCAGGAGGTGGTAATTGTGAAGGTTTTCCAAAGGAATGGGGGGAGAGTGGTAGTTGTCTAACACACAAGGCATTTTCAAACTTATATTCTCCAATTCCTAAATTAGTAAAAGTAACCTTCTTCCTTGTAGTATTGACATTAGTATCTTCCAACTTTTCTTTTCCTTTGTGGGAATTGGAATAATTATTGACTAACTCTGGCACTATTGTGAAAGGTGATTATGTTATTGTTAGAGGCTTGGGTATAACTTTAGAAAACTCACTGATTGGACAAAAATTTGTTGGTGTGCCTTCCAATCTCTTACAAAAGGAAAAAGGTGGTGGATCACCTAAAATCATGACCTCTCTTCCTTGGTGAGGAAATTTCAAGCATTGATGGTAGGTAGATGGTACCCCTTTAGTGTATGTATCCAAGGTTGACCAAGAAATTTTTTATATGGAAAATCCAAGTCTAGGACATGGCATTCAATATTTATGATGGCTGGCCCAACCTTGAGTGGTAACATGATAACTCCTTTTGATTCTCTTTCTCTTTCATCATATGCTTTGATTGTTATCCTTTTATTGACATCTAGGAGGTCTTCTAGTAGTCCCAAGAAACAAATCATCTTCAATGTACATTGGTTCAAACTAGATCCATTATCTATAAGCACTCTTTTAATATTATGTCATTGTATAAGGACTTCAATGTTGAGTGACAAATTATGGTGGGGATTGGGACCTTGGAAATCTTTGTCTATGAAGACAAGATGTTGTTGTGTGGCAAGGTTTCCAATCATGGTGGTGAATTGGGAGGCGTTAATGTTTTTACAAACATGAGACTCTAAAAGAGCCTTCTCCAAAATTTCTTTGTCGATGGTTGATGTGGTTGGGAGCTCTAGAATGGATATTTGTGTAGAAGTCTTACCTAACTAGGAAAATACATCATAGTGAGAAGTGGGCCTTTGTGAGGTGGATGGTGCAATACGTGCATGTGGAATTGATGGATTAGTGGTGTTAGGAGTGGCAGCTTGTAAAGTAAGTCTTTCTCATCAAGTGGTTGCATCACAATTAGCTGCTTGTAGGATAAGGGTATTCAAATGAGTGTCTTCCTCTTCAATACGACCACACATGGAGTCAAATCCACATATATCATTGGTTTCTATTTTACCACACAAGGAGTCAAACCCTGATATGTGATTAGTAGAATAGTCATAGGGTAATGCATTTGATGTGGAAGCTCGATTTGTATTGTTTGTATTGTTATTTCCATTGTTGTTATTGTCATTGTTGTGATTAGGAAATGGCTTTTGGAATATCTTTAGCTTAGCATTTTTAGAGGATAGCCCTCCTTCTACCTCAATTTCTCCATCATCAACAAGATTTTGAATGAAGACTTTGAGTTTTATACACTTGTTTGTGTCATGTCCTTTGATGCGATGGTATTTGCAATATTAATTTTCCCTATACCATTTTGATTTTGGTTGATTCTCATCAAAGGGTCATGTGTTAGAAAACACCATCAAATTGTGATCCACTAGTTTTTGGAATATGGCTTCCAAGGGTTCATAAAAGTTAGTAAACTTTCTATTGCAATCATAGTCATGATTGTAATTGTTGTTTTTGAAAGGGAAAAATTATGTTTGATTGCAAGATTGCTGATTATTCTGATTTGGATTGTCATGGTTTGAATTGTTGTTGTTTCGGTTACAATAGTTTTTGTTGTTTCCTCCTTCAAAGTTTTGTACATTTTTTACATCAATGACACCGTCGTGTGTGACACCTTTGTTTTTGGACTAAAATTTGGGTTTGCTATTATTGTTTGTGTCATTCTTTGAGGATGATGAGCTATATTGTTTAATGACACCTTTATCTAAAAACCCATTTTCAATGCTCTTGCCTCTCTTGACTAATGTAGAAAAACCCTCAGGGCTAGCCATCTTCATGTGAAAAGACTTCTCTGGTATCAAGTTTTTGATAAATATATCCACAAGGTGGGAATCCTCAATTTTGTAGGGCACATGGTTAGAAAGATGCCTCCACCATTGTAGGAAGTTGGCAAATGTTTCACCATTTCATTGTTTTGTGTTGCACAAATCACTTAATGAGGTGTGATGTTCAATGTTGTAAAAGTATTGTGCTACAAATTTCCCTATTAAATCATTAAAATTTGTAATGGAACCTGTTGGTGTTTGAAAATTTTACCAGGTTTTCAATTATCCCATTGAGAAACTAACATATCTAGGGGTAGCTAACTCCCATTTTCAACATGCCATTTCTGACAACAGGCCAACTATAAGGTATGACCCTTCTTCTACTTCAGGCTTTGCTAAACCTAGGTAGATAGACCTCAGATTCATATGATACTGTACCAGTGCAAAAACATATCCCTAAATCTATTAGGCAGATTTTACCCTTATTTATCCTAATGACTCATGAAATGACATAGATCTATAGTAGCTAAATGCAAAGCTATGAATCTCATAAGCTGAGTGAGGGTTAAACATTTAGGTCCTTCAACATGAAAGGGAAAGAATGTTTGATTAATAATGTTGAATTCAACAAACCCTCAGATATGCAGCAGTAAGACTTTAATGATCCTATAGTTGACCGGTGCCTTAACCATTGGGCAAATCCATGAATCAAATGCATACATATGGATATCTGATACTTGTGTATCTTTAGATATCTGATCTATCTATTCAACTTGTAAATAGACATCTATGTTCAGTTTAAATCTCATTCTTACCTGATATCCTCCTCAATAAATCTGCAACCCTATTGATTTCTATGAAGCATTTACACAATTCCTTGAATTATCAGCAACAATGAAATAACATACAGCCTTAAGGGATTGCAACTATGACCTAGGCTCTTTGTTCAAAGGTCATCAAACATTACAACTCATTGAGAATGGAGACAAGATTCAACTGAAACTCAATCATCTACTGCTCTTTGTATTATTTCCTTGAAATTATACAGTCATATGCATGAAATAAAAAACATGAAACAACCTAACAGATCTAAACTATCTGTATATTCCTTCCTACTACTATTCATACAAGAGAGAATATGCTGAAGAATGAAGGTGGAATCATAGTCCTGGATCCAAAGAAGTAGTCTCACAGAATGACTGAAAATTTCCTACCAACAATGGTCTCATAGTGAAAAATTGGAACCCTGACAATGAATTAGAGAAAGAAAGATATAGACAAGAAAGAATTCCCAGATATGTTCTGAAAATGATAAGTGTCCACTTGGAATCCAATCTTTTTTAACTAAAAAGCCTCTCTCTTCTCTTTACCATTTTGATCTAATTTTGTTTTCATCATTTCTTGTAATTGATTTGCAAATATATTTGATGAAGTGATGAAAACCCCTTTTGATTCACCAAACTATCTAATCTCCTTACTAGTGAAAATCTCATCTAACTGACTCAAAAGTGATCAAAATTGACCAAAATTGTATTTTCATAGTTTTTTGCTCATATTTAGGTCATTACCTCACTAGAAATCACAATTGAACTTCAATACCCGAATTTGGTTGCAATCTGGAAATCTAAAAGAAAACCTTTTGTAGCATGAACTAGTGGCATTCTGTGTAACAACTAACCCCAGAATCAAAAAATTCAGTTTCTCACAATTCTAGCGATATATAACATCACTTATCTAGCCTCCTGAAAAACCTCTAAAAGTCATTTCAAAAATGATTCCCCTATTATAAGTGTTCAGATTTGTAACTTGAAAATTCAAAAATTTTAAGTTTTAAATTTATCTAAAGTTAAAACTTTAGAATAAATCCTTTTTGAAATTAAAAACTTATACATACACCCATTTGAAAAACATTTAAAATTTTTGATTTTTCAAACATTAAATTTTTTTCCCTTTATGCCTCTCCGGGCCCACTGGGTGCCACCTGGGCTGCCACGTGGTACTATTTTATTGGCCGCTTGATTGCTTTATCACCTGCTGACAGGGTTGCCACATAATCTCCCGACCTGGGCCTGCTGCCACTTGGTGGTAGCCTGCTTTCTCGTAATATTTATCTAGTGCACAACTTATTATTGTGGGCATGCAGGCTTCACACGATCTCGCCATGTGGCAACATCTTGAGTGCCAGCTCCCAAACCTTCCACATCATTCACTACATGGCCTTGCACATCACTATGCATACCGAGCCCACTGCCACATGGCACCCGGGTGCATTCTCGCATTGCTTGTTCGAGGCACAACTTTGAAATGCAAGATTGCGCTGACCGTCTAATCTGGACACATGGTGCAATCTCGTGCATCTCACCACATCATCCTACTCCAATGTTTAGTCAAAAATTTTCCTTATGCGACCTATGGTTGACATCATCGAGCCCCACCTGCAAAGTCTAGCACTTCAAAAGTGCTTGTCTTTAAGACATCATGTTCATTGTTTGGAATAGCTTTTAAAAGTTTATAAATTTTAACCCACAGTGAATGTGGGATACATCTTATGAACTTACTTTCACCTACACTTGATCGATCTTACTAGCAGTGGTGAGGTTCATTACCACTTCCATAAAAGTATTGCAAGAGATGTTGTGGTCATCACTCTTCATGTTTTTCAGCAGTTCACTCGTAGATTTGAGGAACCTTGCACATAGCAGGCTTGAAAAGAGGTATTTATATGTGGCAACAACGTGCTTGAGTTTCAAAGCCGTTTTCATAAACCTGAAAAATGGAACAAATGATAGATGTAGGCTAAGGAGATGATGTAAAGGAGACCTTCAACTTCAACATTTCGTATGCTGATAAATACCCTTCAGAATAAATGCCATAAGCATTGTGTTGACTTGCGTGAGTTCTTTCCCTTTTAGTTGGCATGGATCTTCATGCTTTAACGGGCGTCCCACTTTAATTGCATAGTTTTCCTTTTTAAACAACACCTTTATACATGCTTGCAAAACTGAAAATCTTCTAATATCTCCTATTTGCTACAGGTGTGGCTTTATTTTAACATGTCGACTTGTTCCTTTTAAAATCTTTGCTCACGCCTTCCTTCATTATTCATGGGTAGCTTTAGTAGGGTTCTCCTCTATTCTTCAAACAAAGAACTTCTCCTTCTTATTAGTGATGGTTTTGTTTTTATTCTACTCTTCAAACTCCCCTAATCGGCTTTGCTGATGGGTGCTCTTTTTAGGCTACGAATTCATCTACTATGGCATGGTGGTCTTTTTAATTGCTAGCCCCTTTTTAATTAGTGCCTTCCTTTTGTTTTCAATGCATCCTGTTCTAAACTAGTGCCTTCAATTGCATGTGGCTCTTTGCATTTGGCGCTGATTTTTGACAACTCTACCCCTGCCTCCTCTAATGCCTCTCCTAATGCAATGAATTCATTTTATTGCCCCTTTGCTGCTCACGCTTCTTTTTGCTTTTAATGCAGGCTTTCTCTCTATCTTCTTACACATACGAAGCATCTAGCAAGGATGATAGAGAAAATGATTGCAGGGCCATGTAAGATGGCTGGCAACAAATTACATTGATTGGGTACTCCTTTCAATTGTGCTTTGCGTGTGGAGTTTCTTTTTGGCATGCTCTCTTGGTTGTTGGCTGTGGCTTTTCTCATTGATACTTTAGCTCCATGCCTAAACGTCATGAAAGGAAAATAGCAGTCCCCTTTTTAGTGGTGCCTCCCCATTTCAAATGTGGTTGCCACCTATAACACCATCCTTGTGACCTGGCTAACTTAGCCGCATTCATAATACATAGGGCATGAAATCTTAAACAAATATGGCTAATACATATTCTATTTTTGGTTTGCAATTTATATTTGTCCATTTTGGTGCCTCATATGTAAAATATTTTCTGTCTAACAAGAAATGGTGCCTACCTCTATATTTATGGCCTTTAGTAAAACCAATTCTTCATTACAACAAATTGCTCAAATTTTATGTGAGGCATATAGTTATTGATGTAATTAAAGCTCTTGTGACTTTCAATCTTTCATGTTTTGTCCATTTTAAGTGTACTCAGAATGCTCATCTGAATGGTGAGGTGTACCAAAAATAATTTTCAGCACTCCATGTTCATATCTTGTACTTGCACCTCAAGCTCATCTATTCAGTTTGAAATCATCAGATTCATATTTGAAAGCATCAATCTGCTCATAAAAAACAAAACATCTCTTGAACACCACCTATTTCTGCCGTCCTACTGATCTGATGAAAACAGTCGAGCCCAAACGAGGTCTGGCTAATTTTTTTTCGTTTCCAGACAACTAATACTCCAAACTAAGCAACTAAATATCTCATACTAATTAGGATCAAGTTCGGTCACTGAACCATCATTTTAAAACTCATTTTACCATAGATCTACAAACTGTGAAATTCTCGTTAGGAGGCCCTTTGAATGGCTTTGAAAACTGATCCAAACACCTGGCCAGACTCTGCAAACAGGTATATTAACCCTTTGTTCTGCATACTTTTACCTCGCCAAATCTTGTCTCATGAAGAATTCGAGGTCAAAAGATATTCGTTATTAAAGTTGACCTTTCAGAACTTCCTGCAAGAAAACGTGTCAGAAAACACTAAATTGGGTTCAGAATCAGCTTCAAAAACTAGGTAAATTGACACTTGGGAAGACGAAAACTGGGGCATTAGTTCTTTGTCATGAGGAGAGTATTAATTTGCAATTTAGGCTCATGAAGAATAATAAGATGCAAAAGGCGAGCGTTCAAAGTAGGTTACTTGGATTTAGCAGACTGGAAACACTAAAAGAAAACATTTTTTGCAAATGGAGTTAACCTGGAAAAGTGTGCAAATGGATTTTTCATGACTTGCAAAGTGACACACTTGGAGTATTTTTGGAGGAAAACATAGGGGTACAATCCATTTGATCTCACCAATCATGGATTATGAGTTATAATGCCACAAACAGGGGTACAAATCTGCAAATGTTGACACCAGTGAAAAGATAGAAATTGCATTTGGAATCGCATTCGAAAACTAATCAAACGGATTCGTCATAAGCTGAAACTTGAAACATAACAATTCTCAGACATCTATAATGCAATGAAAAAGGAAATTTAGCATTTTGGTCAACTAGTCAAAAATTTTAGCACATCAAACAGGGCTTCCCAAAATTCTGAACTAATTGCATTAGCACAACAATATTAAATGACCAACTTTGAGGGATTCAAAACCTAGTCAAATAAACTTGAAATGACTCAAAATCTAAAAGGTAGGCTTTTAGGCATGGACACTAGACACTCCCAAAGTAGAAAGTCATGAAACATTTCTGGGTGTGAGATATTCAATCGCAAACATAGCCTCCTGTCATTGTTTAACACTAGGGCAGAATTGCAAATTTGACAAATGCTCAAAACAAGACTTCACGAAATGGCTCAAAACATCAATCTAACTTCATGGAACACTTAGACAGGCTGAATGCAAGGTGTTAGAAACATTAAACACCTTAGGGGCTCAAATGGACAATCGGGTACATAGGCGCTAAAAAGCATTTATAGGGCTCAATTTCTTCAAATAAATGCTCAAAATGAGAACGCAATTTTGAGTGCCAATAGTGGCTCTATTTGGGGATGCATGTCCCTTGTAGGCATGGCAAGGATTCAGATCTCAGGTAGAAGCAGACCACACACCTGAATAGAAAAAACCTCTCTCGAACAGCTTTATTGAAAACAGGGAAACAACTACAACTACTATATACATATGATGAACCCGGGCCACCAAATTCAACAAAATTGTTTACCTCTATCAAAAAACTAATTTTCATTCCTTTCCATATGAGGTAAAATAAAATTACTTCTCATATCAGTTTCACCAATCAAATACACATCTTGAAACTCAACACTTAGTAAAACTGAATCTTCATTCTTACTTTCATAATGCATATAAAAACTTGCTTCATTCTCAAGCATTTGCTCATTATGAAAATACTGATCAGCATGCTCAAATATATCAGACTAAAACTAAAATCCCTCTTCATTCAATGACTCATGCATACTATCATTCTCAAATATGAAAGCTTCATATTCAACTTGGGAAAAGGGATCACACATACCTTCAAAATGTGTATCCTTTTGCGTAACTAGATAGAAATAAAATGAACAATCTGACTAGTACTCACATATGTCATCCATATTAGAATCTAAAACTAATACATAATCTTCATATGGTTCTTCATAATCAACAAACAAATTAGTCTTCACATTAGAGAATTCATCATAAAACTCATTGCAAGGTGCGTACTAATTTTTAAAAACAACTTCGTCAAACACCTTGTCATCATAATCAGATGCAACATCATGATCATATTCATTGTCACACTCGGAAGAAGAATAGTCTAATTTCTCACAGCAATAGGAAAAAGTATCATCATCAAGCTCATTCTCAACTAAATCTGAAACTTCCATGTCTTATTCAAACAACGGGTTGATAACTCCATGTAGTGACCCGCTTTGAATGTTTTGACAAAAAATGGGCTGATCATCATCAGGATTCTCATCATATAAAGCATTAGTATATACTTTAAAGCCATTACCCATCTCGTCTTCATGGAGACTTTCAACATGTGAAGAAAAATTAAAACTACATGTGGACTCACTTTCTGCTCCATCAACGAAGCATGTAGAATATAAATCAAGGTTACTTTCATTGTCTTCATGTAGGTGATTCAAATGTCTTCCAAGCAAATCATCATTTATCTTACCAATAGGTGCTGATGCATTAACCTTAGAATCATCTATATCCTGGTCATCACTGCATTCATTCTCGAGACATTCATCTACACAATTAGGTAATCTATTCCTATAAACAACCTCTTTATCCTTGTATTGTGTAGACAAATCTTCACAGCTTGCAGCATCTAGCTGACTTGCATAACTCTGAACTGGAAATTCTCTTTCAGATTTAGGAACATTACTCATACCTTTACTTGCATAAGAGCAATCACTTCTATCATTGCTTTCTTCTTCCCAACTTGCATCTGATTCATATGAAGATGAACATACACTATGATGATCCTCTTCTTGACTTGAGAAACAAATCTCATCATCAGCTTCATATGACACCTCTTGATAATATATTGGATCAACAACTTCATTATCACTTGAAAAATGACCTTTAGCTTTATCATACTCACATTGATATGATTGTCTTTCAACTTCAGATTTAATACGTAAGTGGCCTCGGGGTTTAAAAGACACTTGTTCTTTCCCAATGAAGCTTTAAGTTTTGTAATCTACTTTGAAGACACATGTTTAAGCATACATTGTTCTTTCCAACTTGAAATTGTCGTCAATATAAATAGAAGTGTAGATTTGTTAACAAGAAAAGAAATCGCTGATAAACATAAGCAAATTGCTAAAAATGAAACCAATTCCCTTAAGTCATTCAAGATTTTGTGAGTTCATTTTAAGCACCAATTCCAAATGTTTTCTATCCTAGACATTCATGTCAATTTCCTTAAGGCATTCAAGAGAGAATGAGTTCTTTTTAAGCACCAAATCCAAATGTTTGCTACCCTAAGCATTTAAGTCCATTTCCTTAAGGCATTCAAGAGTGTATGAGTTCCTTTTAAGCACCAAATCCAAATGTTTGCTATCTTAAGCATGCATTCCAATTAAAAGATTGTTTATTCCTTTAATGGCATTCAAGAGTGTGTTTGCTACCTAAACATCCATCCCAATGAAATGTGAATAAATTTTTCTTAAGACATTCAAGATTGGATGTAATTTTTTCCCTTAAAGCATTCAAGAGTGTGTTTGGATTTTACTTGTTAATTTGCAACATACATTCAAGGATAAATGGCTATTTATACAAATTCATTAACCTTAAAATCCTAAAGTGATAACAATCACTACAAATTTCCTTAGTGATAAAAATCACTGTGAGTTTATTTTTAAGCCTTCCAAGGTCTATTTCCTACAATGTAAATTCATTAGAAATCCCTAAAAAGAATCTGTCAACAAATAATGTGCTTGAAATTTAACAAATCTATCAAAAATTAGAGACAAAAGACTATAGGCATAGACGAAAAAACTGCATAGATACCAAAAAATACATACACCAAAGTAGGGGGTGTATGACTCATAGACATGTGGCAACTTTGTCAGGTGCAGATGACAGTTTAGGATCAGAGATGCTAAAACTCGTAGACAACAAAGTTTCCTAGCACACAATGTAGATGAAAAAAGTACAGATCGTATCCAATAGTTTGTAAATGCAGACAACAGTTTGGGTTCTATAGTATGTTCAGGTGCACCCACAATGCAGACGATAATTATACAACATAGATGCTAGTTTAGGTTTTTTAGCAATTCAAATCTACCCACCATGCAGACAATAATTTATGTTGTGTAGATGACAGAACTAGGCTTTAATGTAGAATAGGTGGGTTTAATGTAATGGGGCAGAGATGCTGATCTACACAGATGCTAGTTTGTGTAGACGCTAGTCTGCGTAGATGATAGTACACAAACAACACACTGTGTGGCACATACGATAATGCATGGATTTTGGCGATAAATGAAAATTTCTTGATAAATTTTTGAAAGGAAAATAGGGATGTGGGTCCCATCGAGCATGCCAAAATGTATGCAAGAAAACCTACCTATTCGAAACAAGAGTAAACAAACAAACGTTAGTCAATATGCATATATCAAATGTTCAACAATAGAATGCAGACTAACACTTGCTTGAGTTTTGTAACTCTAAGCAACCAAAAGACTAAGTCCTCAAACAACCTCAAATAGATCAACAAAGGCACCCATGAGAGGCCTTGTTGGTGTGCTTAGATTTGAGGGATGTTGATGTGCTCTCCCAAAACACAACTATGGTGAATCTCTTGATAGAAAAATGCAAGTATGATAATGCTCCTATGCTAAATGAATGAAGAACACATCAAACAATGGCTATGGATGTAGCCATGCTTGAGAGCATTCAAAGATATGGAGGTGGAAATGCAAGAAAGAAACTAATCTAATATGTAAGTAAAATGAGAATGAAAATGTAAGAAACAAGCTAATCTAACAATGCAAATGCAATGTAAACTATCAACTACCAAAGGTTAGTATGCAACATAAAAAATCACTAACAAATTCAAATGACAAACCAACATGATAACAATGCATGTGAGAGAGATGAAAATGCTTGAGCCAAGGGTTCTATTTATAGGTTTGAGAGAGGCTTTGGTGAGTTGGAATCTATGTGGCATCCACATAGGTGTCACATGGGAGACAAGTAGACAAGTTATGCAAGTGGTCAACATTTAAAATTTGCTCACAAATGTTTGAGAAAATTTGAAGAAATGAGTGGGGGACAAAGATGTAAGAGATGTGGAAGGCATGAGGGGTGTGGAAAGTGTGAGGGCTCCTCACATGTGTGAGCACACACTTAGGATTAAGAGGGGGTTTAGCAAAGTGATTAGGAAAATTAAGTGGGATTAAGTAGTGGGTAGGCTTAGAAGGAGGTAAGTGATGGTTGTAGAGTAGGTTTTAAGCTAGGTTTAAGATTAAATTAAATATGTTTTAATTTAATCACAGGTTTAGAGAAATTAATGGAATGGAGGGATTAAATAAATAAAATTTATTTAACAAGGGGATTTTTGGAGTATAATGTATGTAATGTCCCCTGTTTAACCAGTTTGGATATATGTTGTCGTTAGCCTACTTCTATGTGGTCCCGGGGGCTAACAAGGACATGGACAGGATCTTGTGGTGTTTTGGCCTAGTCGATTTTGTTCTGGGGCCAACTAAGTTCGTTTGGAGGCATTTACAATGTGACTTACTATTTTTAGTAAGTCAGCCAGGCTAGCCGGATGATAATTTTGATGATGGGGTTGGATGTGTTTTTCTTAGCTCTTTCTAACGAGCTATCATTTGTGGTGTTTCGAGATCATTTGCTATGGAATTTTAATGCCGGAAGTTATTTAATAAAGTAACTTCAATTAAATTAATATTATAAGGTTACTTTATTATATTTTGTATTTATATGTGTGCCCAAGAGTGGGACACCAAATGATCTCCTTGGGACTTTAAAGTGATAAATGGAAACAATATATTAAAATGCAAATATGAGATTTAATCCCACATTGCTTGTGGAGTGGGGGTCGACCCTCTAAGAGGACTTTATATACAGCCATGAATGGGGTGTGGAGATATGAAGAGATTGATGAATTCAAGCTTAGTTTGGTTGGTTTGGTTGCTGGCTTTTGGAGACGAAATCCTCCATTGGTGACAATCCTTTCGCTCTTGGAAGACAGAGTCAAGGGATTTAAGATCTATTAGCTTCATACTGTGTGCATTCAGCTTCAATTTTTCAGCTACAGGTAAGATTGAAATTGTTCCATTTCCAAAGGCATATCATTGCAGACATTGAACAGCATGGACAGCAGATTTGGAGGTGAGATTTGGAGCAGGTTTGTGGGTAAACAGTGCTGCTACAGTGCATGTGAATAGTGCGCATGAACAATCCTCATTCTGTGTACTTGGAGGTCATATTTCATACCCTAACCGAGCAGCTATTAGATGGGTTGCTAAACTGGACATCCATCCTCAAATTTCGAACAGCAGCGATCATATTATTTCCAGGTTCTTCTACACCCGATTATAATAGTTCAATGAATGTATAGGTGTCATAATTATAAAGAGTTTTGCATATTCAGTCACTGTGTAACAGTCTTTGCACTACAAACTCAGTCACTTTTGTACACAGCTATATGAAGTTTGTATATCTTGAATAGAGGAATAAGTGTACGAAACATTTACGATCAGTCCATAAGAACTCTTTACATTGCATATTTGTAGTAGTGTTCAAGTGCCAAGATATTTGTCCTTGCTATTCTTCAGATCATATGGTCATTGTTTGGCAGAGAAGTATTATAACATCTGAACAAGAACTCAGAAATTATAAATCAGACTTTGCACACCAACTGTTTGACAAAATGTTGTTGAATCAAAACTAAAAATTTCAAGGTAGAATTAGTAGGGTATGTTACAATGTATTAAATAAATTTAACACATAAGGGATGAAAGTATTTAAATTAAATTTAAATACCTTGGGAAAGTGAACCTATTTAATTAAATAAGTAGAAGAATATGATTAATATAATTAATTAATAAATAAATAATTATAATGTAAAGGGAAATATTAAATAAATTAATATAGTGTTTGAGACGATTTTAAGCACCTACAACTTTATACTGCAGTACTAAAGCTTGTGGGTATCATCCCCAACCCAATTTTACTTTCTATTTGGAAGGTTTTTGGGTCACCAAGTCTATGTGTCAAAGTGTTATATATGCTTTCATGTTTTTAGTTTCTTATGCATGCAATTAGATCTGATTATATGCAAAGGATTAATTGAGTAATTGAAGATAAAAGTTTTAAAGTTACTAATTCACCCCTCCCCTCTCAATAACTTAGCCTTCAATAATATTTCTAAAAACTTTGTTTTTCCTATATACTATTGTAATTGGTAATCTAATTATAACTCTTGTTGTATTATCCATCCTAGCCTACAGACTTGACTTTAGAATCCTCATACTTTTTACTATCTTTCCTCAAGAGTGCACGTGCCAATATGACTTTGGTGAACTGTGCCAATCAAAACTCTAATTTTTCTAACATATAACCCATGTATCACTTAGACAAATTTCTAAGTTTACATTACAAAACATCATCTATATGATTTGCCCACTTTATACAGAAGATATGTTGCCATAAATACAACATCCAAAGTCTACCTTAACAAATTTTCCAACAAGATGAAGATGAGATTGAAATTTTAGAGTTTAGAAAGAAGAATGATCTATTATGAGAGTACATGAAGGAGGTTGTTGGTCCATTAGACCTTGACCATGTTGAGATTACCCTACTGGATGCCCTCAACAAACGAGCATGAACAATAAAACTTATTCATTTTTGGATGCATGAAAAAGATGGTGTCACAATTTTGAAAGATTGCATCATAATTTTAAAGATATAGGGGTACATATATTTGAAGAAAATACAAACCTTTTGAACAATATTCAGAAAAATGTTGATAGGTTGGATATCATGGTGAACCAATATATTTGGCTAATGGATGAAGTAGCCACTTAGACCAATGACCTAGAGGCATAAAAGACCATTAAGGGTCAAATATATCATATGCTATTATATATATATTTAGTGGAGGAGTTAGCTAAAGTAGATGAATGGATGGAGGTGATGATTGAGCTATATGAAGACATCTAGGATGTAAAGAAGAGGGCCCTTGATCAAATTTTGAAAGTTGATAGATAATATAGTGCATCTAGTTTGAATATTTTTGAAGATAACTCTAGAGCTCAATTATGCTTGGCTGAAGCAGTAGTGCAACATTTTTGAACATTGTTTGAAACTACATCCTCAAAAGATGACATTTGATGTATATTTAGAACTGAGGTAGCACTCAAAGAGTTAGACTCCAAACTAGAGGATTTTGCGGGGATCCGACAAGAAGTTAGTGAACATCGCTGATAGGTCAGAATAAATTATGAGTCCTATATTCTTGAAAACCTCAGCTATTGGTAGTATGCATAAACAAGAAAATTTTAGTAGCATGTGCATAAAACCATATCAAAATCAAGAAAACTACTAACTAATATTGTGTTTTAATACTAATGCAACCGATAAGAAAGAGTTCCTATACAATCTCAAAGTAACTCAACAAGGGCACCCATAAGAGGCCTTGTTGGTGTGCTTTAGATTTTTGGGATGTGCTATTGAATCCCAAGGTAATGAAAATGCAGTAATGAACATGCAACTAAGCTAAATGATGAAGAATGCTTCAAGAGATGGTTATGAAAGTAACCATTCTTGAGAGCACTTAATGGATAATGGAAGTGGATGTAATAAGAAAATCTAAGAGTTCAATTCTATCATGAATATGAAGAACAATGCAATAAGTAAACAACTACCAAAGGGTTAGTAGCAAAATGCAAATTACTAAGAAAACTCTAACTCTAAACTAGCATGATAATAATGCAAAATGAGGAAGATGAAGAAGGCTTGAGACAAGGGCTCTATTTATAGGTTTGAGAGAGGCCTTGGGAGGTGGCATCTATGTGGCATCCACATAGGTGCCACAAGGGAAACACATGGGATAAAGGAAAAGCCATGCAAAAGTCAAAAATAACCTTTATGGTTGAGAGGCTCAAGGTGTGCTCACACATGTGTGAGCAACCTTGGGGAAAGGAGTGGGAGAAAAAGGTGTAAGAGTACATTTTTGGAGAGTTTAATGAAGGGAGGCTTCTTGAGTCTTGTGTTTCTCACACATGTGTGAGCAACCACTTAGTTACTAAAGAGGTGATTAAGAGAGGTTTAGGATAATAAAGTGGGATTAGTTAATGGATAGGCTTAGAATGATGAGAGTGATGGGTGTAGACTAGGTTTTAGTATAAGATTAGGATTAAATTAAATAAGATTTAACTTAATCACAGGATTAAGAAAATTAATAAAGTGGAAGAAATAAAATAAAATAGGATTTATTTAAAAGGTGATTTATGGAGCATTATGTATTAAATAAATTTAATACTTTAGAGGGGATGTATTAAAATTAAAATTAAATACAATAGGGAAATGAAACTATTTTATTAAATAAATTTAATTAAATAAGTAGAAGAATATGACAAATATAATTAATTAATAAATAAATAATTATAATATCAAAAGAAATATTAAATGAATTAATATAACTTTTGGGACAATTTTAAGCATCTATGTTTTGCCCCTCTTTGATGTGGTGTTAGATTGACATTATATCCAATAAAAGAAAATATAGGTTGCCCTAGAGAGGATAGGAGTCCTAGGAGTTGTGTCATGATGACGACAGGGGAGGAGGGTGCCCCCTCGCAAAATAGAGCAAAAAATAAATTTTGCACAATTTTTGTGAAAAGGACTCTAGAAGAAAAGAAATGGTAGGAAAAAGGCATTTATAAACATTTTGCATGACTTGGGGATAAAGAGGGGTCAACATGGTCAAGGAAAGAGTACAAGCTAAAAAGAGCACCTTAGAGGGCCTATATAAGCCTTCGAGGGGATCAAGGAAGAGTCATTTGCACACCTAGAGAGCACAGAATCAAAGTGAAGGATGGATTCGATCGAGAAACTACAACTTGGAGAGCACATCCAGGAGCACTAGAGGTTGCCGACATGGGTCCACCAATAAGTCGACCATGCCTACTTGTCAAATTTTTTTAGCACACATTTAATTTTAGTATTTATTGTGCACTAAAAGGGTAGATAATGAGGTTAGGGTGGAGATGACAATTCTCTACTCCATCATCTTCGTGGATGAGAAAATTGGGTTACGGGCACTACAGAGACGACAAGGTTCATCTTGTCATCTTTGAAGATGACAGGGCTCATCCTGTCATCTATGCAAATGCCAAGAGGGTGACAATAATGGGTGGAAATGGGTTGGAGATGATGATCTCTGTATCATCATCTCCATAGATGACTTATAGTAGATGCCAACGAGAAACTGACGTCTGTGCATCCATAGGAGATGCCAGATTGATATCTCCATGGTTTGTTGTGTACACCAATCCATGTCTACATGGATTGACATCTCTACTTATCCATGTCTATGTGGATTTGTGTCTTTGCCAATTTGAATGAATCGACAGAATCGGGTGATGGGATGACCTAGGGGGGTGTGGACAAGGTAGGATACCCAATGCTTAGAGAAGCAAAAAGAGTAGAAAAAATAGATATACTGACCATTGCATGTCTATGCTGTAGATGAAGCCAGTGACATTTTGATCATGGGAGCACTACCCAGCAATGATGGTACTAGGAGAGATGTTCACAGAGGCAGAGTGAGGTCATGTGAGATTATGTAGTTTGGAGCATGTCTACGAGTGGCTTGATCTGAGAGCACATTTAGTGCAACTATTAGAACTTATAGAGTAGTGGCATACACCAAATTTGAGCTTTCATCTATCTACTAGAGAGGTGATAGTCACTCTTCTTGATGTGTGGTAGATTCTCTGAGTGTCGATCTATAGTAGATATCTAGAGTATGATTTAGAGGGCACATATCCCTATCTATGAGAGTGCTTTGGGTGCTGACGATAGAGACTACCAATCCAGAGATTATGGTTGATATGGAGAGAGGCATTAGAGCTAAGGTTGCTATGACTTGCTCTCTATCTAGCCTCACTAATGTGGAGGATGGTACCAAACCATGCTGGGCATGGGTTTCCAATCAGTTGGACATGAGTGCTAAGCAATCTTTTATAGGATAATGTTGTGGTCTTCTATTGGGGACATACTATCCTGGCTGAGCTATATCATGATCTATACATGTACACCTACAAGAATAATGAACCATAAGTCTAGGATTTACATTGCTGATGGTGTAGTTATGGGAGCACATAGGTGTGATGGGCCCTATTGTGAGGCATGATACTTGAAAATTTGGGGAGTCATATGCATGTTGGTATAGGCCACTGATCTAGTATACCTTGATCGAGTTAGCCAAATTTTGGAGATATCTAGATGAGATCATTATGTTTGACTGGACACCATACAATGGTGGCGAGTGATGGGGGCTACATTAGTAGCAGGAGGAGAGGATGATAGAGAGGATCAACTCTACCTTCCTTACATGTAGATAGACTATTGGATGATTAATTAGACCATTCATATTGTGATGAGATATATGCCCTCTAGGGTGCTGTGACAATTCAGACGAGTGCAAAATGCTGTGCCCAATAAATTTCTATATCCAACAGTATCCCAAGAGTATGGGACATTATGGGGTTATAGGACCATGTTGAGATTGTCCATGATGTCATGGTGAGGTATGCAGCTAGTACCTTGGGTGCATGGATAAAATCAGGGAGACACAGGGATGACATTTGCATACACATAGTGGTGGATGGCCCATCAGCTAGTATGATTCATAGTACTAGAAGCATAACTAATAGTAGAGCAAGCATAGGGCAAGGGAGATAGTACACGAGATGGGGGATAGGTTTTAGTGGTACCACTTCCACCACAAGGAGTACATTAGGGTCCTTGAGGGTGCAGAGTCTATCAGAGGAGAGGACCAGTACCAGTAGGGGCACTAGTAGGGTAGGGGCCATAGCCAAGGCCACAGGTACAGGGGCCACATGTGCAAGGGCCATAGGAATAGGTACCATAGGGGTTGCCTCTATAGGCAGATGTAGATACAGTGAGGGCAAAGTAGGATAGCCTCCAAACAAAGGTTTCTCGGCTACAAGCTAAGGTACAAGCAGAGCGAGTGAGGGTAGATAGTGCCTAGGAGGCCTTGGAAACACTATAGGCTAGGATAGATGTAGGAGAGTTTAGTGACTTTACCATGTAGGCTGAGATGGATGAGTTGGATGAGATAGACACTCTGCGGCAAGAGGTGGTCACCCTATTGGCAAAGAGAGAGACCCATTAGAGGCAAGTGGACAAGTATCATGGCCAGCGCAATATTGCCTGAAAAATGGTAAAGGCTGGGGGATGGTGACGATGATGTAGGAGGCCTTCACTACATGTCAACATGAGGCATGAGTCATGCGAGAGGTGGCCTACTATAGGTCTTTGTATCATGATGCCGTGCCAATAGATCAACATCAACTGGATTTTTAGAATGCATCTAGCTAATGGACCACATGGGGCCACTAGAGATTAGAGCTGTCAGTTGGACAGAGTAGGCCTCTATGAGGAGGGGGTATAGGAGGGGCTAGATCCTCATAGCTAGCTCCATGATTTTTATAGTGAGCTATTTTGACGTTGTGATGCAGATACAACAAATTTTTGATGATGCATTATGCACAATGTACTACATGATTCTTTTGTATACAGACTGTACATTACCACTTATTTTTTGATATATATAACATGATTTGATGAGCCTATATGTATATGGATGATTGTCTCTTATGCATATGATGTTGTTACTGACATTGTAATGCAGGATGTATGTGATGTTATGTTTTCTATGATGGATATATGATGACTAATGGGTGGATGATGCAGGTCTTATGGTGATATATGAAATGTGTACATTTTTTTATTTGACATGTATGGATTTACTATATGCTTTATGAGATGTATCATGATGTATATGTTACTAAATGTAATGGTTATAATGTATATACCTAATGGATTAATGTAATGAATAGTGGGATCTAATAATGAATGAAATGTCTAATGCAATGAATGTAGTAATATGACAATGAATGTATCCTAAATGAAAATGTTAGTAACAAAAAAAGACCCTAAGTATGAATGCAATGTAAAATGATGCAAACTTAAAGTGTAAATATGAATTATGGAAATGTAATATGAATGAACCTAATGAATGAGCATGTGTCAAACTTTTCACTCATAGGAATCAAGGAGCTTAGCATAGGAGGGGGGAATAAATATAACCATTGTCTCAAGTAGGTTGTAATAAAATCCTATACTACATGAATCCTAGCTACATGATACTGAGGGATTCAATTGTGTTTATATGGGAGAGCACACCCTAATTTGATTTTGCAAAAGGAGTTATACACTTAAGTACCATATGTTATAGAAGAATAGATGAAAAGGTTCCTTTGTGTGGACTAAACTCTCAACACAATAGAGACTTTAGAATGATAGATGTAGTTTTCATAGTCATTTTGGAACAAATGTCATCTACGCCTAAGGCTAGGCACACTCAAATTCTTTTAAAGATCTTTGGTGGAAAGTGTGCTAACCTGTTTCCCCCAATGAGCAATGCATAACCATAACTTGAAACTGACATACATGTACTAAAGAATAAAAAATAGATCATACCACAAACAAAATGTGTAGTCAATTGGAGCCATTTAGGTGATACCAAAATATGGAAGATCAAGGCACACTGTAAAATGCTACTACTAACACACAAAATGAAATCAACCAAAAAGACACCACATGACCAAGTAGTCATTTAGTCCATAGTTCCTACCAAGAACGTTAAGTCTCAAAGGTGAAGGTGGTAATGCCATGTATATGAAGGATTCATCCTATCAAAGTGTGTTTGTCTGATGTTGTTGTTGCAAATGTTTGTTGGAAAGGGCTATGAAAAGAATAATTTTCTCAAATTTTTAAGTCTCAAATGCTGATTTTGTTTAGTTTTTTTTTGCAATCAGTGTTGTGGGAACAAGCTCAGTGTAATGGGAGGAGAACAAACACTCGACAAGAAAATGCCTCGCAGACTAGAGGTCTTTTGAAAGATGGAAGTAAATAGATGCCTCATAGGAAAAAGGTCTTTTATTGGATGCATATAAAGTACAAGTCAGACAGGAATTTTGCATAAAGATGGGATGAAATGGGGATAAATATGTTGAAGGGAGATGAGCCTTATAGATAATGGACCAACCAACTTTTTTCTCTTTTTAGTCATTTCTTTAGGAACATTTTACAAATGTTTTTGGAGTTTCTTGGTTTTTTGTATTTTTTGTATTTTTGTGGAACTAGAACAACAATGTATAGGAACTACAGGACTCAAGCATAGAACCACTTGAGGTGTTGGATATTTACAAGCTTACAGAGTGGATCTCCCTTTAAAGTGGCAATCTGATATGCCCCAAAACAATATTTGGTTGTAATGATAACATACCAAGCCAATTAGCTTCAAACTTTCCTTTCTTTTCATAGTTCTATAGGTTCCTCATGTTATGTTGCAAAACTAGGTCACCCACCTCAAATTCCTAAGGTTGGAATTTTTTGTGAAACTAGAGTTGAAGATGATTTTGATACACACAGAGGTGGTTTAGGGCATTGAGGCATCTTTCATCGAGGAGCTATAGCTCTTGCAAGCGAGAAACTCAGTATTCTTCTTCGAACATTAGATTCTTGAGAGAGATTTTGAGGGAAGGGAGCTCAATTTCAATGGGTAAAATAGCCTTAGAACCATAAACAAGGGAAAATGGAGTGGCTCCTATGGGGGTACAGATGGAGGTGTGATAGGCCCAAAGAGCGAGAGAAATTTGGAGGTGTCAGTCATGGCCAACTACATCAATGGTCTTCTTTAGGATTTTCAAAATAGTTTTATTGGTTGTTTTAGCTTGGCTATTTACTTGGGGGAAGTATTTGGTGGAAAAATACTAGGTGATTTCAAATTTCCTACACAATGTGGTAACTTCTTGATTTTTGAAATGAGTTTCATTATCAATCATGATGTCTTGAGGGATACCAAAATGATAGATAATGTAGTTTAAGATGAACTTTGAAACCTATTTTTTGGTGTTGTAGGTTAAAGGAATAGCCTTGACCTACTTTGTGAAGTACTTGGTGGTGACACTAATATACTTGTAGCCATTTGAAGAAAAAGGCCATGGTGTGATGGTGGGCTAAAGGTCTTGGTAGGAGTGTGTATCAAATCTCCATGTTGCTGACAAGGAACACATCTTTTCACAAAATGATAGGCATCCACTTCCACAGTAGGCCAATAGTAACCTATTCTGAGGAGATTTTTTTCTAACGTTAGGCCACTAGAATGGGCACCACAAATTTCTTAGTGAACCTCTTCTAAAATTGTTCCGACTTCATCTAAATTGAGACACCGAAGGAGGGTTCCATTGAAGTGTTTAAAAAAAAATGTATCACCTAAAATAGTATATCAGGCAGTGTGATGGATGAAGGTTTTGCTTTGGTTCATGGAAAGGGCCATGGGGATCATTTTGTGATGAAGGTAGGAAAAAATTTTAGAGTACAATGGAGACTTAGGATTGAAAATCTCACACATCAGCTCTAATTCAGGTTGCTCATAAGTAGGAAGAAAAAGATTCTCAACAAGAAACTCACACTTAAGATTTTACTCAGGCATGGCGATCATGGAGGCAATGGTGACCATAGCATCTGCTACTTTGTTATTAGTCCTTGGTATCTACTAAAAGACTATCTGAGTCAAGTGTTGTTTAAGATCTTCAACTATCTAGTGACATGGTAACAAATTTTCATCCTTTGTTTGGTACTCATTTGTGACTTGTTTAATGACCAATTGAGAGTCTTTGAAGACAAGAAGGCTCTTAATATTCTATCTAATAGATTGATAGAGCCCTATTACTAATCCTTCATACTCAACTATGTTGTTTGGGTAAGGGAATGAAATTTTATAAGACTTAGAAATAAGGTCTCCTTACAATGTAACAAAAAAAATCCCTGCCCCCGCTCCTTTTTGTGTGTAGAAACCATCAAAACATAGTTTCCATTGTGTACTAGGGGTAACAATCATAATTGTGTCATCTAGAAAATCTACTATAATAGGATGGTCTCCTTGAAGAGGAGCTTCAACAAGCTAGTTTGCAATTACTTGTCCCTTAATGGCCTTGCGATCCTTGTAGATAATGTCAAATTCACTTAAAATCAAAACCCATTTTGCATCTCAACCAGTGAGGGAAGCTTTTGATAGAAAATATTTGAGTGAATCTATCTTGGCAATGAGGTGTGTAGTATGATTAAGCATATAATGGCATAGTTTCTATGTGCAAAAGACTACTGCCAAACAAGCTTGCTTAATAGTAATGTAATTCAACTCATAGCCAACTAATGTTTGACTCAGATAGTTACCTTTGTCATCTAGTTGTGCCAAAAGAGCACCTAAGGCAACTAAAGTGGTAGAAATGTATAGAATCAATGGTTATCCTACAATTGGAGGGACTTGAACTAGTGGATTAGCCAAGTATACTTTAACTCGCTCAAATGCTTTCTGACATAGGCAATCCCATTGAAACTTAGTGTCTTTTCAAAGAAAATGTTGCAGTGGATGAACCTTATCTACTAACTGGGACACAAACCATCTAATGGATTGTAATCGTCCTTGAAAACTATAGAGTTGTTTCAATGTAGTAGGTGGAGGCATTTCCATGATGGCCTTCACTTTGGAAAGATCTACCTCAATGCCTCTTCTTAACACTATATAGCCTAACAACTTGCCTAATTTGACCCCAAAAGCACACTTCTTTGGATTAAGGTGCACTTCATATTTCTCCAACATTTAAAAAATGGTGGTGAGCACATCAATGTGGGAATTACTTGTCTTAGAATTTCCTAGAATATCATCATCATAGTCCTCCATTATGACATGTAGAAGATCATGGAAGATTGTAGTCATTACACATTGATAGGTGGTGCTGACATTCTTCAAGCTAAAAGGCATGACTTGGTAACAAAAGGTTCCCATGGGGTAGTAAATTCCATTTTATGTTGATCTTCTTCTACAATTTTGATCTGATTGTAATCACAAAAACCATCCATTAAAGACAACATTTCATGTCCAATAGTCAAATCAACTATGATGCCTATGTTAGGAAGTGGAAAATCATCCTTAGGACATTTGAGATTTAAATCTAAAAAAATTGAATTGATGTAGATGCCCCAAATGCTTTTCCTATAGGAACAATGTTAGAAACCCACTTAGGATAATCAATAGGTTAGATGAATTTTTCCTCTAGCATTTTTTGCAGTTTTGCTTTGACTAAAAGTGCTACCTTAGGATGCATCTTGCACAACTTTTGTTTCATAGGTTTAATCTTTGGATCTAGTACTAAGTGATGCATAACCAAATCTATGTCCAAACTAGGTATGTCTTTGTATGTCCATGCAAAATTGATTTTTCCTTTTTGTAGAAACTTAGTTATCACTTTTTGTTCTTCGAGACTTAGGGTAACTGCAATGTAGGTGATTTGTGGATTATCTACTATGCCCAAGTTAACTAGAATTATGTCCTCATTCAATATAGATGAATTTTCTAGTGGTAAATATCTAAATGGCAAGTCAACCTCTCCCTCTTTTGGTGCCTCTAGGAGGTTTTCACTAGAAGATGCATCCTTTATTTTGTCTTTTTCCTCATCCAAAAGTGCTCTGAAAGAGTTTTCACTAGAGGATGTTTCTTTTATTTTTTATTTTGATTTCCTTTTTCACTTTTGCAATTAAGAGAGTTGACTTGGCTACTAAAGTAGGATTCCTCATTGTATAGGTCTCATGTTCATAATCTTGGAGATTCTTAAGGCCAAAAACTACCATCACTGCTTTGTCAGAGTTACAAATATCAAGAGCTAGTGGTGTGTCCTAAAGCTCTCAGTCTATCGTGTCAGGGTTGGTGAGAGGTAATTTGGTAGATGAAAGGTTTTCTATGGTAGTATTATGGACATAATTATCTAGGTCATCTTAAATATATTAGAAGGAGATTTTGAGGAATTCCTCCTCCTCGGTCTCATAATTAGGTTCAACTATACAATAGTTGTCATCAAAGGAAACCTTGGGTTTAATGGAGCCTAAACTATGTCCTTTAGGATAATTATTAGCCTCAAGGGGTTGTCTAATTAAATCTTCTTTAGGTCCAAGGCTGGTGCCATGATATCCCATGTTTTCAATGATGGGAGGAGCCTTAACATACTTATCTATAGGAAATTCCACAAGCTCATCTTTTCCATCAAAATGTAGCAAATCTATGATATTAGATTCCATGTGTTCATCACTAAGTGAATGCTAATGTTCAAATGTTGTCTTATTAAAATGCATAATATCTTTATTTATAGAAGGTGGTATTTGGGAAGGTTTTCCAAAGGATCGAGGGGAGAGTGGTAGTTTTCCAACACACAAGGCATTTTCAAACTTATACTCTCCCATTCCTTGGTCAACAAAAGTAACCTTCTTTACTATAGTATTGACCTTAATATCTTCAACCTTCTTTTTTCCTTTATAGGAATTGGAATCACTATTAGATAACTTTGGTACTGTTGTAGAGGGTGATTATGTTATTGTGACAGATCTAGTTATAATCTTAGCAAACTCATTAACAAGACAAAAATTTGTCAGGGCACCCTCCAATCTCTTACAAAAAGAAAAAGATAAAGGATTGCCTAGAATTGTGACTTCTCTTCCTTGGGGGGAAATTTCAAGCATTGATGATATGTAGATGGTAGCACTTTGAGTGTGTGTATCCAAGGTCAACCAAGCAAGATGTTATATTGTAAGTCTAAATCTAGGACATGGCATTCAATATTTATTACACCTGGCCTAACCTTTAGTCACTAATACATTAGGGGCCAATTTGCGACGCCAATGTGTTTTTTGGATTTTTTTTCAAATATAACCCAACAATGTCGCAATTGCAACGTTAGGTGTCACAATTGCAACGGAGTCGGGCTCTAATTGAAGAAAAAAACATATATATGCACCATACAATATATGCACCACATTTTCAAACATTTTCGTCGTGTTATCTATGAGTAGCACGCCTTGCTTTAGGATTCTAGTAGGTTTATTAATGCCAGCCTATAGAGGTTGCTATATTTTCTCGATTTGCTAACTAGAATTTCTTATTCACAATGGCATGAGTGGAGGGGGGCTAGCAAGCTGATTAATTAATAGGCAGCTTCAGTCAAGAATTCACAGATCCTTGGAAAACTATAGAAAGGTGGGGGGCACTAATGCCATTAACTTCTTTTAGCAGGTTTATATAGAGGCGAGAGATCCAGATAGCTAGGTGGTACTGGTGCTGCTTCAACTGAATCTACTTTGATTGGATAGACTTTTAGATCGACTTCTGCTGGTCCTATTGCTATTGGTGGATATGATGGGTATGGCTCTCGATCTAGATATGCTACGACTATGCCTATAATTATTTATTTTATAGGCTATGCTATCTTAATTGATTAGTTAGTAGATTAGCAAGGCACCCTAGGTTAGGATCGAATTTGTTGGTTGGGGTATCTCTACTCTGCCCATCGGAGATTGTTTATCCAGTTCTCGCCCCATCAATGTGCCGCTAACTTTGTTGGAAGGTGTTGAGCCCTAGAATTTTATGGGCCAACCCAATCTAACTGATTGATCGGTTCAGGTTGAAGTCCTCTACTATTCTATATATGGTGCACCTCCATAAACTATTTGTGTTGCAAACCCCTATTTAGCTCACCTTTCTACATATACCTCTTTTAGGAAATCCTCTGTAAAAAGAAAGATCAAATCAAACTACACTTCTAGAAAATACAAGGCATACTGCCCCATTCAATTTTAGTCAAATGAGCCTTGACCTGGGTAAATTTTTTTTTCTATCTCAACTCTCTTATATATCTCTTTCAAGTAATAAAAAGACCCAACTCTAAAAAATACTGTACAAAGAAATCTAATCAATCTTGACCTAATAAGCCTTCACTGCATCAAGAATTGAGCTTTGATCCCCACCATGTCCCCAGACATAGCAAAACAGTGTTCATTTTTCACAAAGTATGTCTTGACCCTAAAATGTTACAAGTTCTCTATTTGATGACAGTGAAAGCTGGATGTTAGGAGGTCACCATTAACACTTGTGCACACAAAGAAATAATATAATAGATTATATTCCAACATATGATCTTGCTCGTGCAACCTTTTAAAATATAACATTATTCAAAAATTAATTCCATTATGCATGAATAAGGTGCAAAATACAGCTTCCATAACAATTAAATGAACTTTATACAAGAAAAAGAATATGTACTTAGCTCCAATAGAATCCATTGTGTAGATAAATGGTTTGTTGTCATCTCCTAATCTAGCAATCACTGGTTGACAAAAGTATGGACCAAACCTAAGAAAAGCAACTAGAATTAGCTTTCAAAAATGAGTAACTCACTAAAAATATTTTAATTCACTTGCAATACAATCACAACTAATCTGTTATGGGCAAATATAAAGAAGCAATATGGCACAACATTTAAGACACTTTTTCACATAAGATAGATAGCCCATATTCATAAAATTCCTATAAAATTTTTCGATAACGCTGTTAACAACATAAATTTAGCTTTGATATTAAGATCTAGAGTACCAAAACCTATATTTCCATACACACATAATTGTGTGCACAGGAACACAAGTGTACATAGTAGTTCTCTGTTAGGTGAGAAATGATTGGATGTAATTGCAATATCCTCCCATGCAATATTTACAAACTATCATGTTAAAAGTGTAACGATGTCCCCTATTGATTTTTACCCAAAGTAAGAATTTCACAACAAACTTTGTGTACAAATTGTTCTCTATAATTAAACATATGATAGCTATTGAAACTTAAAGTAAATAAACAACTAAATTACTAACATTTCATATGTAGACATAATTTATAGTTTTATTTAGAATAGCCAACCATATTAGGGTTTGAAAGGGTGTCCTAGAAAAATTGCCACAACTAATCCCAAAGGCAGGATACAACACCCCTAGGCCCACAAGTGGCAAGAACACATCCACCCAACATGGTGTGGTCTACTTACAAGGGGAACCCATCTTTGCCCTCACTACTCATGTCTCCTTATTAAGCCATATATGATAAATTCTAACCTTTAGTTCACTTCTACAAGCAACCATTGTAGACATTGGAAAGGAAAGAACAATAGGCTGCTCTGGAACTTTCCCCACAACAAAGCCCAAGGGCATGATACAATGCCCATTGGCTCATGAGTGGCAAGAATACGTCCATCCAACATGGGGTGGTCTATTTAAAAGGGGAACATATATCTTCCCTCCCCCCTTGTATTTCTTTGCTAACCTATACATGATTTTTTTGTAGGAGAATATCAAAATTTGATAAACAGATAAAGAATCTATGTTGTTTGGTATTTCACATCATTAACTATACCAAATTCATAAGATATTATAAGTTAGACTGCATCTTCATCATACATATCTTAATAATTGCTACAACACATAATGCCTGCTGTATCCAGTACTGATCTAATCCAATTTCTTGATTGTATCATTTGAGCTATTATTGAGTGATGATTTAAGTGATTGTTGATTAGATTATTGATGTGTGATGATGTAATAAATTCTGGTCTGATACATTTTTTAGCGATGATTGAATGAATACTGATTTGATAGAGAGATGCTTAATTGCTGAATTATTTATTTTCATAGTCCCAAGATGAAGTTGTGATTGATGTGATTTGATGATTTTTTGCTTGATCTTGCTGATTGATTGATGCTTGGTTTCTTGAGGGATTAATGATTGATGGATGAATTAAGGATTTGTTTCAACGGAGCCATGAGTGATGATTGATAAGTCACCCTTCCAGGCTTGGAATGAATTGTCCTTTGTGCTTTTTTGGTATAAGGAATAAAGGATCACCACCTTTAATTAATTGAGTTACTATGTTTCAATTTTTCCTTTGAGAGTAACATATTATCCCCCAAATTGATCTCCCTTGGGTGTACTCTTCAAATGAAACATTCTCCTACTTATACCTTGCATGTGAGGGAGAGTCACACCTCTTCATCAAGTTTTCCCCCTTTGCAATGTGTAATTTCCTTTTCCTAGTTTGCCTTACAGTTCACCCTAAATTCACAAATCCAAATTAGATAATAAAAAAATTATAGTCAGAGATATAACTCTAACCTAAAAATAAGATGAAATAAGCTTGTCTTGGAACCTGCAATCAATTAGATAATAATAATATAATCATAATGTATGTAATACACCTATTGTGAGATTTACACATCATTGCCACATTGCAAATGGAAACCACCCTCTTTTTGCTTTAGTGGTGGAGATAGTGCTCTTAATTGGTCTTAGATGGTCTTGGTGGAAATTTCTAGGTCTCCAAGTTGAAAAGATGAGTTTGGGCAACTTTGGCCTACTAAGTAGTTGAGTTTGTCCAGGGTGTGAAGGTGTGACCAAGAGTTGGGCCAAACTAATCAAGGACATGGAATTGAAATCAAGGGATTTGTGATGAAATGAGTTAGAACCTTTTGAAAAATGCTTGTTCCAATGAGTGATAAGTGTTCCATTTATTCTCATGAGAGATGGATTCATGTTGAATCACTACTCATGAAACATGGGTCAATGAGTTTGACTCAAAATCACATAGTTAAATCCTAATAGCAATATCACAGATTTTAGAATGCCTGCAAATACTCTGAACATTATAGTAGATAAGCTTGATGATGATGGTTGTAAGGTTTAGGCTGAAATTTATTTTAAAGTTCAATTTGGAATATGGTGGTTCTACTTATCTTAATCTTTATTTTAAGTGTTCAAGTGAAATATAGAATTGGGTTTAGTGTTAGGGTTGAGATTTGATTTGGTGTAAGGTTTATATGTAATAAGGATGTATATTAATTATTGGGAAAAATAAATAAATAAATATGTATATGTAATTATTTGATAAGATAATAATTAATATTGTAAATTATTAAAAATATTATTGATATATAGTTAGCGAAGTTTCAATACAAGATTTATGGTTAAAGTTCATATTGGTTCATGGTTTAGCATTCAATTAGACTTGGTGGTGATATTAGGGTTCAATATAGTTTATTGTTTCATTTGGTTTTCAAGTTTAATGTGGTTTAATGTTAGGTTCTTGATTTGGTAGCAAGAGCCTACAACACAACTTCAGCTATTTACCATTAAAAAAATTCTTGATTTGGCATGGGATCAAACTTCAAAATGGTTTTTTTTGTTAGGGTTCAATTTTTATTTTATTGGGGTTAGGGTTGAGTTTCCTACTTTTCCACCAGGTGCATCTCAACCTCTTCAGTTATATCTTGTTGCACGGGAGTTTCAAAATTTTCAAGTCTTTTTTCACTAGAATCAACCTAAATAGAGTCATTATGGTTATATGAATGGATTCTTTGCCTTAGAACACTAACATCTTCAAAATCCCATATGAAATCTATATGACCATTTCATTTCTTCAATATGCCCTATGGATGTCCCTATCTAATTATATATCTTTTAATTGCATATAATAACTAATTTATGTGATTTTTCATGACTATGTTTGACTCATATAATTGTGATCTCTCTAGCACTATAATGTCATTTAATATGTCTTGCTAAAGCTTGTAAATTTTGTTCCTTTTGCCATGTCATGTAATATGTCTTTCCTTGTAGCTTATATGTTTTGAAATTGTTTTTAGGCCTTGTAGCTTGTATAATTTGATTGTTGGAGAGCTTCTACAGCTAAGCAAAAAGGCCGTTGCACGAGTTATAGCCGCGTGCTTAGCCTGTATGAAAATTGTATATATTTTTTATCTAATGTATATTTTAACTAGACTTGTAGCTTATATGTTTTTAAATTGCTATTAGGCCTTGTAGCTTGTATGATTTGATTGCTAGAGAGCTTCTACAGCTAAGCAAGAAGGCCATTGCACGAGTTATATAGTCGCGCGCTCAGGTATGAAAATTGCATATTTTTTAATCTAATGTATATTTTAACTAGATTTTTAGCTTATATGTTTTGAAATTGCTGTTAGGCCTTGTAGCTTGTATGATTTGATTGCTGGAGAGCTTCTATAGCTAAGCAAGAAGGCCGTTGAACTATATTAAAGGTAGCTGCACTTCATTTATGAGTCTAACATGTTTTTTTAATACTTAAAAGGTGGAATCTCCAAGAGAAAAAGTTGAAGGATGATTTTGTAGAGAGCATGAGCCAACTCTTTGGACCTCGTGCATTCGAGAGAAACAAGCTCCTTGAAAAAGTTGGTTTATGTTTGAAGTATATTAGGGACTAGTACATAAAATTTTTATATGATAACCCTAGGTACAAGCATCTGCCCTATGTTCCTGAGGCTGAGTGGCAGGCTCTAATTTTGGATGGAAAGTATAAAGCTGACAAGAAAAATGCAATTACACCAGTAGAGAGTACACCAAGGTATGTGATACTATTGAGAATGTAATTATGTACTAATTAACCTCTATATTTATACTATCTAACATATTTCAAACTTTTCATAGATTGCCTGACACATCAAAGGCAACAAAGGCGAGACTAGAAAAGCACGGGACACACAAGCTCAGCTCTGGTGGTTTTTTGAAACTTCAAGCACGAGTTATAAGTATTCCTGATCCTCAACTTTTGCAACTTTTGTATTTCCTTTTGATATTTTAACTACCCTCCATTGGTTGATGAAAAAATGCAAGTAAAATTCACCATACCACGCAAAAATGCACGGCTCAGAGTTCAAGAGATGCCTCATAGAAGAGGATAAGAGAATTGGCTTCCAACAAGGCTATAGAGCCGTGGCTAAATGACAATGAGCTGAAATCAGTGTGGAACGTTCTAATAATGATGCATCTATGCCACAGGTAAATAAGCTAAATGAAATTTATTTCAAATTGAATACTTTACAAATTAGTCTATTTGACGTTAAGTTCCAATATAAAGTGAGTATATCTGTTTTAAGCAAGCAATGATAACAATGCGTAGGATGTTGGAATGCAGCCTGACAATCCTTCTACACAATCTTTGAATGCTGAAGGTTCTCATGATGTACATCCCAGTGGTGGAGGTATACATTTGCTATTAAATTTTTTATATGTAATTGCAATTGGTGTTTGGATTAACATAACATTTTGTATAGTAGTTGTAGAGGATCGAGGGGTCGATGTTCATGAGCGTGTTGAGTTTGAGTCTAGACAAAATGATGTGGTCAGATCAGGTAAAGAGCACCATAGTTATGTTATTTAAAAAAATTAAATACTTGTAACAATTATAATAAATTATTTTTAATTTAACTCTTTTATTTGTTATTGCAGAGGACCCCGCTTTGCAACAGCATAGGAATTTGAGATCATCAAGAATAGAGAAAAGAACAATTGATGAGGGGGGAATTGATGATGACACTGATGCTCCTCTTAGAGCTTACATAGAAAAAAGAAATAGAAAGAAAAAAAAGAAATGATTGTCATCTACATACCTTAATTGATAATGAGTGAATTTTATGTCTCAATGAATTTAATTATGTGGTAATGAATGTTCATGAATTATGTTGCAAAATATTGATGAATGTTACATGTTTACAAATCTAATGTGTTAATGAATGTTATCATTTGATATTGATTGAATGCTACATTTTATTAATGGTTGAAAGAATGAATGAATGTTAGATGTTAACAGGGAATGTAGAGTGATGTTAGGGGGAGGGGGGTGGGGCCAAATGAGTTTCCACCTTCACGTGGTTGGCCCTATTTAGTAGAGAATATTAAACTATTCTCAAAACAAAGTGAAGCTCACGTATAGGAAACACTGAAATGCTGTTTACAAGCCTTGTGCTTGATCCACCTTTTAGTTTCAGACTGCATTCTATCATATTGAACTAATGTTGACCAAATTTCTCCATGAATTACTAGATGACTCACCATCTTGCTACTATAATTCTAGCCTCTATAGAAACATTGAGCAAACATTGACATATAGAGGGCCTGTGATAGTGCCTCATTTAGTTTGATGCAACATCTAACTAGTACCTTTTGAAAATCCTTCAGCAAGTTTGGATGAGCATTTGTTAAATAAAAGCCCAAGGATTTTATGTGGAAAAATTCAATTAAAGGAAGAATTCTAATTGAATCTAGAAATCCATGACACTTTATTTTGTGGAAAAATTCTTTCATGTGTCAACTATTTCTTTGTTTCTTTCACTCTTTTGTATTTCATAACCAGTAATTATGTAGGACTTGCAATTCCTATACACAGGTAAGACACCGTCAGCTTTTCCATTTCTTCCAAAACCTATTAGGAAATGGTGTGTTGCATAAAAATGTAACCAAAGGAAAACACTAAACAACTAATGCATCTTCCTACATTATCATGCAAAACCTCAAAATATGAAAGAAAACAATGTAAAATAAAGATAACATGAACATCAAAATAGCACTATGAAAACCTCATGAAACCATCAAGTCTAGATGATTTCATTGCTCATGGGATGTGGTTGCTCACAAGTCCAGCAGCATAACAATAAGGTAGATAGTGGTTTCTTGAAAATGAGGAGAGGGCTCTCCATTTATAGGAAAATGGATGCAACAGACGACTAAGATCGAATGCAAGATGGAGGGCTAGGATCCCTCAGGATTGATTCTCATGCAAGAGGACAAGTGTGCAAGGGGTGTGAGAAGGCATGGCTTCTCACACATGTGAGAGACAACTTGAATCTCATGCAAGAGGACAAGTGTGCAAGATACATGCAAGACATGAGGGATGAGGAAAGTGTGAACATCTCTCACACATGTGTGAGGATTCCTCACACATGTGTGAGAACACACTTAGGATTAAGAGGTGATTAGCTAGGATGATTAGGAAAAGAAAGCATGATTAGGAAGTGGGTTGGTTTAGCATGATGGGTTAGGTAGGATAGTGAGGTTAGGTGAGGGTTAAAAGTAGGAGCCATGTGCTCAAATAGGATTAAATGTAATATTTAATTCCAAATGGGATTTAGGCAAGGAATTAATTTAGTAAATGACATACTTAATTAAAGTGAAAGGGGTTAGATGCAAGTGGGAATAGGTTAAGATTTAAATCAACCTTAGTTTATTTAAATCAAAGAAAGGGGAATATAATTAAATAAATGTAAATTTATTTAATTAAATAATAAGGTAATTAAATAAATAATAAATATTTATCTAATTGGTCAGGAAATGGGTTTTGGACAAATTTAAGTGTCTACAAATGGTATTCAGGCTATTACAACAAATTGCCATAATACTTTAGTATTGATTTAAGAGTGAGACCAAGATGGTATTCACATGAAGGTCAATACTTAGGCTATGATAAAAGTATCTTAGGCTATAAATTCTAGACATTGTCATTCAAATTCATAAAATGAAATCAATCAATCGAATAAAATATTTTTGAGATATGTATTGACTAGAACTAACATATTTCATCTAGGCTATTGAGAACTACAATATTCTTAGTAATGCTTCAACCTTCTTCTCCTCCAAACTTGGCCATCATAAAATAAATTTCTGGTTCTTTAGTTAGGTCAGCACTTGACTCCCATCCACTGCTTAGAAATTGTAAATTGAAAATTTCTGTCTTGCTCACCTATACATGTGCCATGCCGAGTTATTCAATTGATGTCTTGATTCTTCTTTTATGTTATTCAACTGATGTCTTGAATCTTCTTTTTCAAATTTTTTACTAAGCCTCTTGCTAGCATTCTTTTAGTAGACTCCTCAACTTTCTTTCTTTTAGTAACTTTATTTTTCAACTAAGAGATAAAACATCTTATATTTTCTTCAATATTTTCTGAGGTCGTCTTGGTGATTATTCTACTCCACAAGTTTCAAAAAAATAATATGATTTGAATATGAGTGCTAAGATAAACCCACAATCCATCAAATGAAGAAAATACTTTTTCTGGACTTGGTTGTCCGTGATGCTAACATTTCACACATAATCAAATCCAGAAATAGCATACACTTAAAGTGCAATATAATTAGGAAGAGGCCACCATTTCAAGAGATATGAAGAAATCTTACTTATTAGAATTCATAAATTATTTGGCTCATCATTGTTAATTGCTTTCAATATAAAATTGTTCTAAAAGGTAGCTTGATTTGAAAGCTCTGAATATTACAAGTTTACTGACATAGCAATACAAAACAATTTGGATAGCATATGATTTACAGGTATTTTGGATTATGGGAATCAAATAATTGGAGTAATTTAATTAGAAGAATGCTGTATCTTTTACTTTTTGTTTTAGAGATCTGCTACTCTGTTTTTTTTTTTTTTTCCGCAAAACTCACTAGAATAAATTATATATTTTGTAGGTGAAACATTTAGTGATGTAGTTGGTAGCCAATACTATGTAGCTCATAAGGTGCATTACAAGCATTATGGTCAAGAAGCTGACATGTGGAGTGCCGAAGTCATTCTATACATTTTATTGAGTGGAGTTCCACCATTTTGGGCAGGTGAATTTTTTGAAACATTTTCATGCTTTTTATTTTTAAGAGTTATGCATCTAAATTATTGCTGTTTAATTTTGCCTACTCTACTCACAAATACACACAACTTCGTAAAAGTCATAGTTGACGTGGTGTGTAAAATAGGCATCCTATTACAAGTGAGCTTCTTCGAGGATAGATCATATTCTATTTTTATTGGCAGCTTTTTATACTTATTTCTTGATAGGGTAAACATGCATGCAGGCTCAAATGCGAGATTTATTTGGATTTGTGGAAACAAGACAGAAGCTTTTAACTCTGAAGCCTAATCAACGTATGAATTGGATTGGATTTATAGTTGCACATCACTTGAATTCTAAGTATGTATCTGCACTTTTTCATTACTTAGAAAGTGTTTGGTGCTGTTGGTATGGTATAATGCAAAGCAATTTACTGATTCTACAGTTATGAGTATCAATATGCTTTGTGTGTCTTTTGCAAGCATGCTCTTTTAAAAGATCAGATGTGCTTTGCAAAATGGGTAATAATATGTAGCTACAGCCTATAGTGATTGCAATTGGATATGCTCAAATGATGATGCTTATATAAATGATTTATCTGTAATAATTAATATAAATAAACTAGCTATGATAATAGTCAACTAAGTTACCTATTCAGATGCAGATTTGGAAGTGGAAGTGTGATGCATCTGTATATATATATATATATAATATAATTTTGCTAAATATTATTATATATATATAATTTTGCTAAACATTATATTGACCAAAGAAACTGTGAGTACTCAGAAACTATATATTGACCAAAGACATTACTGAGTAAACTTTGGTTCAAGTTTTAGAAAATTCATTAATAGATGGGTAATGACGATAAAAGACATTACTCAGATATGTTAGTTTTGATGGATCTTCTGATAGATAAAACAATTGCAATAAATGAGTGAACAACAGATGGTCTTACTTGTATTATAGTAGTGCAGAGAATGGCTTCAATTAAGTATGACCTTAGTCTGAACTGGTTCTGAGTCTGGACCCTTTGAATTACAAATATTGTGAATAGTATGCTGACTATCTTCATGTTCTTGCATGTTAGTCCTTAATGAAGATATATTAAAATATAATATTGATATATTTCCAAGATTACTAAGAGTCTTATGACTAATATATATTTTTTGATCGCTAGGAGTCTTATGCCGTGTATTGATATTTCTCCACAGCAATCTGCTCTGCTCATCTATTTACAAAGGCAGAGAGCCACAACCACCCTAGAGTCATGGCTCTACGTGGCCTTTGGCCATGTAGAGACATGCCTCTTCGATGGTGTGTTTCCAAACTAACAAACTACCAAGAACAAACCTTCGATATATTAAAGTGCCGATTCATGTATACTTATGACATTAAGATGAAATTGTTGAAAGAATGTCAGAAGATGAAATTGCTGGCCTAAGGGAGATGTTCAAAATGCTAGATGTAGACAATAGTGCAACAATCACTTTTGAAGAACTTAAAGAGGGCTTAAAAAGAGTAGGTTCAAATCTCATGGAGTCAAAAATACGACAGCTCATGGATGCGGTAAATATGAAAGGATAAAGAGACTCTATGGGTGAAACTAATTTTTGAGTTTATGAAATTCTAGATTTTGAGAATATTTTCATTGAGAATCTTGGCTTCTAGGAAATGCTACACATTCTTGACTTAGTTATATTGGTATGCAAGTTTGCTTCTTACTGAAATGTAATTGTCATAGCATGAATTGGGTCATTTATTTTGTACTTCTTCCCATTTTAGTTAGGATAAAGTTTCAAGTATTATTTTTATGGAATTAAAATGCTCTTTCCTTCTAAATGCTGCATTGGTTATGGCCGGGAAAATAGACATGCTAAGCAGTAGGAAATTAAAAGAGCAATCCATTAAAGCTTGAAAGTGGGCTAGTAGTTTATCCTGATATTCTCTGTTATTATGTTCATAATATATCTTACATTAATATCCTTCAATTAATTCTTGAGGTAACTTCATAAAAGTACATTTCTTACGTACCAAAGATGTTAAGTTTTCATAGTACATGTTAATATGCTTGAAGGCCTCTTGATTGAACCATGTTTATGTTTATTGAATCAACATTTTAGATTGTACACCATTATCCATCATTAGGACAGTGACCTAGGCAAGAGAGAATGAGTGAATAGAAGATCAAGACCAATGGAAGGAGTGGTGTGGGCTTAATGAGAAATGATTTTTTTTTTTGTTTTACTTCTCCTCCATCGTAATTGTGACTCTAACCGAACCAATTGTGACGAGATTGCTGTCGCATCTACAACAACCCCATTGCAATTTCTTGGGTTTGCGTCGCAATTGCAACGGGGTTGCTGTAGATGCGTTGGCAATCCTATCGCAATTGCGACGGAAGACACAAGAATTGTGACAAGGTTGATGTCACAATAAGGCGGCTGCATAGTGACGGATGGGCATCGTAATTACGATGACAAAGGATAGATGTTGTAATTTGCGACTAAATAACTATGATGTCTATGTCTGTCGCAGTGGCAAAACATCACTGTCGTAATTGCGACACACAGCCATTGAAAATTGATGCCAAATCTATTAGTGAGTGGTAGCATGATAAATCCCTTTGATTCTCTTTCTCTTTTATCATATGATTTGATTGTTATACTTTTATTGATATCTAGGAGGTCTTTTGGAAGCCCCAAGAAATAGATCATCTTTAATGTATAAAGGTTCAAACTAGATCCATTATCTATAAGGACTCATTTTATTTTATGTCACTGTATAAGGACTTCAATATGGAGCAATAAATTGTGGTGTTGATTGGGATCTTGGAAATATTTAGCTATGAAGACAAGTTGTTGTTGTGTGGCAAGATTTCCAATCATGGTGATGAATTGGGATCCATTAATGTTTTTAGGAACATGAGACTCTAAAAGAGTAGTCTCAAAAATCTTTTTGTGGGTAGGTGAGGTGGTGAGAAGCTCTAGAATGAATATCTATGAAGGAGTCTTCCCTAATTGGGATAATACATCATAGTGAGAAGTGGGTCTTTGTGAAGTGGATGACGTAGTAGGTGTATGTTGAACTAATTGATTAGTGGCATTGGGGGTGGCAATTCACAAAGTAATTCTTCCCCGCAAAGTGATTACATCACAATTAGCTACTTGTAGAATAAGGGTATTTATGTGTGTCCACTTATTCAATGTGGTCACACATAGAGTCAAAACCACATATATCATTTGTTTCTATTTTACCACACAAGGAGTCAAATCCTGATATGTGATTAGTAGAATAGTCATAGTGTAATGCATTGGACATGGAACCTCAATTGACATTGTTTATATTGTTGTTTCTATTTTTGTTATTTTCATTGTTGTGGTCAGGCAATGGCTTTTGAAATATCTTCAGTTTAGCATTTTTAGAGGGTGGTCCTCCTTCAATCTCAATTTCTCCATCATCAACAAGATTTTGAATTAAGACTTTGAGTTTCATACATTTGTTTGTGTCATGTCCTTTGATGAGGTGGTATTTGCATTATTTAGTTTCCTTATACTATTTTGATTTGGGTTGATTTTTTTCAAAAGATCATGTGTTGGGAAACACCATCAAATTGTGATCTACTAGCTTTTGGAATATGGCATCCAAGGGTTCATGAAAGCTAGTGAATTGTCGATTCCAATCATAATCATGATTGTAGTTGTTATTGTTGTTATTGCGGGGAAAGAATTGTGTTTGATTGCGATATTGTTGGTTGTTCTGATTTTTGTTTTGATTTTGATTCTAATTGTCACAATTTGAATTATTGTTGTTTCAGTTACGATAGTTGTTGTTGTTGTTGTTGTTTCCACCTTGAAGGTTTTGTATAATTTTGACATTAGTGACACCATCATGGGTAACACCTTTGTTTTTGGACCAAAATTTGGGTTTTCTATAATGTTTAATGGAACCCTTGTCTAAGAGCCCATTTTCAATGTTCTTGCCTTTCTTGACTAATGTAGACAAGTCTTCAAGACTAGCCATCTTCATTTGGAAATACATCTCTGGTATAAAATTCTTCATAAATATATCCACAAGGCAAGAATCCTCAATTTTTTATGGCATGTGATTAGCAAGATGCCTCCACCTCTGTAGAAAGTTGGCAAATGTTTCACCATTTCATTGTTTTGTGTTGCACAAATCACTCAATGAGGCATGATGTTCAATGTTGTAAGGGCATCGTGCTACAAATTTTTTTGTTAAATCATTGAAGGAATTGATGGAACCCTTAGGTAAGTTCATTAGCCACTCAAGTGCGAGGCCTCCAAGACTTCGTGTGAAGAGCCTCTTAAGATAATCCTCACTACAGGACACTTCTTGTTATAAGACAAAAAATTCCTTGAGATGTGTGATGCAACATGATTCTCCCTTGTATTTCTCAAATTTAGGAATCTCAAAGTTTGGTGGAAATGGTATCATGTTAATGAATCTATCAAATGGAAAGGGAAAAATTTCCTCAAAAGAGAAATCCTTTACCCCTTTGTTGCTCATGTTATGGACCAAATTTCAAAGTTCATGCAATTTTTGGGCTAGATCTTGGTTGCATTTGTGATTTTTGGGAATTGATGAACCAACCTCCAAAGTTGTATGGATTCCGAAACATATTATGAGGTGGTGGTGCGACACTTTGGCCAATGTATTGATATGCAATTGTTGGAATTGCTACTGATGTTTTCATCATATTTGTTGGCATTTGTAAATAAGAGGAATATATCAATTGTGTTGGGATTGCCATCTGTTGTCTAGGTACTTGCCCAATGTTTAAACATCCTACAATTAGACCTGTCAAGGTTGACTACGAAATACTAGCATGTGTAGTAGTGTTGGGCATAGCACTAATGATTTGTTGAATATGTTCCACACTTAATTGGAATGTAGGTTGTGTTGAAACACTTGATGTAGGTATGGAACTAGTTCTCACCACAGGTTCTTTTTCCTTGCGACATGTTTGGGCTATGTTTGAAGTTGGCAACACAAGAACACCATCCTTGGTAATCTGTCTAAACAAAGTGCTGTCATCAAAATTCGTAGGGACATTAACACCATCTTTAACCAGGTTTATGAAGATCTCCATTTTATTTTCCCTAATAGACTTTTTCAACATTTCCAAGTTGTATGGATCTGTAAGAAATGTTTGGACATCACTAGGGATATTATTATTGTCAATGAGATCTTCATCTTGGTACACTTCTTTTTCATCATGTGAATTATTCCCTAGAGTGGTATTTTGAAAAGGATTCTCTAGTTCTTGTGTGGATGTTGAGCTAGACATACCAAAGTTCACACTAGGCAGAAATGTGTTCCTCAATGAGTCTGATCATGGAGTAAAAGGATTCTCCATCTCTTGTTGTCTTAGTGATTCCAATAAATGATACATAGGGTTAAATGTGAGCTTGCCAGATCATGTTTTTACCATACTATTGTAATCACACTAATGGATGGAAGATTATGGAAGAAAAAGAAAATGTGAGAGGGCAACTAAACTTATATGATAAATGGGCCAACAACCTAAATGTAAACAATAGACCTTGTTGATTTGGAAAACCGAGCATGGTATAGGATATAGGTATCTTTCTCCTACCAAAGATGGACAAGTGATCTTTGGGCAAGATAGGACACTGAATAGATTACCCACTCTTTGGAGATGGACTTGTGATCCCAAATGAGTGAGTGTAACTATGATAAATGTTTTCTTATGGATAAAGGTCTAGTGTTGTAATCTCATAAGTTTTGTAACTAAGATGTTCCTAGGCCAAAAGATTAAGGTTCAAATGATCAAGCTCTCTAGAGGAAATTTTGCAGATGAAAGACTAGAAATTTTGGAAATGGATTGATATAGATAATGAGGGTGATATGATCACTATGCGGATAACTCAATCTTCTCTTACTAAAAATAAAAATATCAAGTTTACTCCAAGGAAAGCAAACCAATTTCAAAATTTACCATTGTATAAGATTATGTTGTAATGGTCCTATTCAACTTCCTCTTTCTTGATGTCTTTGATAGCATATCAAAACTATTTATCACTGTGTGCTAGGTCTTTCCTTTCCTTGTAAGCAAATAGTTTGAATAATTTCACCTTCTTAGGTTTGACTTTGTCGATCATGGTAGGAACAAGACAAACCCTGTCATAGGACCAAGCATAAAATTTTTGCAAATAAGCTTGTGACTAAAAGACCCAATAAATTTCAAATGCTAGACCAAATATAAGAACTTATGAGAATAACTGTATCTCAAGAGGACCCACTTACAACCATTTCACTTACTGAATGTTTATCTCACCATTTCACTCATTTTTGGACTTGTTTGTTATTTGGTATTGGTTTTGGATGTTTAAACAATCAAGCACGTTGAACACATCAACAATCCTAACAAGGCTTCCACTAGGATGTACTAAGATTATCTAGAGGGCATCCTCGATATACGTAAAGTATGTAAAGCCCAAATTTGTAGATGAAAGAAAATAGTGCCACACATTTGGGAGGAGATGGTAACCCAAATCTCCACCTTCACTTCCCAAAGGTATAAAGTTCTTTGGGGCTTAGCCAAGAGTGACAAAATTTTTCTTCCAAGAGAGGTGTCTTTTGATTCACCTCCTGATATTTATACTCCACTAGAATGCTAGAGTTGAGGCCATCCCATGGGGTGATGAAATCCCCAAGCAGGCCTCCTAAAAATAAAAATAAGACTCACTTATTTATTGTGCACTCAAGATCACCTGAAGGCACTAGAGGAGAGAATACATAAGTGGACATGGGGTTTAAAAGACACTTGTTCTTTCCCAATGAAGCTTAGATTTTCTATCTACTTTTGAAGAAAATCATGTTTAAGCATGCATTGTTCTTTCCAATTTGACAGCATCATCAACATAATAAAAGCAATGATTCATCAACATAAAGTAGATTGATCATCTTCAACATAAGAAAAATGTTGAAAATAAACAAATTCTCTTAAGTCATTTAAGATTGAGTGAATTCATTTTAAGCACCAAATCCAAATATTTCATAGCAAGCTTCTTTGACCCTTAGTCATTCAAGAGTGTATTCACTATCTAACCATTCATTCCAATGAAAGCATGTCAATCTTCTTAAGGAAATCAATATTGTGTTTGATTACTCTACACATGCATTCTAATGAAAAGCTTGTACATTCGTTAAGGCATTGAAGAGTGTGTTTGAACATCATCCATTCTAATAAAAAGTGTGTAAATTTCCTTAAATCATTCAAGAGTGTGTGTAATGTTACCTTAATACATTCAAGAGTTTATTTGGTCTTTTAATATTAGTATCAACATGCATTCCAAGGATAAATTTTTAGTTCATACAAGTTCATTTACCATCTTAAATCCTACAAGTGATCAAAATCACTACAAATCTCCAAGTGATTAAAATCACTACAAATTTCTAAGTGATTAAAATCACTACAAATATCCAAGTGATTAAAATCACTAAAAATATCCCAAAGTTTATCCCCTACAATGAAAACAGATTAGAAATTCCTATAGGTCAATGAAACAATGAGTTAGGCATTACAAAAATATAAGTCAATCTGTTAAAATCGCAAACAACAAACACCAGGAACAGATGATAGGAAAATGTAGACGCTAAACCTCGTAGATGACAAAACAATGAGTAGTACAGTTTGCTTTTTACTGGCAATTAAACAGTCAAAGATGACAGAATAGTCTCAGAGACACTAAACTTCACAGATGATAATCAATGCACATGACAAAGTTTTGGAAGTATTATTTGGTGAAGGTGACATAGAAAAAAAATAGAAAGAATAGTCTAATGATGCTTAGGGTTCAGTCTACCAACAACGGAGATGACAGTTTAGGGTAAATGTCTGAGACAACAGTTGATAAAACAATTAATTTCTACTCGCCTGCAATGTAGATGACAGAGTGACAAACTATGAAGATGAAAAAATGATTTTTGTAGACAACAAAATATTGTAGATGGCATAATGTGTGAGGTTGCAGGATTAACCGGTTTAAAAAAAAAAAGAGTGTAGATGCTACTAAACATAGATGTCATGAAGTGCAGATGCTAATCTGTGTAGACGACAAACCATCTTAGCAAATGACATTGTGTCCTAGTGAAGACAATAGTGCATGAGTTTTTGTAGTAGGTTATGGGTTTTGATGAAATTCAAGAATGTAATAGGGATGTGGGTCTCACCAAGCATGCCAAAATGTATGCATGAAAACTTACCCTGTCAGGAGCACGCGTAAACAAGAAAATTTTAGTAGTATGTGCATAAAACCATATTGAAATCAAGAAAACTACTAACTAATATTGTGTTTTAATAATAATGTAACTGATAAGAAAGAGTTCCTACACAACCTCAAAGCAACTCAATAAGGGTGCCCATAAGAGGCCTTGTTGGTATGCTTTAGATTTGTGAGATGTGGGCGTGCTCTTCCAAACAAAAATGAAAATACAATAATAAACATGCAACTAAGCTAAATGATAAAGAATGCTTCAAGAGATGGCTATGGAAGCAATCATTCTTGAGAAGTGGATGTAATAAGAAAATCTAAGAGTTCTATCATGAATATGAAAAACAATGCAAGAAGTAAACAACTACCAAAGGGTTAGTAGCAAAATGCAAATTACTAAGAAATTTCTAACTCTAAACTAGCATGATAACAATGCAAAATGAGGGAGATGAAGAATGCTTGAGACAAGGGCTCTATTTATAGGTTTGAGAGAGGCCTTGGGGAGGTGGCATCTATGTGGCTTCCACATAGGTGCCACAAGGGAGACACATGGGCTAAAGGAAAAGCCATGCAAAAGTCAAAAATTGCCTTTATGGTTGAGAGACTCAAGGTGTGCTCACACATGTGTGAACAACCTTGGGGAAAAGAGTGGGGGACAAAGGTGTAAGAGTAAATTTTTGGAGAGTTTAATGAAGGGAGGCTCCTTGAGCCTTGTGTTGCTCACACATGTGTGAGCAACCACTTAGTTGCTAAAGAGGTGATTAAAAGAGGTTTAGGATAATAAAGTGGGATTAGTTAATGGATAGGCTTAGAAGGATGAGAGTGATGGGTGTGGACTAGGTTTTAGTATAGGATTAGGATTAAATTAAATAAGATTTAACTTAATCAAAAGATTAAGAAAATTAATAAAGTGGAGGGAATTAAATAAATTAGAATTTATTTAAAAGGTGATTTATGGAGCACTATGTATTAAATAAATTTAATACTTTAGAGGGGATGTATTCAAATTAAATTTAAATACATTAGGGAAATGAACCTATTTAATTAAATATATTTAATTAAATAAGTAGAAGAAAATGACAAATATAATTAATTAATAAATAAATAATTATAATATCAAAGGAAATATTAAATGAATTAATATAGCTTTTGGGATGATTTTAAGCATCTACAAGTCCTTAGACTTGCTAGATACCCAAGAAATCACCACTATAATCCAAAAGTTCAAGGCTCTACATCTTGACATCATTTTGGTGGAAGGGTAATAAAACTTAGTTGTTGGAAATTGAAAATTTGACACTTAGACAATTTTTTCCAGGTTTGGTCATGTCACCTTTGAAGGTGTGTATGTGTGCTACTACAATAGTGCAATAGTGTGAAGGTGCACATGTGCACTAATAGGTATCGGATTAGTTGTAGTGGTGCCACCATTTAACTATTGGTTCTCTTTTCTGAGCATTTTATGCACTAAAAATACATTTTGGGGGCAGTTTAACTAATAGAGACATATAGTGGAGCTCGAGTTTTAATCTAAATAAGTACCAAAGACTCCCAAATCATCTTTAGACTTCTCTTGTCTTATCTTCTTCTTCCTTAGGAGTTTTTGAGTCATGTAAAGGTCCATGCACCATATAATTAATAAAATAAAGAGTGCATGCCTACTTAGCACCTAGCTAGGAGTTTGTTTATTCATAATTTGCTTAAAATTGGTGTTTTTATCATGTTTTTTTTGTAAGAAAAAGACCCTAGATCTGAAAATTGCATTAAGGATGGGGTTTCCTATAAATATAGAGATGTAATATGTATTCAAGGTTGGTATTTTAATAGAATAGAGTATGTTGTTGGTGCTCTCATTCTATGTGTATTGTGGAATGTGCATTTCTTTTATGAACTTTATGTTCATGAATATCAATGGAGCCAATGGTTTTATTGTATGTTAATTCTTGTGCGATCAATAAGTTTTGGTGTTTGTCATTTGCTAACAAATTACTTTGTTGTGATGATATTGGAGAATGGATCACCTTCAAGTTCTTGCATAGTGATTTGTCTCGTGTATGGGCACTTTCTATGGCTATATGATTTGGTAAGTTGTGAAACATCCTACAATTTTCATTGTTCCCTTTGACGATTGCATTGGTGGAGTTTAGGATGCACTACTCCTAATTTCATTGGATTTCTACTTGATTCCTTTCAAAGATTTAATTCATAGACATCTTGTGGCTATCACTTATGTCTATTAGGAATTTCATTTCAACAATTTCCTTTAAATTTCTTGTTACCCTAGCTTTGTTATTTGATTTTAAAAATGTGGTTAAAATAGGAATTCATATCGTTGCATTGTTAGTATTTGCATTCATCATAAAACAAAAAATACAAAAATACAAAAATGCATTGGTCCATGGATTGTATATCTATAGAATCTTTGCAGATTAAAGTACTAGAAAAGGCTTTCTTGTGAACACTCACATTTATCTTTAATTGAGCTACCTAGTAGGTAAAAAAAAAACCATCTAAAACCTTCGAGTTGGCCAATTTGATTAGCTTTTCAAGAGAGAAATTTGTAAGAGTTTTTTTCGTTGGCATCATGCAAAATGAATGCCAAACAAAAGTGGCACTAGAAGGAGGGCCCTGCATATTTCCAATTATGAAACCCCATATATTTACAAATTTCTAAGTCTAAAGTTTCATAGTCACTAAGGTGCACTAGTACGAAGGTGCATTGATCAACAAGGTACACTAGACACTAAGGTGCATCAAACACAATAGTGCACCATCTCATAGGTGGAAAAACTAGAAGATCCTAATCCAATATCTCCCTTTCAATGAGCATTGAGATCCTTTCCCAATAAACATGAGTTCTTAGAACTTGACCATTTCTAGAAGCCTCATAGCAGCAAAGGGATACCAAAGCCCCATCCATTCACTTCACAAAATCCATCATCGTCTTCCTCCTTAATTTCCAATAACTTTACCCCAATCATTTCACTAAACATCTCACAACAAAAAAGTCAGCCGCCACTTCCACCCGTGGCTTTCTTTGCAAACGCACAAGATTTTCCCATCAACTTACAAGGTCAACTTCATGACCTCCCCAAAAATCCTGAAAACTTTAGTTCAAAGTTCATCTACGGTGAGACACAAACAATAGAGGATCAAATCAAAGTCTTCAAAGCAATATGCAATAGAAAGAAAATTCAGTATAAAGATGTGGTCCTCCATCTAATTCCATACACTTTAGGAGAAGTTGCATTCAACTGGTATGTGAATTTTTTGTAGACATCCATTCAAAACTTGGTAGCTTTTTAGAAGTTGTTCTTGGATCAATTCAAGATATTTAGCAATCTAACTATATTGCATCACTAGTTCCTATCGATAAAAAGGATCCAACATAAACCATCTCTTAGTTTAACAATCATTTTCACATGACATACTAGAGATTAGAGATTCCCTACACCATACCAATAGAGGTTTGTAATGCCCCACCAAGAGATCCAAAAGAACAAACCCAAAGTTTTACTAAGTTTGCCAAACATTTTTTTATTTTAAAGATTACATATAAAAACAATGATAAAATAGCAGAAACAATAAAATACATTCATACATAAGCAACACATAACAGGTTACATTCCTTAAGGATCCCAAGACATTGAATCACATTTAAATTTAAATATTACTAAATCCAATAAATAACACATCCACATTAAAGATTAACTACAAGTTCAAATCCATTTAAATAATATACATTTGTTTTGAATGCCACTTGGAAATAATTAGAATGCACAATCATCCACTATACATGTCACAGGGTATGAAAGGCTGAAAGAATATACATTTATAAAATATATTACATCCTTCCTTTAACATGCATGAAACAAAATACAATACAATAAGTAAAATCATCCATCATATAGATATAACCATCCATCATAATACACAAAGATAGAATGAAAGGAAATGTAGAACATGGAACTCTAGCCACGGCATCAACAGATAGATCTCAATGGTAAAAGTAAAAAGCACTACCACTTGACCTCATGGTAACCCAAAAAGGTCCACTCCCATTGTGCTGAGGAGATAGTCTCAAGTCCTAAATAGGATAACAATCCCAAAAATCAAAAGTAATATCTAGGTCAAGGGAAAACCTCAAAGTAATCTAACTTAGGGTACCAAGATATAAATGACATCTAAACCTAGAGGCAAATAAAGAAATGTAGGGAATCTATAATGCTAGTGGGAAAGTGTCATCACATAAGCCATCTCTAGGGTTACCTACCTAATCTTTTAATCCTTCAGCCCCCTAGTGACTCTATACGACACTAATATCCTTTCATACTAACAAGGCATACTAATGATGTATGGTCACAACCAAGTGTCCTCTCTACTCCCATCCTAGTCTTTACTAAAACTTGAGGCATGGGTGAGGAAAGACATAGACTCTTATTAGGTTCATTTTACTATCATTTAGTGTAGTGTTTTCACTTATCAACTATATACAATGGGTTACTCATCAGCCTCTTTAATGCCTTGGCCTCCATTGCGAGCCACTTCCCAACTTAACATACATATAAACTACCCTAAGCTCAACAAAGTCAAAAGATCTCAAAAGACCAAAAACCATACATCAGTTCTCTATACAAGTAACTGACAAGTACTGAAATCACTTGGTCAAAATACAACATCACTAATATGATCATCCTAATATGACTGATCTAAGAAAGCACACATAAACCAAACCATAACATCATAAGTAAACACCAAAACAATACTTCCTGACCTCTGGTAAACATCCTAGGACTGGTCAACACTCTAATCAATGCCAAACCCAAAACATAAGACAATATACATTTAACAGTGTAGTTTCATAGTTTTGTTTGATTTTGGAGACACATAGTCTGAGTCTACAGTTAGGTATTGATTTTCATTTCAATGTCAATTTTTTTGAGTTTATGAGGTTCTTTCTTTTCCTCTTACAATTTAACCCATTTCCCATTTTAAAACAATACACACAAATATCCTTAATTCACAAAATAACATCGTCTCTATAAAGATCTTAAATTTTAATTAATAATTAGTTGGTAATTATTAACAATATTAAATTTTAAATAAAGAATTTCCATAATCAATTTTATTTATAATGTTCCATCAAAAATTAAATAATTAATAACTAAATTAATTAAATTAATTATTTATAATGAATATTTCAATAAAAACCCTAAATGAATTATCATATTTTAATAATTTAAGAAAATTATTAATAACCATATTAATAAAACATATTAAAAATTAACTTTTAATTAAATTAAAATTTAAATAAATTAAATTTAACATAAACTAAAATTTAAATAAATTAAATTAAACATAATTTAAAAAAATTAATAAAAGTTCAGCATTATTATAAGGCTCGCCAGCCAGCCAGCAATACATGGTCGTAGGTGTCACTACTACCGCAGGCAACAATACTATGTACTATTGTACGTAGTATTGCTACTACATACAATAGTGATGGACTACTGTGCACAACCGTTAATGGTTGTGACAAAGGTGGGGGTGTGGGGTTTGGTGGCTCCGCCCCCAACCTCATTCAGTTATATAATTTTTTATAAATTTTGTTTAAAATAAAACAAACAACCCTTCCCAACTTCATTTTTTTAATATATATATATTTTAAAGAAAATTATGAAAATACTCTAATAGGGAAATTCCAATAAACTAGTTGATTTTATATTCCACAATTTTGATTTCTTTTCAAAACCCTTCCCGATTAAAATACTAACTTTTTAATTTATAAAATGAGGGTTTTCTAATGTCTCAATTCTCATAATACAGATGAATTTGACACGAATATCTATGAAATTCACAATGAAAGATTTATCTTAAAAGAAATTTTGAAAATAGATTTAACAAACATGATGTAGATAGGAATTTCAAAGAACATAATTCATTATGCAGATAAAACACAAGATTCTACTTGAATATGATGCTAATATGCAACTACACGAAGAATGTGAGAAAACCTTTTGAATCCCTTCTTTCTGAAAATCCTTCCTCTAAAATCTCTACTCCGTGCAAAATGAACTTCCAATTTTTGATAAGGAGTTCTCCCATAGATATGGGGCACTGATTGTGCAATCATGCGAGGGAACCCGTTGATCACAATCTTTTTAATATTTTATTACTTTTTGAATATCCATGCACACTTTTTACAATTTAAATATCTTTATTAAATTAATTTCTCTTTCTCTCTTTAATTAATTTTTGAAGCATTTTTTGATAAAAATATTTATTAAGTAATAATATTTAGCATTTATTTAAAAATGATCTCCTAAATATATTATTATGCTCTAAAATTAGAACTGTAAATTTATCTTTTAAATTTAATTCTTTTATTTAATTAATTTATCAATTAATTAAATATAATTAAATATTGAAATTATCTTAATAATTTTCCATTAAATTAAATCATTAAATATTCTTTTAATTTGACTTAATTAATAGAAAAATCACCATATACCCACAAGATGAACTATGAAAACCCATCATGAAATACAACATACAAGATCAAATTCAAGGGTTACACTCATGAATTTACATCATATGACAAATTTGAAAGGGTAATCATCTCAGATACTTGTCCTAATTTCTAGGACAATTGGTTTTAAGGTCAGGATTTGGACTCAAAAATTTATCTCCCCTCTCTTACCATTGAGATTTTGCGATAGGGCTCATCTTGGCAATTCAGGGAAGTCGATACCTGGTACCTATAATTTGCATAAAATACACACATGTACAAACACATATATTCTAAACTAAATAGACAATGGCAAGAAGTGGTGCATCATGTAGATCCCAACTAGCAGGTGACTATGACTCCCTTCCTTAACCACATCGAAAATATCAAACATAAAGAAAACATACACGTAAACCATACACATGCAAGTATGGGGTAAGTATCCATAGAAAACACGTACAAATAATCTATCTAACCAATGTCATTAAATAACTAGAATCACTATAAATAATCATCATCAAAGTATAATCACACATACATAAAATAACTAGTACCAAAGCAGTCTCATCATATAATCAGTTGTGTACAAAAACTATTGGTGTAATTACATATTTACTATTTACACTTACTTAAGTTTACTTAGGTTAGTGCATTATTTTATTATTTTATTTTGTGAGACACTTAGGAGTTTGCGCACCTTTTTGAGTTGTCATGTTGACAACACAGGAGTACGTAACTCTATTTTAACACATGGTGTCTACAACACTGATTTGCATGTCACACGCTTGTAGTCTTATCCTCTCATCACCACACTTACTTCCATGCTTAATGGAGGATAACCCATATTTGGTGGACATGTGCTTGGTTGTTTACATATCATGTAGCTAATTACAAGGCATTCGAGATGTATCTCAGAGGCCTTTATATACAGGCACTCTTGGTGTACTTGATATTACATATTGCATATTGAATGAATATAGCATCATTCTGATCATACTCTCTCTTTTTGGTCTATAGTTGTGCTTGTGTTTGAGTTCTTAGTTCTTGGGTGAATTTTTCCCTTAGGAAAATTCTTACAAAAACAATACCAAATAATCTAGAAAACACTATCATTAATCATCAAGCATAAACATAAATTAGCCTCAAAGAGTTTGGCAATAATAACTAAAAGTAAACTAGGGGTAGGCACTGCAAGGTTGCTATTAAAATCTACTTAAATTCCATGGATCAACTTGCCACTATCTTCCTAAGAAGCCTTCCTACTGCAAACATTGACACTTTGGAAAAGGTCTTCAAAGAAACACTCACTTTCACCAAGCAGGCCAATCCTAATGGTGAAGGTACAATGATTTCAGCAAACACCATCACAATGGTGCCGCCTTATCCCATAGAGGAAAAAATGAAACCCAACTAGTAGTCCCTATTGAATCTAGTACCAGTGCAACAAGATCTTGCAACTTCAACCCCTACTATAACCTATCCAGGGTATAAGCCTCCAAAAGTAGAATTCTTCAAACAAAAGGTTGCATCAACTGCCGAGGTAGGGAACAACATGAGAACTCAATTAGACCAAATGAAAAAAACCATGTCCCAGATGAAAAATGAGCTCACTTGTCTATGATTGTCATAGGGGAAAAACAAAAATTTCCAAAAATCTAATGGAAGCCCAAACAACAATAGTAATGGGGCAAACTAGTCAAAGAACTTCAATTTCTATGATAATAATACTGCTGCAAACAACTTCAACCCATTGGATCGCAACAACATATTTCCTAGACATAACTGATATTGGAACACTCTCCTAAACAATGGAAGCATATCAACTGACAATAATAATAATGTTCAATTTATCAAAATCAATCAGGTGAATGTAAACCAAAGTGCATCCAATGACAATATGTTTTGGGGAGGAAATTAGGACATGAGCCAAAACTCACATGATACTAGTGATATGTCCCTTCTCTAGCTCAACACAATATTTTTGGAATCTTATGCTACTCCACTACATACTAAAATGGGAGATTTCACCAATGAAGAATTTTTGTTACCTTTCAACCAAGAAGTAGAATCTGAACCTGCTAAATTTTTTTCCTTTTGCAAAAACAACTAGAATACGTACAATTTGTATAACCATAAGGAGCCACAGAATTCTATGGTAGAGGTGTATAGTAAATGGATAAAATGAGGGGATATTATTATTTCAAGGTATAGTCAATGAAGTTCTTAAATGTTAATATTATGAATATATTAGAAGATTCAAGTAGGGATAGTGTAAAGATACTAACATGTCAATGAATGGAATCAATGAACCAATTGTATTCAATTTTTGGGAAATATTGATTGGTAGAGTACAGTGACATCAATGAACGAGTGTGAAGGGTAATGATCATCAATAGGTCTTGTGAAAATTATTTTGTGGATATAAGGGAGCATGATTCTAGGCAAAGGAACTAGGTGTCAAATCAAGGAGATTTGACCCAGTTTGAAACTTGAATGATGGTGAATGGATATGGGAGTCAATATTTCACTATTAGATGAATAATTTATCCCTAGCTCAAAGAACAAGTGAGTTAGGTTATTGTTCTATATCATATTCCTACATCACTATCATATTTTGCATTGATGGAATGATGTAGCATAAACCTCACAAATAGCCACAGTGAGATGCCATGCCCTATTTTTCTTGGGAAGATGGAATTATATTTCAAAGTAAAGATGTATATTGAAGAGTTATTAATTCCTATAGGGGATCATTGGGATAGTCAATCAAGGATTCAAGAAGGTGGACATCATCAAACCCAAGATTCTTTGGAAGATATGTATTGACCTAATGAGGGAGGTAAAGTGATCAATATATAAGAGAACAATGGTGAGAGAATTCAAAGTGAGGTGGGGAATAAAATTATAGACACATTCATAAACATCTTCATGAAAAGTGAATGTGAAGAAGTATATTCTAATAAAATCATGAGTGATGATTCCCTTTATTATTTAAATTATAATCATGATGAAACTCACATAGAAGAGTTACAAGAGGTTCAAATGGATGATCAAATGGTTATCGTTGAGTTTTCATCAATTCCACATAGTTGATAATTGGAAATGAGTATGCATTTTCAAAACTTTGTTATTTATGATCTAATAAATTTAGTTGATGACAATTCAAAAGAAGGAGATGAAGATAAAAAAGTATACCATGAAGTAGATTATTCTAAGCACTTAAAAATTAACAAACAAGATGACTCTTTGTCTCTATCATCAGATGAGGTAGACAAAGTGATTTTTTATTGTGCTTGATTAAAGAACTATGCATTGATTGGTATTTCATGCACATGTCAGACCTTAATTTCATTATGTAGTTCATGTATAATTAATCCATTTCAAATACATTTAGAAACAGGTTGTCCTAAACTTTTGTTAGCTTGGGAGGTTTCCTTAGAAGGTAAGTATAGTTTTGAAAATATTTCTTCGAGACTTGTGGGGGGAAATAATTTGATTGAGGGTGATAATGATTCATGCAATTCAAAAAGATTTTTTTATGATTGAAATTGTTAGTACTAATTTTCTTGTTGTCACTTAGGTTTGCACCCTTGTCCAAGGCCTATGCGCGAGGACAACCTAGTGAAACATGGAAACAACCTCCAAGCTATGGGACTTGAACTACGAGGTTGAGTCTTCAGAGAAGGTCGGCTTCCTCTTACTGTCAAGGCGCACCTATCTATTCTCAGAAGAAAAGGGAGAAAGAGAACACTAAAGACAATCTACCTAGTCTAATCTAAGGCGATGATGCACCAAAACAGAGTGTTCAGACTCATTTATGCCCATATATGCGCTATAGAACTAGAGTAACATCCAAAAGTCATACACATCCAAACTTATATCGATCAATAATCACATACAGATCAGGAAACCAACTGAATGACACTAGGGAAAGGAGATCTCACTTGTATGTTATTCAATAGGCCAAAGATAGATACGGCATGTGGACTACTGATCTCAATAATGCATCAATGAGAGGCAAAACAATGCATATGCACATTGATGGCTGAAAGAGATGATACAAGATGTTATCTAACTCAGAGACAAAGGGGTTTTTACACTGCAAATCCGCGAGTAGTAGCAAAGAAAATCAGGAAGAGTCGACCCTGGGAACAAATCACAAAATTGCCTTTATAGATCAGGCATAACTTGAAGATTTCTGCGTTACATTTACTTCCTACCTACTGGCATCGAACCCCAAAATATCCGATCAAAGATCACACTCGAGCATGATTCTGAAGTACCAAATTAGATATTCGACTGAAAGAACGCCTCGAGTAGACAGAGCAGCGCCAATGAATGATACTGACATAGTAGATGGGTCGACTGAGATGGCAGAGTGTTTCCCTATGCCTGGCATTCATTCTTGGTAGGTTAGAAATGATCACGAAGATCAAATTGCAAGATAACATCAATCATCTTCATTTTTTGATTCATGAATCGGCCTAGTCAAAAGGTCAACCAGTCTCCTTACGCGTCAACTAGGCCACGCAGGCCAATTATATTTCTTTATTTTGCCACCTGAGGAAGTCCTCCTGTGGTTGACCTTCTGTCATCGAACTACTGCGCCACCCTTCAGACGGTTATCACTAACTGCGACGATTATATTATCTGCCAGTCGACCGTCAATCTTGACCGGGCCAATAGGATATGTGTCATCCAGGCGCGTTGTCGCTAACACTATCTCTCGAGCAGTTCTTCATAGCGCAATGGTGCCCACTACAGATCTGTCTCCATCTGACGACCAGAATTGCCTCGTACTGCCCTGCGCTGTTCCTAGTCTGGGCCCATCACATTTGGTGCCACCTTGGCAACCGATCTTCATCCGAATGACATATGGCAATAGCTCAGCGATCCATTCTGGCAAGACTTGACCCCACCGACACGTGGCAACAGGGCGCCATGTCATTATACTAAAAATCTTGCAGCTTCGCCATGGCGAGATGGCACCTACCGCCAATCCATTTCCAATCTGACGGTCACAAAAACTTGACCTCCTGTGACCCACCTTCTTTATTAAATTGCCGGGCCCGTTGGCACGTGGCGTCAGCTTATTGGTTTGTCGATCACCCTGAATTCGATCACATCTGGCAGCATGGAATGCGGTCTTGCCAGGACACATGGCGCAAGGGTGCCAAGTCGTCGATGTTATCTACCGAGCTGTTCTCGATAGCGAGATAGCGCTAGTCGTAGATCTCCACGGATCCGACGATCGTGAAGACTTGCCATTCCTCCCGAAACTATTGGGCCTGCTGAATGCGTGTCATCATTTGATTTGTTCTTCTGACGCCGATTGGTAAGACCTGACTCCCGCCAACACGTGGTGGATGGTTGCTATGTCGCCATGTTAAAACCCGTGCATCTCTGCCATAGCGAGATGGTGCCATCCGTTGATCTGAATCGATCTAACGGTTTGCAAGGAAGATAATTCCCCTCAGCGTATCAATGAATAAGAACTGGCCACGTATCAACAATTTGACTAGTCCTCGCTGACATCCCTAGACCCATGAGGACGCGTGTCCTTCAGGCGCAATGTCATTAACATAAGACTCGCGTAGCTCTTCTATAGCGCGATGGCGCCTGCCGTTGATCGGCCCTGATTTGACGGTGGAGATCTTACCTTTCCATGTACTGGTGATGCTGACTGAACTCTGACTTGGAGGACGTGGTCGCTCTTTATTGGCCCAATGAAACACCTCCCTGGTCTGACAAAGCACCAACTCAGAGGGTCCGTATTGCCTTGACCCCACTGATGAATACGTGGCTACATCTGATTCACCACCGTGGCGCTGGGCTCTTGACTGCTCATGCAAAGTACTTGCTGGGACCCAATGCGCCTGGTCGCTTCCTGCCACGGTGGATTTTTTGATTGGGCGCTATGTCACCATCGGAAAATGCATTGGTTTTCCATTGGTGCCATAGCACCTCGCCGTGTTTTGAAACTTCCAGCCTGTGGAAACGTGTCACCCGCTGACGTGAGCATTTCTGCCGGGTGCTATGTCACTATGGAGATTTTTCGGCCGGCATGCGATAGCGACATAGCGCCTGCAGTGCTGAAAAACTTTCTCGACCCGCCCTCCATTGTAGCCCGCTCGCCGGACCCACCAGACACGCGTTAATTGGGCACGATGTCGCTAATGCTATTTCCCATGCATCTCTAATGACAAGATCGCGTCGACTGTCGATCTTGCTGAAATCTGACGGAGAAGATCCTGCGGGCTGCGAAATACATCATAAGGTCTGATCTTGGCATAAAAAATAATATTTCCGCGACTAGTCATTGGACGAGCTGAGCATTTAAAATTTAAAACCTTTGGCGGGTGAGCGAAAGGTAACAGTTCTTAAATGTTATAATTTATTATTTAGGGCTAATGATGATTATAACAAGGATAACAATTTTTTTGATGCTTTAAATTTTGAACCTTGTTGTAATGATAAGTATAGTACATCACTAATGCATATATTTTCTTGTGGTGTGCATATAATTTATGAGGACAAAGTTGTGTACCATGATTTGAGACCTTAAAAAGAAGAAATCATGTTTGTGAGTACACTCCCATGGTTGGCAAATCACTATGTTAGGTGGTGTCTTTTCATTATCCCTTAAAGTTTGTTAATTTTTAGTTTAAATAATGTGCAAATGGTAAAAACAATTATTAGTAGATTAATAACGATCTTGGAGAGTTTCCACAACTTTTAATTTTGTATAAATTATTCCCATAATTTGAAAAAAAAACTTGTATAAATTTTATTTTTCCTAGTACAAAGATAAGTTTTCATTCCTTAGAATTGTACATGGTGCATTATTACTTCTATATGGAAGAAAGATCAATTAACAATAAACTCAAATGCTTTTTGTTATATGTTTTCATATATAATTTAACTTTAGTTCTAATTATATAAGTGTTAGTCAGGTTCCATTATATTTTAATGGTTTATTTTATTTCTTGTTCCTTTTTTTATTATGGTGTGTGTCATTGTTCCTTGTTTCTTTAGTGCATTTCTTCTTTTTGTATTTTGATCTTAGGATAAGTACCTTTTTTGGGGATAATTCCTAGGAAGTGGTTCATCCAAAGTGGTCCTCAATATGAGGTAGAGGTATTTATTAGTCAATATTTTAAAAGGATTTTGTCTTGCATGAAACTATATACATAGATCAGGAATAGTGATAGTTTTCACTAGAAATCTAGTTGATAGTCAAAACTGATCATCCTAACCATATACACATTTTAAATATAGTATTGGAAGTACAAATTTATTAAGTGTCAACTACAATTGAATTTAACTTGTTTATTAGGGTGACCTTAGGTCTCAGAAGCCTTCTTTAATAGAAACTTAACTAGAAGAGATAAAATCAAAAGGAGGAACATGTAAACAAAAAAAAATCAAAGAAAGAATGAATCAAAGCTCAAATGCCTAGGTAGCATAGTCTAAGAGCTATCTAGTTCCATCAAATAAAGCTACAAAAAAGAAGGAAATTTAGAATTCAAATACTAAGGTAACATTGTCTAAGCACTACTTTTGTGTATCAAAAGATAATGAAATGAATCCAATTGAAGAAGTGACACATTTATAACATAATGGCTCAAGAAATTCACCATTCATGAAAAAAAAAAATTTGATTCTAAAAATATCCCTCCAAATACCAAAAATTCAAAACTCATATGAGGATAGAGGAGGGTGACTCTTTATTAGGGATATGAATGTTTGACTAGAAGTAGAGAAGGGCTAGATTGAGACCAATGAATCCTTAATCAACAAGTGAAGTTTGGTCCTAGTTTCTTCTTATCCAAGTAGTATTTAGTACGGTTTTAAAGGAATGAACACACTCAAAGTGACAATAGAGGACTCTAATTCTAAGAGTTGGTATGCCTATTATGTTAAGTTTATTGCAAGAAGTTTCAAAAGGAGGTTTGTTGATAGGAAATACCTTGGTAATTTATCCTTTAAATATGGCTACTTGTTCTATTTCCACAACACACCCCCCATTTTGGACACTGGGTGTAATAAAGACCCCATATATTTAGCTATTTCAACCTTTCTGCTAGTTTAAAGTCCCAAAGTAGACGTTGAGTTGATATTGAGTGAGTCCAAATGATACACCTATGGGGTACTATTGATAATTTGACACCACTCTTAGGCTTACCTTTGAATCTATTTTCCTCCCCTTTATCTTTTTAGTTATAAATTTTCATTATTAGCGAGTTTTTTCTAAAGTCTTTTGGACTTAGTTTCTTATCTACCTTTTTTTGCACTTTTGCACCTTTGTGGTCCCTTCAACCTTTGAAAATTTCTAAGTACAAAAGCACTGATCAACCAAAATTTTGTTTTGTCTATTGCATGATTTTTAATTTTTCTTAGACTTTCAGGGTCTAAAAAGTTGAAAATTTTACCATATCTCACCATTTGATAGCCAAACTTTGGCTAACTCCACAACTTTCATAGTATCCACACTCTTTAAATTTTGTGCCTCACACCACAACTCTAAATTTGCAAGAAGACTAACATCATGTTTCTAGTCTTAATAGTCGAGTAATTCTTTTAGATTGTAAAGGTCGAAAACCCCAAAAATAAAGAGAGCTTAAAAGTTTGACATTTTTCCAATTTCATCCTTTTTCTAGGTAATTTCTATGTTTTAGTAATTTACATTTTTCAAAGTCTTTTGAACCCTTTGGGGCATAGAAAGATTAGGGAAGACCAACCTTTGTATTTTTCCTTCTTGGATTGGATCTATAACTCTTGAAGACCTTTATAATAAAGTAATGGTTCATAACTTTGACCTAGGGGAAGGAAGTTATGACTTTTCTAGGTAGACCAAATTTTGTATGTAGGATTTGGATAATTTTAGTAGGTTTTCTAGGTTATTTATTATAACTAGTGTTTGGACCTTTCATGGTGGCCCATGAGATCCATTAGAATTTTTCTAGTTTCATAATTCAAATTGTACTTAGATTAGTTTATTAGGATAGATTTTTTTTTATTTTCAATAAAATATTATCTATAACTTCTTTTCCATGCAAAATGTAGATGCATGCATTTTGAGGTTTACAAAGAAGTAATAAGGGAAGCTAACATTCATGGAGTTTCCAAGATTTGGGACGTCCACGAAGTAGAAAAGAGGTTTTACAAAGCTCAACATAACATTATTTCAAAATATAAGCGTTCAATTTTAAAAAATTCATAAATTTTGACACTTAGCAATTTTTTAGTGTTCAGTTTTTTAGAGTCACCTCCAACCTTAAAATTCTAGGGTCATCACATTTTCTAAACTTAATCAATTTTGAGAGTTGCATTTCTTGGAGCTACTCACAATCTTGAAATTATTGAATTAGGTAGGTTTGTGGACTTATAAATACCTTTCTCATTTTTTTTGGAGTTTTAAAGTCCAAAGGGTTGAGAAACTTCACATCTTTGAATTTTTTAACTTAGTCATATTTTGGCCTCCACAAATTTGAGTTGCAATTTCTACTTGTTCATTTTCTAGAGTTAATTTTTTTGGTCATGGATTTAATTACCTTTGAAATTCATGTAATCCATTTGGTGGACTTATTGAAATTTTTCTCTTAAGGTTTCTAGAGTTTTGGAGTTTGAAATTCTTGGAATAAAATCCATAGTATTTTATTCCTCCAGATATCTCACTATTCTTTTTACTGCCATCATGTGGTTTTCCTTAGGACTTTCTAAAAATCTAGCAACTATCCCAAATGCTAATGCAACATCCGATCTGCTATGAACAACATATTGCAGTTTACCAATCATTGATCTGTATTGTGTTTGGTTCACAATAGCAGAATCATCATTCTTAGATAGTTTATGTCTAGTAACCATAGGTGTACTCGCTAGTTTTGAATCTTCCATCCCAAAAGTTTTCAGTATCTCTTTGATATAGTTGGACTAATTAATGAAGATACCTTACTTTATTTGATACATTTGTCAACCAACAAAGAATTTGATATCACCAAACATTGACATTTCAAATTCTTTCTTCATTTCATCAACAAATGATTTTCATAATGCTTCATTTCCTCCAAATATGATATCATCAACAAAATTCTAGATAACAATACCTCATTATTCTTGCTAGTTTTCAAATATAGATTGCTGTTATCATTTGTTCTTGCAAAACCAATCTTCACCAAATTATTGTGCACTCTTTGATACCATGCTCTAGGGGCTTGTTTCAAACCATATATATTTGTGTAACTTCTTCTTGATGGGAGCTACAAATTCTTCAGGTTGTTCTATGTATACTTCTTCAACTATCTCATCCAAAAATGCAAATTTGACATCCATTTGATATACCTTAAGTCCTTTATAGGTAGAGTATGCAATCAATACTCTATCTCCTTCTAGACTTGCTACAAGGGGAAATGTTTCCCCATAGTCAACACTTTCCTCTTGTGCATATCATTTGCATACCAGTCTTGTCTTGTTCCTTGTGAGCTCACCTTTTTCATTTAGCTTGTTCTTGAATACCCACTTTGTTCCAAAAACATTTTTGTCTTTAGGTCTAGGTACTAAGGACCATATTTTTTTCTTTTCAATCTATTCAATTTCTTCATTCATTTCTTATATCCAGTCATCATTCTCCAAAGAACCTTTCAAAAATTATGGCTCAAACTCACAAAGTAAGCATGTATCACATCTAATTATTTTTCTTATCATAACACTAGACTCTTTATCTCCAATGATTTGTTCATGTGCATGATTTATTCTCACATATTTTTCTAACATAGGTTCTTTTATTCTTTGTTCTTTAGAAGGTTCATCTTGAAAAATGACTTCAAGCTTGTCATCTCTCTCTTGTTTAGGTTCAGATTCATGTTTTGCATGCTTGACATTGCCTTCCTAATGTTCAACTTCCTCTATCTATGGCTTGAGATCATTTATCTGTTGCTCGATACCCATAGTTTGATGTTAGACAATTGACTATTGTAACTTGACATTCTTAGTCTACTGGGGATCTACAACTTTGTTTTCTTGTTCAGGTGGAGTTCTTGGAGCATTATCATTCACATAAATGAATAAATTGTAATCTTCAGGTACTATCTAAAATTCAACTTCATTTTTATTTGTATATTCATCAACTATCACATTTGTACTTTCCACAACTTTGTAAGTGTTAGAGTTCAAACACTTATAAGCTTTTCTTTTAGTAGAACATCCTAGGAATATACATTCATCACTATTAGTATCAACTTTTCCATTCCTATTATCTTTAAGTATGTAACATTTAATTCCAAAGACTTTGAAAAATTTCATATAAGGTGCATATCCATACCACAATTCAAAATATGTAGTATTTGTACCTTTCTTGCCTAGGAATATACCTTCATCAGTCTTAGCATCAACTTTTCCATTCCTATTATCTTTAAGTACATAACATTTAATTCCAAAGACTTTGAAAAATTTCATATTAGGTGCATATCCATACCACAATTCAAAAGATGTAGTATTTGTACCTTTCTTGACTTGCACTCTGTTTAGAGTATAAACATTTGTACTAACATCTTCTCTCCAGTATTTTTGTGTCACATTCTTCTCCATCATCAATGTTCTAGCACGCTCCATGATTGATCTATTCCTTCTTTTAGCTATTGTATTTTGAGGAGGGGTCCTAGGTTAAGACATCTATCATTTGATTCCTCTATCATTACATAATATGTTGAACTCATTGGAAATGAATTCACCACCTATATTAGATCTCAAACACTTTAGACTCTTCCCTATCTCATTTTCAACTCCGGTCAAATACCACTTGAACAAATGAAAAGCATCAGATTTTTCTTTGAAAACATCACAGTCATCATTCTAGAGGAATAATCAATGAATAAAATGAAATATTTGTCTCCAAAATAGCTTTGAACACTAATAGTTCTACATATGTCATTATGAACCAATTCCAAAATATCATAAGATGAGTATGTTTTGCTCTTGAAACTAGACGTTTTCATTTTTCCCAGTGGACATTGTTTACACATAGCATTGTCAAGTTTCTTTAGTTTTGGCAAACCTCTTATTGTTTTCATTTTACTAATGCTAACCAAATTGTAAAAATTTACATGACATAATTTCTTGTGCCATAACCAAATATCTTCATATTATGCAAACATACATGTCTCATCAAATTAATCTAAATATAACAAGTTATGTCTTGTTTGATCAATACTTCCAATCACTTTACCATCATCATCAAATATTTTGGCCTTTCTATGATGGAATTCAACTTTGTACCCTGATTTATTTAATTATAAAGAACTCAAAAAATTATAGTTAAGTCCTTCAACCCAATAAACATTATCACATGTGATCTTATCAGTTAGTTGAATTGACCCTTTACCTTTCACAAGACATGAAGCATTATTACCAAATCTAACACAACCACCCTTGTATGGTCGAATTTCCTTAAATTTACTTCTATCACCAGACATTTGACTAGAGCAAGCATAATTAATTATCCATCTATCACTTTTATTCACATAAGAAATTAAAGCAATTTTCTCATCTTCATCAAAATCTTCTATCATAGAAACATAGACTACCTCTTCATCATTACTTCTAGATTCAATATCAGTTTCTTCTTCAACAATATAACAAGATTTCTTATCTTTATCCTTGTAGTCCTTTTTTTTCTTAAAGTCTCAGTCATCTCTTCTTCCTTTGTACTTGCTCTCTTTCTTTTCATCCCTATCTTCTCTGTCAGGATACCTTGCAAGAATATGACTAACCTTGTTGCATGAAAAAAATTATGGGAATTTTTCCTTTGTATTTTCCTTTGCCTCTTCCAAATTTCCTAGCTATCAATGCTTCAAGTTCATCATCAGAAGTATCACTATCACTTTTCACATGTTTTCCTTTTCCTTTCTTGCTAAGAATTAGTTGTGATTTAAAAGAAAATTCAACAATAGCAAGACTGTGATTATCAAAATTAGACATCTCAAAATTAGTAAGCCTACCAATTACACCTTCCAAGGTTAGGGAATTACCTGGTGCACATCTCAATTCTTTTATTGTAGAAACTCTAATAGCATAAATAGGAAGTAGAGTTCTCAATACCTTACTGATTATTGTTTCATCTTTAATATTTCCTTTATCTCCTCTAATAGCATTGACAACCTCTTTGATTCTTGTTCAATACTGTACTATGTTCTCACCTTCTATCATTCTCATTTCGTCAAAATTACCTCTCATACTTTACGATTTGGCTCTTAAGACATAATAATCTCCTCCATAGATGGTCTTCAATTTATCCCACATTTCATTTGAATTTTTGCACTCATTTAGGTCATAAAACTTAGCATAGCTTAGGGTTTAAGCAATCTCCAACATTGACTGATTGTATTCTTGCTTTTGTTTTAGTTGTTCAGTAGCCAGAGGCACTATTTTTATGTCCACATATGCATTGTCCATAAAATCCAATGCAACATCACCAATACTAGACATATGTAGCCTCATCAATATTTTCCATGTAGGAAAATTTTCTTTGTTCAACTTTGGTAACTCTCTTTTGTATGCCATGATCTTTAGCTTTGAGTACCTTCAAACTTCTCTCTACAAGAACCAATGCTATGATACCGATTGTTAGAATGTTTGGAATAAATGAGGGGGGGATGAATCAATTATCCAAAGTCCAGATGTACCAATTGAAAAAAAACACACCTAAACAACTTTAGATCTTATCATTCCATTTCTTAGTCTCCACTATAACCTTTCAGTAACATTAGCTAGCTATCCACTATTCTAAAATATTACAGTTGTAGAATGTAAACATTGACCAATAAAAAATTATAATAACATCCACACAAGTTCAACAATAGGATTTAATGTGGAAACCCAGTTTGGAAAAAACCACCAGCAACATGTCACCAATTTTCACTCTTATGAAGTGAGCCCTATTAGGAGCCAACCCTATTAAAGGTTACAATACACACTGTTAAATGTGAAATTTTTAAAGGATTTAATCACCCTATTAGAAGTGGTCTTGTTAGAAGAATTTAGAACATTCCATTAGAATGTGACCTAGTTAAAGGATTTACATAGACTATTAAGTCCTTATGACTATTAGGTTAACCTTGATTAAAGGATTTTAAATACTATTCACAATGGTTATAAAGTAACAACAGGTTTGATCTATTAAGTACAACTCAATTTGCATGTACAGATCTTTATTTAGCTTTCATGTACTGATTCATCCATCAAATATAATGAATCTGATCACCATTATGTTTATCTTTTCTTTTCTATAAATTTCTCTTGGAATCCATCTCTTAGGTCATTTACCTAATCCTCTCCTAAAATTAATGATCCAACTCTTCGATCCTTATCTTTAACATGCTTTCCATATCCCAAGAAATTAACTTAGTCAGCTAGAAATTATGATTCCTTGCAAATAGTTAAAATGTTGTTCCTCAGCTAACATTGTGTTTTAACACTTAGTCATCAGTAGGTTACTTAGTTGCTATAAAAATTCTTGTTTGACACATACACTATCACTCGATCAACACTGATGCTCGATCAACACTAACTTTTCTTGGTACTTACTGTGGCTTAGTTGACACTAGCATCATTCGATATGTTCATCAAAATTCTTTAGTCTTCTACTTTGTGACTCGGACAAGCCTATACTTTTGGTCTATCTTTGTTTAGAATTTCAAGACTTGAACATTACTATCTTCTCCTCTTGCAACATGATTTAAACAATCATTTTATATTTTCAAAGTCCAACTAATCAAGTGTCTATTTGTAGTTTCCTCATCATAACTCAACCTATACTCTAGATGATTTTTTTAAGAACAACTTCTCAAATCCTCTTCATCAATCAAATAGATATAACACTTAGATCAGTTAGAAAACTATCTCATCAATAGATTTGACATCAATGACAACATAACAATTGTTTCAATTATAATTTTCAACAACCATTATCCATATCTTATTCATGCTTTCCATATCACATCCCTTATCCTTCTACCTTCCACTTTCAACCTTTTTCATGATTAACACAAAAATGTTCATGCAATTTTTGTAAAATACATAAGCCCCCATTTCCTCCATGTCTATCCTTTACATACCATATTTACATTTTCATACATCATTTCCCTCCATATTTTCTCCTATTTTCCTACCTTTAATGTGATGTTTAACTTGATTGCAACATGGTCCTTGTAGCCTCATCCACTTAATTCCCATCCTTTGATCCCCTAGTTCTTATCACCATTTGTTCCATACCTCTATCTTCCATTAATAAATTATCTCCATTCCCATTTCATTTACAATGTCTTGGTTAATAATCCTAAAAATAAAAAAGTCCCAAATTAAGTGTGATCAATACTAATCCAATAAATCTAATCAAGTGATCTAGTACACCACTCTTTACTCAATTCATCATAGTGACCCAAATCAACTAATAATCCATTGATAATTTTTCAATCAAATCATCATCAAATGTATCTTTCCAAATCCTTTGGATGTGTGTTGTTCTTATCATTAAATTTATCATCTTTAATCAATCATCAATCAATACATCATCAATTTTAAGATTGACAAGTGGAATTTTTTTGGTTTGCATTTGGCTTTTTGTGCATGATTTCTTGTTGCTTGTATGTGTTAGCATTTTTTGAACCTATCACGGTCTTTTGCATCCTATTGTCACAAGGCATCAAGGTCTTCTATATAATTTTTTAATAAGGCATATGGTTATACTTGACCCTTTGTACTATATATTTGACACATTGTTATATTGGTTTGTCATACTTTGGTACATAGTATTGACTACATTATCAAACTTTTCTTACTCACACCATTGTAGTATAAATTTTATATCATTTTTCCTTCCATTCATCAATCCTATTCATTTTTAGAGAACATCCATGTTCTCCACCATCATCATCCTTCCATGATTGGCTCATCACACTACTAGTATTATCTCTTCTACCCACTATGTTTTATTATTCTTTGATATAACATCACTGATGCTATATCAAAGAGGAAAAAATGTAGAGACCAAAATTTGTCAAATTGAGCACAATTATCCTTATCCTACATAATTAAATGACTATTCTTTATTTATTCAATCTTTTATCTTCACTTACCCCAAATTAAATAAATTTACATTTAGTTAAACTTAGCCTTTATCTTATCCTTGTTAGTTTATCTCCTATCCCTATAGTTTAATTAATTATTAATTAATTAGACTAATCTAGCATGTTCCCCTCATCCCACTTGAATCTTAATCCTTCATTTAATTAAGTAAATTCTCTTATTTAATGAATTAATATTTTTTATCCCACTTGGAACTCAATTTTAAAATATAATTATATTTGATCACATGACTCCTAAATTTAATTCTCACCTAGCCTCACCTAGCCTCACTTCTCTAACCTTACCCATCCTTCTAACCCAAGTCAACCCACTTTCTCACTAATTAATTATCATCTCTCACCTCATCTTGTCATAATTATTTTCACAATCATAACATGTGACTCTTACTAATTCTTATACCCTATAACAAAGATTGCATCCTTGTCCTCTTCACATGTGATTCTTACATTCACATACACACACATTTGTCCACTATCACGTGTGAACCAAAGTACTCACATGTGTGTGAGAAACCTTGGTCTTTTGACCCTTTTATAGATTTTCATTGACCTATCATCATCAAAGATTTCTCATACATATGTGGGAATATTTACCCTTTGAATGGTCAAAATTGTAATATACTTAGCCTCCACTAGTTCATGGCCACACCATCAATCTGAAGAAATCCTATCCCTTCATCCAAATTTGAATTTCAACCATCAATTTCCTTAAAATTACTATAAAATGAGACCCCTCTCTCTCATTTCTCATATCCACTTCTTATGCATTGTTATGTTGTAGGTTTTGTGAGAAACCACATACCTCTTTTGTCACAATAACAAGACTTTATCATTATATTTAATAGATTCATGTGCTTTGGTTTTGAATAATATGTATCTTGTTTTTATTTTTCATCTCATCATCTTAGAATATTAGCCATATATTTTGATGTTTGCATAGACATGTAGGAACATGTGTTAGTTTCTTAAAATGCTAATTTTTTATTTATATTTTTATGAAATACACTATCTAAGGTACAACTATAGTATGGTGCAACTAGACACTATAAACATGTAACAAGATACTATCATTTGGGATGTCAATACTTCTAGATTATTCTTTGTGGCCTTGACTTATCTTGCTAGTCTAGGAGAGTAGAATGGTTTCTTTAATTGGAAAAAAGTTTGGACCTCCAGTCTCACTCCAAAGATCAATGTTTTCCTTTGGTTGGTGCTCTAGAACAAAATCCTTACCATGTATAATCTTAGCAAGAGGGGTATTATGATTCCTAATATGTGTTGTCTTTGCAAAGATGATATAGAATCAGTTGACCACTTATTAATTCAATGTCTTTTTGCTACACAAATTTGGGTGGAGATCTTGACAAAATTTGGGGTGTTCTGTTCATTCCAAGGTATAACATGTTATTGCTTTATCCAATGGATACCTCACCTTTTGTTTCTCCCTTGTTTAGCTTTGTGTGGGGCATTTCCTTTCCTCACATTATCAAAAGTCTTTGGAAAGAAAGAAATAATAGGATCTTTCATAATTCTCCCCCCCCCTAATATGGTGTCCTCTAATGTTTTAAGGGCCAATTTGGAAAATGCCAAATTGGGAAAGGTGTCATGCTCATGTTGGAAGAAGATCCTCCAAGAAAAGAAAAAAGGGAAAGATACTACTAAGAAAAGAGGTAATTATTGGTGGATCCTCCCCCTTTTGTGTGGAGCAAAGAGAATTTTGATGGGGTAGCCAAGGGAAATCCTGTGCTAGCTGTGTGTGGGGGAGTGATTAGAGATTCTTTTGGTCATGGTTAGGTAGGAGTGGAACTCCCTTTGGGTTTTCAAACTAATGATGTTTCTGAAGCCATGACTACCCTCCAAACTACAAAACTAGCTAAAGAGAGGGTGTTTCTAAACTTTGGCTAGACAGATACTCACTCGACATTGTGAAATGCCTTACAGGCCAATCTGGTCCCTCTTAGACCATAAACAATATTATAAAATAAAATATTTCTATTCTCAATAACTTTGAGGACTAATTTATAATTCATACTTACCAAGAAGCCAATGGGGTTGCTAATACCATGAGCAACTTGGCTGTGATGTGTCAAAGATTGCAAAAATGGAATGAAAACCTTCCTGATCTAGTCATCTTGAGAATCAATCATTATGTGATAGTAGGGATTGAAGGGGTCATCATTAAAGATAGTGATATCCAATAAGAAGGATATGTTTTTATTATGAGGTGTGGGAGAGGTGGTGGTAGTACTTGCCATTACTCTACTATTATTTCACACATATTCTAGATCTATTTGTCATTAACTATTGCTTTTCCTTTTATCTCTTGCATTAGCTCTACAAACACTATGAAGAGAATGGGAGGCCAAAGAAGGCACCAAGAGCCAACTAGATGTTATAAATGGAAGAATAAAATGTGAATTTGAGAAGTGTTGAGCAAAGGGGGTATTGCTACTTTCCTAGAGAAATTGCATGGGGGCTCACCCAATTATTTTTATAGAATTGGAATGAGGATTGCTTGACATGGAATGATAGGAAGTAATCTATCACTAAGGAGTATATCTCCAAGGTCTTGTGTATCCCAATTGTTGGCAAGAAGTTTTACAGAGATAAGAAGATCTCTGACTCAGTAGTGGAAACCTTCCTAAAGACACCCAAGGAGAAGAGGAAACTGGTGAAGAAAAAAGGTATTACCTATTTTCAACCCAAGTCTCTAAAGAAATTCTGGAGGTTTATTCTTTGGTCTATTATTTGCTACATTACCCTTGATGGTAGGTTCTCTAAGGTTTATACATATCATTTTTTTATGCTAAATCACTTTAGACATAATGTCAAGACTTCTATTCCTTTTTATCTGTACTCCTCACTAAACAATAACATAAATGGAGCTAGAGATCAGAGTATTACCAATCTTCCTCTTCGTGATGGCCTCATTCTTCTCATTTATGAGGATATTAAAGATAAAAATGTAGGGAAGTTCATTGAAACCAAGACTATAGAGGGTGAAGGTAATGATTTTGGCAAGTATGAAGATTCCTTAGATGAGGAGGATAGTGATGGCCTTGACACTGATGAGAAATCTAAACTGAACAAGAGCAAGAAGAAAAATGCCAAAAGGAAAGCTTCTAGAGATCAACTACAAAAAATGGTTAACAAGGGAAACCCTAATGATTTAGAAGATGATATCAGCTCTAGCAAGGATAAAATGGACATAGATATGGAGGTATTGTACATTTTTGGGAAGACTATTTTGGCTAAGAGATAGAGGAAGGATAGAAATCCAAAGAAATCCTAGAAGAAGAAAGGAAGGGAGTTGTCATCTGAGAATGAAGAGGAGGAAGTTGAGGAGATGGAAATGGAAGGGGAGGAAGAAGTTGTGAGAAAGATCCCCAAAGAAAAGAAGAAGTGACAAATTCAAGAAGAGACTATGGGATATACAGAGGACAAGGAGCACAACCCTATCAATAATCTGGACTTGGGAGACCAACAGGGGTTTGAGACTCTCACCAACCCCATGAAAGAATAGATGAAAGATAAAACTACGATGGTTACTACCTTTGCTAAAGGGAGGGTGACAACTTGGAAAAACATGAACATGGATAACATTTTCCTGGGGATAGCTAAAGAAATTGTCAATCTGCAAATACATGAGGACTTGAAAGGGAAGGTGAAGCTCCAAAAGCTCATCAACCCAACAATATTGATTGTAACATGGTGGAAAACTTTAGGTCCATTAAATGGATGTTCCACTAGATTGTTTAGATTAAGGAAAGAATGAGTTAGCTAGAAGGAAAGAAGATTAATGTGGAAGTTGAGAGAACTTACTCTAACTAATATGCTAACCTTGCTACTTTCTATAACCTAGAACCTAAAGTGTTGGATCTTACCAAAAAAGTGGATGCCACTCAAGCTACCCTATAGGGCATAGCTAACCAGAGCTACCATATCCATAAAGTCTCCAATGAAAACATAAAGGCTCTAATTAGAAGATTTGAGGGCATGAGAATGGAAAAGGTGATGATCATTGAAGATGAAGGGGATGTTCTAGTTGGGATAGATGGCCTAGGGAGTAGGACTAGATCCAACAAGAAGAAGAAAGTCTCTAAGTACAATAATGAGCTCTCTAAGATCACAAAGGTTGCTGAGAAGATGGACACTCTAGAGAAGGAGGCTATGAACCTTCCTATGAATATGGATTACTAGTTCTAGTTGACTCTTTTGTGTTGTTTTAGGCTATCCCTATGTTGATGGCCTTTTCGCTAGACTTTCTTGCCATTGTCCTTTTTCTGCTCTATTTTCTGTTAGCTTGGCCTTTTAATGTTTTATTCTCTTATCCTATAAAAGGTTTTAGGGGCCCTTCAAAACCTATTTTCTTTATCAAAAACTATAGTATGGTGTAGACATATTCAACTTCAAAACCATTTTTGTAGAGTTTGATTATAGTTTTTATATATATCAACAATTTTGGAGGAGATTATTATTTCTAGAAATAGAAAGAAATGCAAAAGATCACAACACAATATGCATGCAGTTTTAATGGGTATCATATCTCCCAACAATATTAAGAGTGTGAAGAGGTAGGTGTTTACACAATAAACCCTCAAGTCATAAAAAAACACAATGTCATATACAATGCTAAGATACAAACAATAGATGCAGAGAGAATAAAAAGTATTCATTTCTTTTATGATAATCTTAGCCTTGTTATAATTCCCATTTCTTTTCAAATTCAAAAAGAGGCCCTTGTGGTTTTAAGTGAAACCCTCATACATGTGTAGCAAAACCAACATTGAACACCATAGAGAAGATGCTTGCAAGTTGTCTTGTTTACTTTTTATAAAGGAAATCAACCCAAAGATGTTAAATAAAGAAAATAGAAAATTCAAAAAAATAAATCCTCAAATGCAAAATCAATGATAAAGTATGCAAGAAAATGCACATTCAAAAATGACTTACTTGTAATTCGACATTGAAGGATTTGTAGAGAAAGAGTTGCAAATTCGTAGTAGAAAGATCACGAGAATTTCATAGTTTTCCATCAAAAACCCCAATGAAGAATGATGACCAGAAAAGGGAAAAGTTTCCAGAAAGGAACCAAATGAAAAATGTGATATCAATTAGGGTTCAAAATGGATAAAAGACATTCTTTCCTTGTATTTTGTGGGATGGAATTGAAATACCCATGATTAATGCTGATAGGCATTCTACAATGGCAGAATGGGTGGAGTGGGATGGTGTGAGCGTGTTAATGTTTACTTTTATTCTTCTAGGTTAAATTTGACAACGATCTACATGTCAAAAGTTTAAATCTTATTATAAACAGAATATACTTTTAAAAATAATTTAATAAATACCACATAATTTTTTTTTGAATTATAATATTTAGAGATATAAATCATCCATTTTTTTAGAAATTAACATAAAAAGCTTAAGTTAGTAAAAAAAACAAAAATGAAGATAGATGAAATATATATAATTTTTAGATGTAATAGATTAAATTATAATTATTTTGTAGTGGATATCTATCGACATTTCTTTAGATAGATTTATTTAAGATATCTATACTAGTGTATTTAATATTGTCATAAAATTTAAACTTTTATCCCACTAAAATTTCTATATTTAACTTATATTTGTCGAATAGTAACTTATCACTTTTTAATAAAAATAAATTAAGTATAAATTTTTATATTATTAAGTCATTGCATAATCTTTTCTTTTAATATATTTAAAGTTAGAAAATTTTATTATCTAATAGATATAGAATATTATTAAAACTATAGAAAATAATAATATATGCCTTAAGGACTTGCATGATTCTTAAAATTTATAAATAATAATAATTAATTTTTAAAATTATGAAAAAATTAATAATTAATTATTTTAATGTACATGCAAGTGAGTCAACTGAGTTCTTCTTGAGTTTCTTTTCCTTAGAAGGAGGCATTTTTTTTTCTTTGAGTTCTATATCCAATAGAGGGGGAGTTTACATTGCATCACTAGTTTATGGACAATTATTGGCTATTTTTGGTAGTTGGGCTCTAGTTAGGTATATGTTTTCATCTACACATGTATTGATAAAGGGCACTTCCATTAATACCATAAAAAGAGAAAGAAAAATAGAAACAATAATAATTTGTGAGAATAAAATATGGGATTCTTATTATCTCCACAAATGTAGAATTATAGAAATTTGAAATACAATATGCAAACCTAGATGAGTGCCTTCTTTAATATAATCTGCAAGACAGAGCTATGAACTATCACCCAGAGTTAATGTAGACAACGTACAACCTTAATATTACACCACCTAGGAAGGTTCTAGACATAAAGCCCTAACCCTTAAGGTTGACAAACCCTAAAATTACAAATAGAGTTGGCTAAAAAATATCATGAATTTCATTTTAGAATTTTTGGGTGGCCCAAATTTGGAAGACCATAACCTATGAACCATTGAGTTGATTAGCTATTATATGTTGACCCTAAAGGAAATCTTTGTATTGTCTATTAGTGCAAAATACTTAGTCATTATCTAGGCAATATTGGTCGGTCAACATTATGATCAAGCCACTATATAGGCTAAAAAAAGTATATTGGTGAAGTGTCACCAATATATTATATATTGGTATACTGCAATCACTTGAAAATGGTCATATAGACTATGATCCCCCTTTCTAGAAATTTTGCATAATTTATCGATAGCTTATTCTTGATCAAATCATCAAAAATATATTTATTTGATTATAACCTATGATTTGACCACCTTATCCTAAGTTTCTTATTTACTTAAAAGAACATGCTCCCTTTTTATTAAATAAAAAGCTCCCACTTACCACTTATCCTAAGTGTGCACACATAAAGCATTATTCCTATTTTAAAATAAAAGAAAAGACTTTTTGTCTCTCATAAGGTGCACAATTTCCAAGGTGGGTGGAATCTTCATTCTCCTCCAAACATTTCTCATCTTTTTGAAATCTACCATTGATCTTGATTAGGTGAGATGATTGTGCACGTGGATCACTCAAGATGTATTCTCCACCCTTGATTAAGCCTCTCTTGTATTTTAATCTTAATAATCCATGTTTCTTTAAAAGAGAGGGCTCTCTCCTAATTCTCCATCTCTTATGTTTTGTACCAATGTTATGCTACAAAATTTTTGGGTGAATTTAGAGCTTTGGAGACCTTGGAACATTCTTGCACTTACATTCACACACTTGCATCCCACATACTTACATCATGACTCATTTGCATATATTTTAGGTTTCCTTTGTGCTTTAGATAAGATGACATAGTATAACTAGGAGGCTTTGTAATACTTTCTTTCTTGTTAGTTTAGCTTACATTTGCATTCTTCTTAAAGCTACCATCTTGCATTGCATTTTCATGGTGATTCTTGGATGCTAGCACTCTTTCTCTCATCTTTGAATCTCTCATTTTATGGTGCACCTTGCAAGGGTTGCATAGCTAGGTTCATTTGAGAGCCACACCACTATATTTGCACCTTTTAACATAATAGATGGAGACCTATAAGTTGCCTCTTGAGATTCTCTCTTTCATGGGTATTCTTGAGAATAAGGGTTTATAGAAGTGTGCCAAAATTTTGGTATACATTTTTTATGCCCACCTTTGGGATGAACAACCTTGTCTAGCTCTTTATTCTGCATTTTTGTCACTTTATTTGCTCATTGTTTTGGGAAATTCTATTTTACAGACATTAATATTGTATGATACTTTTCTCATATCGTGCGATACTTTCTCTAACTACAGTGCAATACATTGCTAGTTATTGTGTCGTATTGATCTGTGTATTTTATTACCCTTATGTTCTACACTTTATTGCACTTTTGGTATAGAGTTTCACACTAGGAAGAATTATCACCTAGTCATACAAGGAAGTATCGTACAATCCTATTATAGCCAAAAGTATCTTACAATCCTGTTATAGTTAGAAGTATCACCCAATCTATTTTAGTTAGCTAGTTTGGTTCTCAATTTTCATTTTCAATTTTTGGTGCTTTCCATTTTAGACTTTTGGTTTCTCGATAGTTTTAACAAGTGTTTTTGCAGGGTATATTTCATATTTTTCTAACCATATTGTGCCCTAATGTTTTTTTTGTAGGTGTTATTGCTTGCTTTGCTAAAAGGAAGAATTTCAATTTTTAAAAAGAAAGGGTTACTAAAACTTGTTGCAAGGCTGCCCAAGCAAAAATACAAAAATAAAAAATTGTGTCTTCTTTTATTTTCAAGTGTAGAATTAAACTAGTTTTTTCCTTTCATTAGGCACATAAAACTCACAAGTAAGGGTTCATTTTTGGTGGGAGAGTATGCTCTTCACCTTTTAGGTGAATCAAAAATCTTGACCCTTTATTGGATCACAAAAGTGGGTGGATACTCCACTCTTTATTGGTTTTAATTAACTTTGTTGGTGTGTTCGGGGGAAACATCAGGGAGTAGGGGAGTATGCTCTTTACCTAAACGATGAATTAGAAATCTTGACTTCCTTGGTGTGGATCCATTTTGTTAAAGTATCCCAACAATATTCATACCTTTAGAGGGATTTCTATTGGTGGAAAGATACCAATAGGAATGACTCAAAGTGGGAACAAGCAAAACCCAGCTAACCTGACCCACTATAATCACAAACCCCTTAAAAAAGGCCAAATCCTTGGGGCGAGTAACACTTAACTTCACTTAGTGAGATTACTCATGGGGTCGGGAACATGAGGATATCACTAGATGGGTATGCTTTAGTTTCTCTTGTGGTCACGAGTCCTTTATCATGTATCAAGTGCAAGAGGGATATTACTAAAGATTCTAAGATTTAGAGGCCATATTTTTTAGTTGCTCAATATCTTGGTGCAAATATCAATCCTAGTGGACTACCAAGATCACCCCAAGGTTTTGCACACCATATGTGTCCCTTTGGTCGTATTAATAGCTCTTCCACAATAAAGCCAATAACCCAGTCTTCTAAACTCTATTGCCTAGGTTTGTTGCTCACAAAATCTAAACTTTGGCTTTGTTCCAACTAAATAGGTGTATCCACATTTGGTCCTATTGTGTCCCTAGGTTGAAACTTACATGTTTGGCTATATTATAGACTGAAAAGATTAACTTAGCTTCTTGGATGTAAACTTTATTTGATAGATTTTTCACTTGTATAAACCCATTTATCCTACTTATCTATTTTATATTGGTTTTCTTACCTAGCTCCCAACTTGAGTCACTAGTGTCCTAAACTACTTGGACACTTTTGAAAAGCTATTATCTTTGCTAAATTTCTTGACAAGTGAACATCTATTTACAAGTTTAATTCCAAGTGCTTTTTGTCACCTTATCAAGCTAAGAATTTTTTATTACATGCCAGTTACAACTAGGCTACAATTTCGTCAAGGTAGTCATCCTTCCTTTAGTTTTAAATAATTAGCTTCTCCAACTACATGTCCATGTAAGCAAAATGTTAAAGGAAAACCTATTTTTGACAAGGTTGAGGAGGACAAGTTTTCCACTTGGTACAACCCTATTAGTCACTTTGGTAGCTCCTTTGATACCCCACTTAACATTCTTAGTGCTATAAACATTGTGTCTTTCACCATGAACCAAGAAGAGAGACTCTATTGCTTAGATGAAATATTTAATATTATGAGAGAGGACATTGAAAGAGAGAAAATCACTACTCAAGATGAACAAGATAGACTACAGAAAAAGAAACTTGAACAAGCTATGAACATAGCCTCTATGATAGCTACCCATACTCATGAAGGAAATGATACCCACAACACATCCACTCAAGGATTTGGAAATACTTACACATATGGCTATGAGAATCAAAATGCTAACACTACTTTTAACAACCCCTTTATGAATCATTTATGCTTTGGAAACAATAGAAACAATCCCCACCAAGAACTTCAAGGTCACATGTTTAAGGATATGTATAACCACCTAGACACTAAAACTTCACATCGTGAAAGTGAAGTGGATAAAAAAGTTACTAGTGAAGATGTCAGTAGCTTTTAACAAGACAAACATCTACAAAGGCTCATGCTTAAGGCATTAGAACAAAAAAATGATCAATACTTTCAATATATTACAAATAGAGGTTGGAGGATACCTCATGACTTTGATGTCCAATGAATCATTCAAAGAGAGAACAAATTGAAAGTTATATCTTGAAAAAGCATGGACAATACATACAAAATCAAGTTATGCACATGCAAATGGAAAAAGAAAAACCGAAGACCTTATTTGTTGAGACCATAGGTGCTCTTCCCTTTGACAATTTTTTTTACATGATGTCATTTAAAGGGGATATAGTGGTTCCTAAATATTATAAATATGACCCTCATGATCATATTAGATAATTCTATGCACTTAGCATGGAATTTTTGCAAGAAGACACATATCTCATGAGGTTATTTCCAAGAAGTTTAAATGGACAAGCTATAGAATGGTTCACTAAGATATCCCAACCTCTCAAATATTTTTTTGAATTTGTATAATGATTTATTCAACACTATTCTTACAACATACAACATCCCATCACTATGCTAGATTAATCCAATATTAATAAAAATAAGGGGAATCTTTTATTACCTAATTATAAAGGTGGAGGAGATTACATGCTAGAAATCCATGACAAACCCTTGGAATGAGAAGATTGATATCTTTGTTAACAATGTTGTACCTAAGCTATACTATGACCTTAGAAAATAAGTGTTCACTAGATTCACCAATATGATTGAGAGTGCTTATCACATTGATGATGTTGCTATTAAGAAGGGTGAAATAGTGTTGAAAAAGGACAAAAATTTCAATGGTAATGGGAAAGAAAAAAAAGTCTTGGAATAAAAACAAATATGTTGGCAAAGATGGAGTGGTGGATGTTCCTAAGATAAAAGAGCCCACTTTTTTTCACTTGGCTAATGCTATTCTGACCACCAAATAGCAAGAGGAAAAAAATTCTAATGACTCCAAAAAACCTCAAATGTATGATAAACCTAAGTTCACAAAGTCCTCTAAGTCCTGACGTAGCTTTACCCCATTAGTGAATTCATATGATGTGATCTTAAAGACATTGCTTGCTAACTTCCTAACAACTCGAGGCCCTAGATCCTACTATGAAACCTTATTAGTGTAGAGATGGTCACTTTTACAATTATCATATAAACAAGGAATACAAAAATTTGTCTTAAGCTTAAGGATGTGATACAAAATCTCATTGATGGGGGAAATTTTCTCACCGATGGGTAGACTAAGAACTCTGATCATAAAGTATTCAAGGACCCTATCCACATTATGAACAAGGAGAACATTTTAAAGAAAATAAAAATGGTATTGACACTAAGATTGATTACACATATACCAACACTGATAATTTCATAAACATGCTTGAGCATATTAAGGAGAGTGTCTACATGATGGGACCTAAATATGATGAAGATTATAACTATGCCATAGATGATGAAAGGCATAAGATAACCTTGAGGACCCATGACCCCTCTCAAAATTTTGATAACAATAGACCTATGGTTTTACTTAAGGTAGCTAATCTCTCTTCTTCTCATGGTGAAACACTAAACATTGATACTAGGGGGAGTCCAAGGTTGTCCTTAAAGTGGAAGATAATTCCAAATATGCTTCATCTTCTAAGAAGCCTACCACTTCTTCTATATCCAATTATGATCTTGTGAGTCACTTCCAACAAAAATCTACTCAAATTTCTAGCTTTGAGTTGCTAGAGTTGTCTCCCTTGCATAAGGAGATCTTGGAAAAAGCCTTATGTGTAGCTAGTGTTCTTATTGACACAGATAAGTTCCAAGGTATGGAAAACTTGTATCCTCACCACATTACCTAATATTCTTTGAAGAAGATGACACATCTCTTAGTCACCCACACAATATTGTACTACACAATGAGATTCAAATCTATCATACCCAAGTTAGACAAGTATTGATAGACAATGGTGCATGGTTGAAATTTTTTTCTTTTAGTGTTGTTCAGTAGTTGGGGTTATCCAAATTTTCTATTGATCCTAGGCACAAAATCACTATAAAAGCTTATGATGAGGTTGAATATTCTTCTAAGGGTCTTATTGTGCTTCCTATTTGAGTTGGTCATGTGGACAAGGATGTGGTGTTCTAAGTCCTTGATATTCCACTCATATACAACCTTTTTTTGGGAGGCCATGGATACATGACATGTAAGTCATACCATTAACCTTTCATCAATGTATAAAATTCCCCTTCAATGTACTAAAGTTGTGATTCTAAGGGATAATTCTATGTCCATTAACATGCTCATTGCCACATAATCACTAGTTCCAAACAAAAAACCTAATAATGAAGCTAGATCATCACTTGATGCATGTGAGAAGAAGTTAAAAATGATGAACATTGGTATGAGGGAATACAATTTAGACTCTATTACTGTGTTGCTAGTTTCCCCATGATCTCATGGAAATCCATATGCTAGCATGAATCCCAACTCTTCAGCTATGACCATTTATGGTACATTTGTTTAGTCCTCAATTCTATTAGAAGGCAAAAAAAGAAGACATTATTATTAGGGATTGGATATATAGAGAATACAATCTAGTTGATAAGATTATACTTTCTAAACCTATTTCTCCCAAGAGATATGAAAGAATTTATCAATTTCTTCAGAAGATAGGCTACCCCAACATAGACCTTAAGCAATAATAAACATGCTCTTGTTGAACCTATGCATCATACTAAAGGCCACAAGAGTAAGGACATAACTAGCTTAGGATATGGAGTTGAGAATAATCTTCCTATCTATGATGACGAATCTCCTACAACTAGCTATTTAGATGATGAGGTTCAATCCTTAGTTACTACTACTCTAGGGGATAATTTCATTCCATTTACCTCCATTCTTTGGAGAGAAGACAAGTTACGTAGTGATCACACTGCTGAGGCTTCCGCTTCTAGGCAACCTAAATTTGGTGAGTCTCACACAAAAGATCCTAATAGAGAGAGAGAGAGTTAGAAGAAATATTTCTCATCATGTGGTACATAATAAAAGTACTAATTCAAATGAATATGAATGGAATTCTCTTTCTAATACATCTCATGAGGTGGGAGTATATGTTTTACATGCTTATATTAACCAAACCAACATAGTTAATGAGCCTTTTGTAGGGTTTGACAAGTCAAACTCTCAACTTGCTTTAGTGGGTCACATTGATGCTCCTAGGTCTTACCCCAATTTAGGTATCTTTGGAGATTTCATTATAGAATCATATTTTCTCATCACTAGAGATAATTCCTTCTAGTTCAATAACCTTGAAGCTTCCCCATCACTATCATTCATGCACCTCGAGCTCATTGATTGGTTCATATAAAAGAAAAGACCCAAGATACCATCCTTCCAAAATGACTATGAGATTGCTTGCTATTTAAATGCTATTGAACCTATAGTCTACTCCACTAATGAACAACTGGTTAATATGAACAAGTCAGATATCAATTACCTTAGTCATAAATTAAAAGGAAAAAAGAAAAAAGGAGTTCTGATTGCAAAAATCACTTTTGTGGCGGTGTTAAAGATGAAAAATAGTAAAAAAACAATATGTACCTCATGGTGAGAACCTCTTCAAGGCACCAAAAGATGAGGTACTTGGTAGTGTGCCAAGCTATTTCCAAGATAGGTCATTGGTTGTAATTGAGCCTATGCATCCTATTAATTTGTGTATAAATGAGTCTCCTAAGATCATACATTTAGCTCAATCATTATGAGTTGAAGGAAAGATAGTTCACTCAATTCTTCCAAGTAAAGAAAATCAAATTTTCTTGAACATATGCTGATATGCCTAGTTTTGGTACACATATCAGTATGCATCACCATTCTATAGCTCTTGGTGTCAAACCCATCAAACACAAGCTAAGGATGATGCATCTACATGATGCCTTGCTAGTGAAAGATGAACTTAAAAAAATCCTAAATGAAAAGTTTATGAGAGCTATATACTACACTAAATGGATGTCCAACATTGTCCATATTTCAAAGCATGACCAATCCATTCAAGTTTGCACAAACTTTCAAGATTTAAGCAAGGCTTTCCCTAAGGATGAATTTCCATTTCCTAACATTGATATTATAATGGATCTGACTATGGGCTATGGAATTTAATCCTTAATAATAGGTTCTTGCGATATAATTAGATAAAAATAGCTCCTAAAGACCAAACAAATATATCTTTCACTTGTACTTGGGGTACCTTTTGTTAGAATGTTATGCCTTTTGGTTTTAAGATTGCATGCACTACCTATCAAAGGGCTATGACAACTATCTTTCATGATATGATGCATAAAAATATGGAACACTATGTTGATGACTCCCTAGATAAGTCCAAACAAAGAAGAACTCCCTTAGATGACTTGAGTTTGATATTGGACCAAATGGAACAATTTTAACTTAGTCTCAATCCTAAAACATTCTCTTTTGGTGTCACTTGTCATAAACTACTAGGCTACATCATATCCTACAAGGGAACTGAAGTTGATCTAGAGAAATTGTAAGCTATAATGGAAATGCCACCTCTTAAAAATATAAGTTAATTGTGAAGTCTTCAAGGATGTTTTTAATCCATAAGGAGGTATATCTCTTAGCTGGCTGATAAATCTCAACTATCCAACAAGAATTTACCTAAGGGATCTGTATGTGTGTGGAATAATGAATGTGAGAAAAGCCTTAATCAAATCAAAGAATATTTGGCTAAACCACCTATTATCATGGCTCCTAATCTAGGGAAACCCTTGATACTCTACATTTTAGCTACAAACACTTCCCTAGGGGAATTACTAGCACAACATTATAGGGATGGAAATGAATGGGCCATATACTATATTTGCAGAATATTGGTCACTTATGAGATCAATTATAATAACATTGAGAAAGCTTTCCTTACTGCCATATATGCTTCTCAAAAGTTGTGACATTACATTCTTTCTCATACTACCCATTTAGTGGTAACAATTGACCCTCTTAAGTACTTTCTAATTAAAGTTGTGCTTATAGGTAGACTTGCTAAGTGGATGATGATTCTATCCAAAGTTTACATTGAATATATTAAACATAAAGTTATCAAAGGACAAGCTATTGTAGACCAGTTAGTTGATTTTGCACTCTAAGATGATGTCCCTATGAAGATAGAGTTTCTAGATTCATCAATAATATATATCACATATAGAAATTGGAAAATGTTCTTTGATGGGTCTCACACTCAAAATGATGTGGATTCTGGTATCCTATTCATTAGGCCTCATGGCTACACAATCCCTAAGTCATATAATCTATTATTTCCATGCACAAACAATATAGTAGAATTTGAAGCTCTTACAAATGGTATCAAATTGGATGTTGAATGGAGAATAACTAAGCTACACATCTATAGAGACTCACAAATTTTCATACACTAGACTAGTAATGACTATTAAATCAAGGATGACAAGTTGGTTTCATCAAGAAATTGGTTGATGCTCTAAGGAGCTACTTTAGCTTTTTCACATTTCAACAAAATCCTAGAGTTGAGAATAATGTTGTAGATGATATATCTACTTTGACATCTATAGTTGTAGATGCTTAAATTCGTCCCAAATGCTATATTAATTTATTTAATATTTCCTTTGATATTATAATTCATCATTAATTAATTAATTATATTTTTCCTATTCTTCTACTTATTTAATTAAATAGGTTATGATGCAGGAGCATCCCGGGTGTAAAAGAAATCTTGCATCACCCAAAAATATTTTATTTTTAGTCTTTTCTATTTTAATAAGAGCTAGTAGACATGATGGTTACTATTTATGGGAATTTACTATTTTTAATAAGTTTTTCATATGAGCTTGGATCTAATGCAGGAGCATCCTGGGTGTAAAGGCAATCTTGCATAACCCAAAAATATTTTATTTTCAGTCTTTTCTATTTTAATAAGAGCTAGTAGATAGGGTGGTTACTATTTATGGGAACTTACTATTTTCAGTAAGTTTGTCATATGAGCTCAGAATGTTCTCATTTTATACAAGAAGGTTCATTTTAGAGATACAAGCCTACCATAAAAATCTCATTGCTCCAACATAAGTATTAGAGAAGTTATTGTGGATTTTTGGTGGAAAAATTTGTAGAAAAAATCTTTAGGCTCACCATTGGAGGCCTTAGAGTGCCTGAATGAGGTCCAAAAACTTGACAAAAGGGTGCTAGCATGGTTTCAAGCTTGTAGATTAGGAGCTTTATTTCCAAAAAGTGGTTATAATAGCCAATCGGAGCAATGGTTTGTCAGTAATGGCCTTCCAAAGTTGGGCTACCCAAAATTTCTAAAATAATTGTCAAAGATGTATTTGGTTGACTCTATATGTTTTGTTAGGGTTTGTTGGCCCTAGATATTAAGTTTGAGCATCTAGAACCTTCCCAAGTGGCATAAAATGCCTATTTGAGAAAGGCCCCAACATTATCTAGAACAAATTTGGGTAATAGTTCGCAACCTATCTTGCAAATTATTGTACTGAAGGTGCCCATGTGGGTTAGCATATTGTACTTATGAATTTTGTAATTCCACATTTATAGCGCAAATAAGAAATCCATATTGTTTCCTCACCTTTGTTTTTATTATGAGTTTATGGTATTAAGGGGAGCACCTTGCATTAAGTGGTATAAGAGCTAGAGTTCTTGAGTGTGTGTATAGATTGTTGATTGTGAGGTAGTTTGCACTAGGACTATGGTTTGGGCTGAGTGTTTAGATAGATCTCTGATTTTGAGGTAGTTTGCATTAGGGTTTTAGTGAAGGCACAAAAATGCCTCCACAAAGAGAGTGGGGTGGAAGAGCTAGAGGTGTTACACCTAAGGGTTTCCAAGCCCTCCAAAGGCAAATGCAAGCATTGGGAGAACAAATGTGAAGAGGAATAAATCTTCCTGTAAGAGATGAATGTGAGGATGAAGATGAAGTAGAAGAAAATGCCTAAGAAGAGGTAGTTCTCAACCCAAAAGAAGAGAGGCTTTTTAGGGCCATCTCCAAGATTGGCAAAAGACCTAAGTTTGAAGTTCCCACATTTTTTGAAAATCTTGATCTAGAGGAGTTGATCGATTGGATCAATGAACTAGAGGAGTACTTTGAATATGAAGATGTTGAAGATCCTAATAGGTTCAAGTTTGTGAAGGAAAAACTAAAGATACATGCAAAGATCTGGTGGTAGGAAGTTCAGTTGGAGCAAAATAGAAAGGGAAAGGACAGAATCACTAGATGGGATTGGATGAAAGATATACTAAAGTGATAATTCATTCCAATAGATTATGAGCCTTATCTATTGAAGAAAATGAAAGGGTTGAAGAAAGTGGGAAAATCTATTCAAGAGTATACCAAAGAGTTCTACCGAGTTCTCATTAGAACTAGCCATGTAGAAGCTGATAAGGAGAAAGTTGCCCATTATCCTAATGGGTTAAGGCCAAGCATTTAGGACAAGCTAACTCTAGTTCAAATGAGTAGTATTGAGGAGGCATACTATTTTTCCCTAAGAGTTAAGGAAAAACTAAGCAAGAAGTTTGACAATAAGAATAGTGGAAGGGGTTGCAGTGGAAGATTTGGTGGACGATCTTATGGTGGTCATAATGATGATCAAAAGAATAAGTATGAGGTTGGAAGTAGTAGTTAGAACTAGAGGGGAAATAATTTCAATCATTTCCATGATCAAAATAATAGAGATCAGAGAGGAAGAGGTAGAGGACAAGGATTAGGAAGAGGAGGCTTCTGTGGGAAATGTTTTCAATGTGGGGAAGAAGGGCATAGAGCATTTGAATGTACCCAACACCAAGGAAGGAAAAATCAAAGAATAGAAGGCTAGGCTAGAGTTGTACATGTTGATGAAGATGCTAGATCCTCAAATTCTAAAGATGCTAAAAGAGGAGAATTCATAGTTAACTGAAGAGTCTTTTTGAGTGATGAGAATGAACCTAAGAAAAGAAGGAGCTTTTATTGCACAAGGTGCAAATGTGAAGATAAGTGTTATGATGTGATCATTGATGTTGGAAGTACTAAAAATCTAGTGTTAGAAATGATGGTCACCAAGTTGAAGCTGAAAAGGCAGAAACACCTACATCCATATCATATTGCTTGGGTGCAAGATGACCATAAGGTCATGGTCAATGAGCAGTGCTCAGTGAAGTTCAAGATTGGAAGCTACCAGGATGAGGTACTATGTGATATCATACCTATGGACATATGTCATAAGTTGTTGGGTAGGTCATGGTAGTTTGATAGGCATGCTGTATACAATGGGCTAGCAAATACCTACACTCTAACTAAGGATGGAGTGAAACATAAGTTGAAGCCATTGAAGGATCAAGAAGAAAAGGTATGTAGTGCTTCCATAATATGTTTTGTTGATGGAAAAAAGTTTCTTAAAGGTATGAAGCATGAGAATATGTGTTTTTCTATAATTCCTAAAGATAGTAAATAAGAAGTAGAGGAGGTACTTGAAGAAGTTGCAGATATGTTGAGAGAGTTTTTTGATATAGTATTAGATAATGTACCTAATGGATTGCCCTCAATGACGAAGATTAGTCACCAAATGGATATGGTTCTAGGAGCCAATTTTCCAAACAAGGCAATGCACTTAATGACACCAACAAAAAGTGAAGAGTTGAATAGGCAAGTTCATCAGTTGCTACAAAAGGGGTTGATTCAAGAGAGTTTGAGTCCATGTGCTATACCAATAGTGTTAGAACCAAAGAAGAATGAAGAATAGAGGATGTGCATAGATTCTTGTGCTATCAACAAGATCACCATCAAGTATATATTTCCTTTGCCAAGGATAGATGATATTATGGATTGTTTGAGTGGAGCTAAGTGTTTCACAAAGATAGATCTGAAGAGTGGATACCATTATATTCATATCAGAGAAGGTGATGAGTGGAAGACTACTTTCAATACAAGGGAAGGACTATATGAGTGGTTAATCATGCATTTTGGGCTAATTAATGCACCAAGCACTTTCATGAGGCTCATGAATGAGGTATTGAAGGAGTTTCTAGGTATGTTTTTCATTATTTACCTAGATGATATTTTAATCTTTAGTAAGACATTGGAGGAGCATTTGATTCATATTCGTAAGGTGTTTGATAAGTTGAGGGAAGAAAAGTTGTTGATAAACTTGAAGAAGTGAAATTTTGTAAAGAATGAGTTGGTGTACCTGGGATTTGTAGTCTCAAGAGAAGGTCTAAAAATGGACCCAAAGAAAGTGAAGGCTATCCTTGAATGGCCTACTCCAAGGAGTGCAATAGAGGTAAGATCTTTTCATGGACTGGCTACATTTTAAAAAAAGTTCATAAGAAGTTTTATTACTATTTGTGGACCCTTGACTAAAATACTGAGAGGAGATAGAAAAGAGTTTAAGTGGACTATATGAGTAGATAAGAGTTTCAATCTATTGAAATAGAAAGTTACTAAGTAGCTTGTTTTAACACTTCCTGATTTTAACAAGGTTTTCAAGTAGACTATGATGCTAGTGGTACTGTAATAGGAGTTATTTTCAGCCAAGAAAGTAGACCTGTTGCTTATTTTAGTGAGAAGTTGAATGATGCAAAAAGAAAATATTCTATTTATGATTAAGAATTTTATGCTATAGTTCAAGCATTGAAGACGTGGAGACACTATCTTCTTCCTAAGGAGTTTGTTTTGTATATTGATCATCAAGCTTTGCAATATTTGAATAGTCAAGGAAAATTGAACCAAAGACATTTAAAGTGGGTTGAGTTTTTGTAGAGTTATACATTTGTTTTGAAACACTAGAGTGGGAAGTCTAACAAAGTTATAGATGCTCTTAGTAGAAGATAAATTTTATTGACCAAAATTTAGATAGAGGTGGTTGGGTTCAAGGAACTTAGTGCATTGTATCCAGATGATCCTAATTTTGGTGAAGCATGGAAGGCTTGTACAAAACTTGTTACACTTGACAGGACAATGTGGTTGGATTTCATGATCTAGGATAATATGTTGTTCAAAAGAAGCTAGTTGTGCATTCCCAAAAGTTCAATCAAAGAGAATGTCATCAAGGAGAAGCATAGTGGAGGATTGGCTAGACATTTTTGTAGAGATAAAACTATAGCTTTGGTTGCTGTGAATTATTATTGGCCATAGTTGCAGCAAGATGTGAAGAAGTTTGTACAAAGTTGTCAAGTATGTCAGATGGAAAAAGGAGTGAAGCAGAATATAGGGTTGTATTAGTCATTACTTGTACCAAAGAAGCCGTGGGAGGATGTTAGCATGGATTTTTTTCTTGGATTACTGAGGACCTAGTGCAGGCATGATTCTAGTTTTGTGGTGGTTGACAAGTTTTCAAAGATGGAACATTTTATTCCTTGCAAGAAGACTAGCGATGCTGGTCATGTAGCAGATTTTTTTTTCAGAGAAGTGGTGAGACTACATGGTTTGCCAAAGAGTATAGTTTCTTATTGAGATACCAAATTTGTTGGGTATTTCTGGTGTACATTGTGGAAGAAGTTGAAGACAAATTTGAAGTTTAGTTTATCGTATCATCCATAGACTGATGGATAGATGGAAGCTATGAATCACAATTTTGAAAACTTGTTGAGATGCTTGGTTGGAGATAAACCAAAGGGATGGCATATGATTTTACCATAGGCAAAATTTGCCTATAATAATTCTGTCAATAAGAGTACTGGTAAATCACCATTCCAAATTGTATATGGGAGTAGTCCCATAAATGCTTTTGAATTGAGGCAGTTGGATAAAGGAGAGATAAGTAGTGCTAAAACAAAAGATTTTGCTAAACATTTGAAGATAATCCATGAGGAGGTGAGGAAGCACATCATAAAGATGAATACATAATATAAGGTTAAGGTAGATGTAAAACTGAGATATAAGGAATTTCATATTGGAGATGAAGTCATGGTTCATTTGAGAAAGAAGCATTTTCCAGTAGTTACATATAATAAGCTAAAGATGAAGAAGGTTGGACCGTACAAGATAGTGAAGAGGCATGATTCTGGAAATGCATATGAAGTGGAGTTGCCTGCTGAATTGAATATTTCACTAGTATTTAATATTTCAAATTTGATAGAGTATTATGAAGGAGGTGATCGAGATGAAGTTGCATAATTGTAGTGGAGCATTCTAGTACCTAGTTTGACTACAAAGGAGATTGAGGAAATACTAGACAGTCGTGTTGGAAAAAGTACCAAAAATAGAACTTATGATGAATATCTAGTCAAATGGAAAGGGAGACCAGTAGAGGATTCATCATGGCTAGCAAGGGAGGAGGTTAACCATCTTGGTTTTCCTCTAAACACCTAAGACATGATGGGATCACTTCTCAAATTACCCTGAGTGTCTGATGCAAGAGCATCTAGGTGTAAAGGCAATCTTGCATCACCCAAAAATATTTTGTTTTTAGTCTTTTCTATTTTAATAAGAGCTAGTAGATGGGGTGGTTACTATTTATGGGAACTTACTATTTTTTGTAAGTTTGTCATATGAGTTCGGATCTGATGCAGGAGCATCCTAGGTATGAAGGCAATCTTGCATCACCCAAAAATATTTTATATTTAGTCTTTTCTATTTTAATAAGAGCTAGTAGATAGGGTGGTTACTATTTATGGGAAATTACTATTTTTAGTAAGTTTATCATATGAGCTTAGAATGTTCTTATTTTCTATAGGAAGCTTCATTTTAGAGATATATGTTAGAATTCTTTTAGAATAACTGAGACAGGGGGTGAATCAATTATTCAAGGTCCAATAGTGTCCAATACAAAACTTTTAATAAAATGAGGGTGAATTAGAAGTCCTAACATTTTTTCTTTCTTATCATGCATGCAATTAAACATTAAACAATCATGAAAAGTAAACATGCATCACCACATAACACTTGAGATTTTGATGACCCAGAAACCATCCAGGAATAAGAAGGTAAAACTGGGGTGGGGATGACATCCAAAAAATTATTATGCAATAGATTTCAACCACTTTTGATGATTTTCCTTGTTAAAGGCCTGCCCTGTTAAAGGCTTTACACACTGTTAGATGTGACCCTGTTAAAGGATTTCTACACCCTATTATGAGTGTGCCCTGTTAGAGGACTTAAGAAAATTCAACTTAGAATGCCACCCTATTAAAGGATTTACATAGAGCTGTTAGGCCCACCCAAGTTCGTGGGATTTACAGTCACCTTCTCAAAAGAATCTTTTATCCCTCTCTAAGGATCTCCTATCCTTCTCTTGAGGATCTCTTATCCTTCTCCTGGGGATCTTCTATTCTTTTCCTGAGGCTTATCCACCTAGCTATTAAGCTAACCTAGCAATGTAGGATTTCAATATCTAATACAATGGTAAGAAAGTATTAGAAAGGTTTTGACCTGATAAAGATTGCAACTCTAACCTTGCAGATTTTAGATCACTCTTCAGTTCTTTTCTTTGCTTGGCTTTTCTTACTTGTAGTGCTGATAGCTTGTCCACCCTTCAAGATCTATCTCCTTGAGTTCTTCCACTCATTATGCCAATGCACTTTATGGTCACTTGATCAACTCAGAGTCTTGATGCTCTGTGCTTACTCCTCACCATGTCCTCTTGTTGACACTTCACACTAGCCTTGTCTTGGCTTCTTTGCATGACCACACTTATGACCAACTCCCGCTCCCTTTATCTCTAACCTGTAACTCCTTATAAAGAAGTTCTATTCTTCATGTCTCACTCAAATCTTCCTGCTCATCAATTTTATTTGATCTGAGAGAATGATATTATTTTCCTTCCAAATTGTTTCTTCTAGAAACTTCATGATAAGTCCATTAGTATTTGCTCAAAACTAGTTTGCATGGTTTACATGAAATTCTATGATATCTACTCATCATCCTTATCATCCAACTAATTCACAAAATTCAATGTAACAAACTTATTGATATTGATCTGGCGAATCTTTTTGTCTTAACAATAATGTAGCAACTTGACATCATTGGTTTACTGATGGTCAACACCTTCTGTGTTACTCAGCTTCTACTACATCTGCTGATGCTCGATACCTTCTATGTTACTCAGCTTCTACTATATTTTCTGATGCTCGACACCTTCTATGTTACTCGACTTCTACTACATTTACTGATGCTCAACATCTTCTGTGTTACTCAATACCTAAAGGATTGCTTGGCACCTTCTGTGTTACTTGGCACATGAAGGAATGCTCAGCACACATTGAAGTTGAACTTGCTCAACTTTAACTAGCTTTCTTGACACTCACAAATGAACTTCATCAAGTTCTACAAATGACTTAGTTAAACCTTACATCTTTGATGTGTCTTAGTGTGTCCATTCTCTATGTCTTAGAGTATGTCATCAATACACTATTTCATCAATGGCTTAGCTGATCCTTATACTTCATTACAACATCATAACTTCAACCTTTCTCTAGGTGCTCTAGTTACATCTTATTGATTGCCTCCTTGTCAATCAACCAATTGATAGTATTTGGATCACTTAAGCTATTTCCATTCCTGCAAGTAGCAAGTTTGACATCAATGACAAAACAATGATTGAAGGCATTCTTTACCAGTTCCATCATTCTTCATTCATGATTTTTTCAATCATTTCCAACAATATAAGCCTATCATAAAAATCTTCAGGTTCACTATAAGCCTATCATAGAAGTTATTGTGGATTTTTGGTGGAAAAATTTGCAAAAAAATCTTCAGGTTCACTATTGGAGGCCTTAGAGTGCCCAAATGAGGTATGAAAACTCAATGAAATGGTGCTAGTGCTATTCTAAGCCTATAAATCAGGAGCTAGCATTTCCAAAAAGTGGTTATGATAGCCAATCAGAGCAATGGTTCATGAGCTATGGCCTTCCAAAGTTGAGCTACCTAAAATTTCTAAAATAATTGTCAAAGATGTATTTGGCTAACTCTATATGTTTTGTTAGGGTCTGTCAACCCTAGGTATTAAGTTTGAGCATCTAGAACCTTCTCGGGCGGCATAAAACTGCCTATTTAAGAAAGGCTCGAACATTGTTTAGAACAACTCTGGGTAATGGTTTGTAACCTGTCTTGCAAATTATTGTACTGAAGGCACCCATGTGGGTTAGCATATTGTACTTATGAATTCTATAATTTTGTGTTTGCAGTGCAAATAAGAAGTCCATATTTTGTCTTCGCCTTTGTTGTTGTTTCTTTGTTTCTATTATGAGTTTATGATATTCAGGGGAACACCTTGTATTAGGTTCACTTCCCTAATGTATTTAAATTTAATTTAAATGCATCCCCTCTAATGTGCTAAATTTATTTAATGCATAATGCTCCATAAGTCCCCTTTTAAATAAATTTCAATTTATTTAATTCCCTCCACTTTATTAAATTCTATAATCCTATGATTAAGTTGAATCCTATTTAATTTAATCCTAAAACATATTCTACCACCCATCACTCTCATCCTTCTAAGCCTACCCACCACTTAATCCCACTTAACTAATCCTAAACACCTTTCTAAATACATCTTAGTCCCTAAGTATTTTATCACATGTGTGAGTAACTCAAGGTCCAATAAATTTTCCATTTTATTATTATATCCAAAAAGTCTTACTCTCTTACATAATTGTCCCCTTTCCTTTCTCTAAGGTTTCTCACACATGTGTGAGTAAATCTTGAGCCATCCCTTTCACCAAAAAGGCTTATGTTGACCTTTGCATGGCTTGTCTCCTTAGTCCATTTGTCTCCCTTGTGGCACCTATGTGGATGTCACATAGATGCCACCTCTTCAAGGCCTCTCTCAAACCTATAAATAGAGCCCTTGTCTCAAGAATTTCCCATCTCCTCCATATGCATTGTTATCATGCTAGTTTAGACTTAGAGATTTCTAGCAAATTTAGAGATTTTCATGCTTTATTACTAACCCTTTGGTAGACATTAGATTTCTTGCATTTATTCTTTCATGTTCATGATAGAATTGCAATCTTAGTTTTACTTCTTACATCCATTTCCATTAGCTATTGAGTGCTCTCAAGAATGATTGCTTCCATAGCCATCTCTTAAAGCATTCTTCATCATTTATCTTAGTTGGATATTTATTATTGCATATCATTTATAAAATGATGGGATTCCATATTTGTGTTTAAGGAGAGTACATCCACATCCCTCCAACTAGAGCACACCAACAAGGCCTCTTCTATGAACCCTTGTTGAGCCACTCTAAGGCTGTGTGAGGAGTCTTTTCTTTCAGTTGTATCCATTTAGTAAAATGCAAGGATAGTGTTGGTACCCATATGGACCCACTATTTAAATTTTTTAATGTGAGGTCTTGAACCTCTTTGAACTAAGGTTCAAAGTAGTTCAAAGTGGTTTGATGGTTTAGATGGTTCATTTTGCAAATCAGTGATTCAAAATTTTTGGTTCAAAGGTTGAGTTTCATAACTTGATTGGAGATCATTGGTCTAGAAGGGATTCACAAGTTTGATGTGCAAGGTTTAGGTATATAGATTTAGGCTCAGCATTTAGGTAGTCCCATGGATCTATTTCAAAAGCCTTAAAGTTCAAATCCAAATCTAAGGGTCAAAATCTCATTCCACTCAATACTTGAAGGCTCAAATTGTTTTGAAATAATCTATATTTAAATATTTGTGTTGAACTGATCTTAGTTATAAAGACCTTGTATGCTATGCACTCTTTTCCATCAAGGAAGATTTAACTCAAGAATCCCTTCTATTAATGAAGTATCATAGTCATCCCCTATGAAAGTGGAGTTATCAAAAACATCGAGGCCATACACAGGTCTACATCAAAAGAAATTGTTTTTTTTCCCTCATTGGGCCTACATTAGAGTGCATGTGAATTATTTGACAATATGCCTATGGATACTAGACACTATTGAATGAGCTGGCCATTCCATCCATCAACACTCTTTTAGCACTACATGTTAATTCATCAACAAATGAAGTTGTTTGAAGGAAGAATCATAGTGAGAATAAATCATACTTCCCTCATTCCTTGAATCCATACACCATTGATGTGAAAGAATTGATATGGAAAATTATGGATTTCTAAGGTTTGATAAAAGGAAGCCCATATAGATGCAGTGGATTCATTATGAAGGCACAATTAAAGCATGTGGAATGTTGGATAGAATGTCTCAGACCGGAAGACCATCTGCCTATACAAAGGTTCAAACCCATTATAATCCATCATCAAGCACACTATTTAAACTTGGTATTTATATAATTCTAATCACATTAGTATAGAAAGTGTTTGTAGAATGTCAATGCTATTTTTTTTAGGTTGAGCCATGTGAATGGATATTCAATCAAAATCTTCCAAGAATGTGTCATGTTGTGAGCTCCCCAAACTTCCCTCCCAAACATATTCTATTGGTGACATATGTTTTTTCCCCAAATGCCACTTATGAAAAGTAAAATGACAATAATATATACCTTAAATTCCATGTGGCATGAAAATTTTAGGTTACCTTCATTCTATAGACTTTCATCAAGTTTCCATACCTAAAATAGAATTTGCAATTTTCTAATGTACAGTGGAGAAATAAAATTCATAGGTGGGCTTCAGATCTATTTGCCTTACGATAATGATCATTTATGATCTTCATCTTAAAGGCTAACTATGAAGGACTCAACTGGGGATAGAGTCAGGTCCAAAATATGGGATGCTGAGTCAATCGAGGAGGAAGAATGGAGCTTGTGGATCTAGATGTGATCACATAATTAACAATTTCAATGAAATTGATAACTCCTCTTAGCAAAGAAGGATAGAGATACCTCATACCTATGCATCTACATTAGACTTCTTTGGCTTCAATATGTGAAATGGCATGGAGATACATGAGGTTGCACACAAAGTGTTTAGCAAAATATCGATGCAACATGTCAATCTCATGATATATTCAATACATATTGTGCCTAAACCTACCATAGCAATAGGATAGTAATTTAAAATAAAGTAATAATTCCAACATGGTTAAGATATTTGGAGACACAGAGGTATGAATGTTAATAGCTGGACATGGTTACAATATTTTCATTTTATATTTGACATCAAGGTAAAATGAAGTATCGAGTATTACTGAACCAAATCTCAGAAAAGATGTTGTCATGTATGCCTAATGTGAAGAAATGCAAAGAAAGGCCCAAAATGAATATGGAATTTGATGTTAGTGGCTACAACAGGGTCTTAAACAATAATGATTCAATTTCTTAATGACAAGTATTATAGGTCTCTATGAATGAGAATTTGGGGAAGGAACAAGCAATATTATAATGTTTTATCAAACATTATAATTACCCTTGGCACTTTACTATTCATCAATAATAGGATATGTAATGTTATTTTAATACCTTATGAGGACATGCAGATAAGGGCTTTCCCAAGATTCAATTATGTAACTAAAATGTTATGGGAAAGAGAAGATGTTAAATAAACCTCAGAAACATAGATAGGGGGTTCCAATTTTTCCAGTCCTTTGAATCGGAAAGAAAGCAAACTATGGGCTATGGAAGAACAAAGCTCTTGTTCCTTTTCTAAACTTTTTGTTAGGGAAAGGGGGAAATTTTATTTTTAGTGTAATATAAGGGAGGGAATTTCTATTTCTTCTAAGTAGTGATTTTGGTGCAAATGTGTAATAAGATCTATGTAATCTTTTAGATTTTAGAGAAGGAAAATTTGGGAGATAATTACACACCAAAACTTGGAGTTTGGGAAGTTTTCTTTCCACTGATTGTGATCTTTGTATAGCTTTTAGTTTTCTCTAAATCCATTTTAGTGTCACTATTTCTGAATACATTTTGATTTCAAGATGTCTTTAACGCTTTGATTCTTCACTTTCTTAGGAGGACATAAGATTTATTCCTTATTTTCATTCTTTTTGTTATGTAAAATCTAGATGAATGGACTTTGTATCATTTATTTCCTTCAAGTTGCTTAGTTTTTCCACATCTATTTCATGTTTATGGATAGATGTATATTAACCTTTTGTGCTTTCTAGTTAAAAGCATCAATGTTTGTATTTATGTAAATTCATTGTAAACTATACAAAGGGATTTGTACCTTGATAAATTTAGTGGGTGCTTATGCTTTTCAATAGCAAAGTGATGCAATTGTTAGTGCATATTTAGTCTTCCTATTTGGGCTTTTGGGGTTAATTTGTATATTTTTCTTTGGAGGACAATCTATTCACTAATAGATTGTTGGTGAGTCTACTTGGATCTGAAAATGAAGATTTATTTCCTACTAAATGTTTCCTCAATTTTATAATTATCTCCATGTGTAGGAGATTGGTGACTCTATACAAAGACCATGATGACTATAAAAGTCATGAGAAGATTGAGGCCAAACCCCTCTCTCCTGCAACTTTATCAAATGGATGATAAAGTGTTGCACATATTTGTGGACAACTATATAGAAAGCATTTCCTAGGCTATCAGGAATAACATAAGCATAGAAGATGATGCCATATCTTAACTACTATGGAAAATACTCTATGCAAGATTTCAAAAGTTGAAAGACTTGCAAGAAATCGAGGAGAAAGTGTTTCAATTGAAGAAACATTTGTAGGTGGATGATGATGAAGCCTCAGTTATATCTTTGCATTTCATCTCATGCAATTATTTAGTTCTGGGTGAGGAAGGAATCTAAACAACCATAACTCATCCACAAGAAAACTAGAGATTGGAGAACAAGAACACTTGGGCCAAGAATGAGAATCCTAGTACTAGTGACAACAAAGATAAGGAAAGAAATCTTGAAACTAACTTCTAGCCTGTAGATAACCTATTGGGAATATTTAATGTTGCACTTCTTGATGAAGAAGAGGAAAAGTATCATAATCAAGGGATTTCCTCTAAGTGTGTTTCAATTATTGATCCAAACCTAGCTGAAAGTAAAGAAGTGAAATATTTTTCAGCATGCATAGAAGATGAGAAAGGAGAAGATTCTCCCACTATTTTTGAGAGAATAGAACCACTAGCTAAATATGGAAATGATAAGTTTCAACATGAGATCTCCTTTCAAAATGGTAAGAATGCTGAAACAAAGATAGATCTACTCATATCTAAGCTAGGAAATTTTCAAGAAGATGATCATCTTGCACTTCCAATGGAAGTAATCTGGTTTCAACCAAATACATTAGTAGTAGGATAGATTGAAGAAAATTCTAAAAATCTAGGAGATAAGGTTGTTTGAAATGAACAAAATCCACTATTCTTGCCAATGGGGTTTTGTGAAAATACTACTATCAAAGAGAATCCTCTGTTTCAGCCTCAAGATCCCCCATTAAGTGATGAAAATCTATTCTCTCCTTTCATATTAGGAAATGCTGAAACATTGATGAAAATAGGAAAGGTTGAAGAAAGTTCCCAACCAGTTGGCCACTCAATTGAGATATTGGGTGATACTCTTATCTACAAGGAAGAAGAAGACATCATATCCAAATTTTTATCATCTCTTGGGAAAGAAGGTTCCTCTTTATATAGTCAAGGTATGAATACAAAAAAATTAGGTAGCAAGAGTTTTTCTAGTGATTCATTTCATTCTTTTGGGTGTGATTCTATTGAAGATAATGTTGTGAAGTTTGAAGATGTACTGAGAGAAAAGAAAGATCATTATTTTTGCATATTTGATGAAGCACCAATTCTTGATAGATTTGGGGAAAACTTATATGATAAGTTTGATCCCATGTTAGATGAATTCTCTCTATTTGATAATATGCAACATGGTTCTTACCATTATGAGAATAAGAGGGTCATTGTAGGCAATAGTTGGGAGGCTAATGAAGAATTTCTTGAATATTGTTCTCCCCTATTAGAGACCTTTCTTGATTTGAAAAATAATGTAGAAATGCCAACTAAATATGAAGAATTCTACGATGAGCTTTGTTTGTTCAAGACATAGTGTTGAAATGCAAAAAATTTGTATATTGTGAGTTTGAGCTTCAACATTGAAGAGATCGCCAGAAGGTAGTGGTCTAGAGCTGCTCCATTAAAGTACAACCTATTGATATGGAAGGGCTCTTACTTCTCCCAACTAGTAAATGAATTCATGTGAGTTCCTCTTTCTTTTGGTCCTCACGGTAGGTTCTCTTCCTACCTTTGTAAGAATTGTAAATATTCTTTTGGTGTGCTTAGTGTTAGTTTGAATAATGTTCAAGCTTTGAGTTTGCTGGTAGTTTAGGTTTTTTTAAAGTTGGCTTTGCCCCACTCCCCTCTACCCTCTTTGTAAGCAACTCCCAATTTTATTCTTCTTGGTGACTCTATTTCCCAATGGGTAAGGCACTAATCTTTTGCTAGAGATTGCTAGAGTTATATGCTTTTGAGTCAAAAGTAGTCCTATAGTTAGAGCCCTTGTTGGTACCCATATGGACCTATTATTAAATTTTTTTAGTCTAATATCTTTAACCTCTTTGAAATAAGGTTCAAAGTAGTTCAAAATGGTTGGATGGTTTAGATGGTTCATCTTGCAATTCAGTGATTTAGAATTTTAGGTTCAAAGGCCAAGTTCAATAACTTGACTAGCACTAATTAGTCTAGAAGGGATTCACAAGTTTGATGTGTAAGGTTTAGGTATACAGATTCAAGCTCAGCATTCAGGTAGTCCCATAGATCTATTTAAAAATCCTTAAAGTTCAAATCCAAATCTAAGGGTCAAAATCTCATTCCACTCAATACTTGAAGGCTCAAATTTTTTTGAAACAATCTATATTTAAATATTTGTGTTGAATTGATCTTATTTATAAAGACGCTACATGACATGCACTCTTTTCCATCAAGAAAGAGTCAACCCAAGATGCCCTTCGATTAATGAAGTATCACAGTCATCCCCTGTGAAAGTGGAGTTATCAAAAGCATCGAGGCCATACACAGATCTGCATCAAAAGAAAATTATTTCCCTCATCGAATCTACATTAGAGCGCATGTGAATTATTTGACAAAATGTTTATGAAGAGTGCACACTATTGCATGAGCTAGCCATTCCATCCATCAAAACTTAGTTTGCACTACATGTTAATTCATCATTAAATGAAGTTATTCAAAGGAAGAATCATAGTGAAAAGAAATCATACTCCCCTCATTCCTTGAATCCATACACCATGGATGTGAAAGCATCGATATGGAAAATGGTGGATTTCCAAGGTTGGATAAAAGGAAGCCTGTATAGATGCAGTGGCTTCATTGTGGAGGTATAATTGAAGCATGTGGAAGATTGGATAGAATATCTCAAAGAAGAAGCCCATTTGCATGCACATAGGTCTAAAGCCATTATAATCCATTATCAAGCACACTATTTGAGCTTGGTATTTATATAATGCTGAGTGCATTAGTATAGCAAGTGTTTGTAGAATCTTGATGCTAATTTTTAGAGGTTGAGCCAAGTGAATGGATATTCAATCAAAATGTTCCAAGAATGTGTCAAGTCATGTATTCCCTAAACTTCCCTCCTAGATATATTCTATTGGTGACATTTTTTTTTCCCTACATGCCACTTATGAAAAGTAAAATGGTAATAAAATATACATTAAACTCCATGCAACATGAAAATTTTAGGTCACCTTCATTCAATGGACTTTCATCAAGTTTCCATAGAAGAAATGGACTTTGCAATTTTTTGATGTACAATGGAGATATAAAATTCATAGGTGGGCTTTAGATCTATTTGCCCCATGGTAATGATCATTTATGATCTTCATCTTAATGGGCAACTATGAAGGACCTTGTTGGAAATCTGATTGAAAAGCTCATTGTTGAAGATCAAAGAGGGAGATTGTTGCAAAGAAAGAAGATTATTGTTTTCAATCATTGTTTTGTCATTGATGTCAAACCTACTATTTTTAGGAATGACATTTTCTTATAAGATCCAAGTACTATTACTTAGTTGATTGATGAAGAGGATTTGATCAACACGATGTAACAAGAGCACCTAAGGGAAAGGTTGAGTTAGGATTTTGTAATGAAGTGCAAGGATCAATTAAGACAATGGTTAAATGATGTATTGATAGCATACTCAAAGATACAGAGGTTAGTCACACTTAGAAACATTGGAGGAAGAAGTTGTAACAAGGTGGAATGCAAAGCTTAAACTAAGATCATTAGTGGGTGCCGAGCAAGTTAGTTGAAGCCGAGAAAATTCTTAGTAGGAGCCGAGCAATAGTAAAATTCTAGTGTGTGCCAAGTGATCTTCAGGTGTTGAGTGATGATCAGGTGCTAAGCATCAAAAAATATTAGTTGGTGCCGAGCATCAAGAAAAACACAGTTGATGCCAAGCACTAATATTTTAATAGTGTTGACCCATTGCATTATTTTAAATGACAAAGATTCGCCAAATTTGAGCTAACATAGTGGTTAACTTGAATTTTGTGAATGAGTTGGAAGATAAGGATGATGATTTGGTGGCACAAAAATATATGTAAACCAATTTTGGGTGAATTTTAAAGGATTATTCAAGAAGTTTCTAGAGGAAACAAAATATGGGTTAGATGCAATGAATCCTACTAATCCATGCGAATTGAAATCAAAGAATGAAAGAATCCAGCAGGAAAAAGAACTCCAAGAATTCTATTTAAGGAGTCATAGACCAAGAAGAAAAGCTGTTGATACTATTGCTATTGAAGAGCCAAACTGTGAAGTAGATAGAAGGGTATCAAGGAAGTGACATCTAGGAGAAGGAAGAGCACAAAGGCTCTGCTTCTATGAGTGGTCACGAAGAGATGATTGTACTAGTACATTGAACATAGAGATTCAAGGAGACTAAGCTTAAAAGGAGGGCAAGCTATTAGAGTTGCAGTGATTGAAGGCTAGGCAAGGGTATGAGCTGAGAAGTGATCTGAGATCTGCGAGACAAGTTGTATGTTGTAGTCAGGTCAAAGATTTTCTAATACTGTCTAGCAATTGTATTAGATATGAAAATCTTATGGACTTAGGTTAGCCTAATAGCCATTTTTAAATCCTTAAACAGGGTGGCATTCCAAGTGAATGTTCTAAAGTCCTTTAACCAGACCCACTTCTAACAAGGTGGTGAAATCCTCTAACAAGGTCACATTTAACAGTCTACTGTAAGCCTTTAACAAGGCAAGCCTTTCACAAGGCATCACTTCAGAAGAGTGAGAATTGAGTAGCATGTTACTGGTGGTATTTCCCAAATTAGGTTTCCACATTTATCACTGTGTCATGTGTTGATGTCTTATGTGTTATGCTTGAATGTTGATTTATAGTAACTTGCTGATTAGAAAAGTTAAATCTTGGATGAATGAATAGTTGAATGGACTCACTATACTTAGTGAAAAGTTTGAATAGGACATTTGAACCTTGAATAACTGATTTACCCCCCCCCCCTCTCAGTTATTCTAAAGCATTTCTAACAATTGGTATCAAAGCCATTTGCTGATTTAGTTTCAAGGTACTAGAAGCAAGAAGATCAAGGTGTCCAAGAGAGAAGTTCCCAAGCTCAACAAAGACAACTTTGCTGCATGAAAGAGTTTGATGAAATTGCACCTTAGATCAATAGGTGACTATTCACAAGCCTCAATTAGAACATAACATGTAAATCTAGTAGGACCTCTTACTATATATGGCTTGAATAAGAAGAAGGAGAACAATCAAGCAATGTTGGAGATCGCCTCTACACTTATTTATGCATAATATGATGACATCAAAGATTGTGACACTGCAATCAAGATGTGGAAAGCCTTATCAGATATCTATGGAGGAGATTAGAATTTCCAAAGAGCAAAGAGAGAAAGCTTAAGAGGAAAGTTTGATGACATAAAAATGGAGGAAGGTGAAAATGCTGCTCAATATGCTACAAGAATGAAAGAAGTGGTAAGTGCAATAAGAAGTCTAGGTGGTCAATTGGAAGAAGAATCTGTCATCAAAAAGTACTTAAGAACTCTGCTCCCTATCTATGCTATTAGAGTTTTAGCCATTCAAGAGCTAAGGTGTGTACAAGGAAACACACTAACCTTTGAAGGAATAGTGGGAAGACTTATTACATTTGAGCTATCCAATTTTGACAACTATAGACCTGAGAACCTTGAATCTACTTTCAAGGCCAAGATGACAATAAAAGACACTGAGGAGGACACATCAAGCAAAAAGAGAAGAAAAAGAAAACATGCATCCAGTGGTAGCAGCGTAGATGAGGAAGATGTAGAATAGTTAGAAGCACTACTGGCCAGGAGATTCCATAGAGGCAAAGGCAAATTCAAAGTTAAGCTCCTTATCATATGTTTCAATTGCAATGAAGTAGGTCATATTGTTGCAAGATGTACACAGAAGAAGAACTACAAAGAAGGAAACAAGTACAAGAATAAAAGAGAAGATGACAAAAAAGACTACAAGGAGAAAGACAAGAGATGCTACATTGTTGAAGAATATTCTGATGAGAATGATGATGAAGTAGTCCATGTAGTCATGAAGGATGAATTAGATAAAGAAGAAGATGAAGCAACAACATTGGTTACCTGTGTGAACAAGAATGACAAGTGGATCATAGATAGTGGATGCTCACATCACATGACAGGAGATAAAAGTAAGTTCATTACCTTTACTCAATATGATGGAAATAGTGTTAGATTTGGTAATGATGCTCCATGTCAAATCAAAGGAAAAGGCTCTATTAAACTCACAGAGAAAATTTCATGTGATAATGCATACTATGCTGAAGGATTGAACTACAACTTGTTGAGTGTATCACAGTTAGGCAATGTAGGTTGCAAAAATGAATTTGCAAACAAAACTGCCAAGATCTATGAAACTGATGGAAATCTGATTAGAAAGGGTGAACAAACTAGGAGTAATATATTTTACCTAGATATGGAAGATGCAACATGTCTTGTTGTTAGATTTTATGATGTGTGGTTGTGGCATAAAATGTTGTGTCATGTTAACTTTGATAATCTAATTAGCAACAACAAGAAAAAGAAGGTCAGAGAGTTGCCCAAGTTGAAGAAACTTGAAAACACAATGTGTAAATAACGTTAAATAGGGAAGATGACTAAGTCTAGTTTTAAAAGAAAAACATACACTTCCAAAAAAGTACTAGAGTCAGTTTATACAGACTTATGCGATCCAATAGAAGTACAAAGCTACCTAGGAGACAGATACACAATGCTATTTGTAGATGACTATTCCAGGATGATGACTGCTATGTTTTTAAAGAAAAAATTTGATGCATTTTAAATGTTTAAGTAGCATTTGGTTAGAGTTAAGAAGGAAATAGGAAAGAACCTGAAATGCCTAAGGTCAGATAGAGGAGGTGAGTTCACATCAAAAGAATTTGAAATATTCTACAATGACAAAGGTATCAAAAGGAAAACATCAGCACCAAGAACTCTACCATAGAATGGTATTGCTAAAAGAAGAAATAGGTCAATGATTGACTATGCTAGAACCTTGATGATGGAGAAAAATGTTGCACTAAAATATTGGAGAGAAGCTGTAAGGAATGCAGTCTACACATTGAATAGAGTTCACATCAAGAAAGGTACAAATGCAACACCTTTTGAATTGTGGTATGGTCACTCACCTAATGTAAAAAATTTCAAAGTATTTGGTTGTAAATGCTATATTCTTAAAGATACTAGAAATGGCAAGTTTGATGCAAAAAGTGATGAAGGCATATTCCTTGGATACTCCACTAGAAGCAAAGCATATAAGTGTTTAAACACTAACAAGATTGCGGAGAGTGCAAATGTAAATTTTGATGAGGATGAAGAAGTTCAGGTTGATGAGTCAAAGTAATAAGAGGATTATAGATCCTTTGTATACTTCTATGAAGGAATGACTATTGAAGACAATGTTACAAATCAAGTTGGAAATTAGCAACAAATTTCAATATCTACCAAGTCTTAGCCTATGAATGTCGAGCTGCATTCAGAAGCCAAGCTACAGAATGTAGAAAATACTCATTTTGATTTTGAAAATAGTATACATGAGAGGAATGAAGAAGTTTCAGATGGAGAAGAACAAAATGACTCTAAAGCTGAAGGATCAAACATGGAAAGAAGGATTAAACCAAGATTACCCTAGTATGTGAGAAGACATCACCCTGTAGAACAAATCATTGGTAACAAGGATGCCAGACCAATGACAAGGAATAGGCTCAAGAATGAATCATGTTTGTTGAGTAAAGTTGAACCTAAAATAGTGAAAGATTCACTCTAAGATGATGACTAGTATAAAGCCATGTAAGAGGAGATAGATCAGATTGAGAAGAACAAAACATGGTCTCTAGTTCCTAGACTAGCTGATAAGAATGTGATTGGTACCAAATTGGTGTTTAGAAATTTTTTTTATGAGAATGGTGAGATAACAAGCAAAAAAGCCAGATTAGTTTGCAAAGGCTATGCATAAGAAGAAGGGCTAGATTATGGAGAAACATTTGCCCCTGTTGCAAGAATGGAAGGAGTAAGAACATTACTTACATATGCTGCATACAAAGGTTTCAAAGTCTACCAAATGGATGTTAAGTCCACTTTTTTGAATGGTATACTAAAAGAGGAAGTCTACATAGAACAACCTAAGGGATTTTTTGATGAGAAGAACAAGGACATGGTTTGCAAACTACACAAAGCTCTTTATGGATTAAAGCAAGCACCTAGAGCATGGTATGAGAGGTTGCACAAATATCTTGTGATGATAGGATTTGAGAGAATAAATGAAAACAACAACTTTTACATTAAAGCCAAAGAAGGTAAAGATATTTTGATATCAGAAATCTTTGTTGATGATATAATATTTGGAGGAAAAAATGTTCTTTGAAAAGATTTTGTTGATCAAATGAAACATGAATTTGAGATGTCAATGTTTGGAGAAATCAAATTCTTTGTTGGATTACAAGTACATTAATTGAAGTATGGCATATTTGTGACCCAATCCAAATACATCAAGGAGATACTCAAAATATTTGGGTTAGAAGACTCAAAACCAATTAGCACACCAATGGAAACTGGATTTAAGCTATCCAAGAATGATGAGTCTGCCGAAGTGAATTAGACATTATACAAATCAATGATTGAAAAGCTACAATATGTTGTACATAGTAGACTAGAAATTGCATTAGTGGTTGGAATAGTAGCAAGATTTTTTGCAAATCCAAGAGAAAACCACTTGATGGCGGTAAAGAGAATACTAAGGTACCTGAAAGGAATTGATGACTCTGGTTTGTACTATAAGAGGAGTGAAAATTTTGAACTAAGAGCCTACACTGATGTAGATTGGGGAGGTAGCATTGATGATAGAAAAAGAACCAATGGAGGAGCACTTTTCTTAGGAAAAAGGTTGATACACTATTGATGCTGAATATGTTGCAGCTGCTATAAATTGCACCAATATTATATGGATCAAACATTTTCTAAAAGGTATGAAGGAAGAGGTAACTAAGCCTATGATACTTTATTGTGATAATACAAGTGCTATCAACATATGCTAAAACCCTGTAATGCATGCTAAAACCAAGCACATTGCAATCAAGTATCACTATGTAAGAGAGTTGGTGGAAGACAAACAAGTGAAGATGGAATATGTTAGCTCAAAGGAACAAATTGTTGACATCTTCACAAAAGCACTACCTAAAGATTCTTTTGAGTATCTTAGAGGTAAGTTAGGGGTGATACCCCTAGCTAAGGCTACTTGAAGTAAAAGCAAGACTACCCTGCATCAAATGAGTTGATTGTTGAAGATTTTACACATTGATGCAGAGGATGTTTACTTTGGGATTCATGCCTAAAGTAGTAGATTTCTTGAAGTTCCAAATTAGTCACAAGAAAAGTGATAGAGGGAGACATTGAATGAACCTATAAAAGCTACACTTGCATACTAAGATGCTAATATGTCTTTGGCATTGTTGTCAAAGAGGGAGAAATTGTAGAAAACTGATCAATAATTGTTGAAGATAAAGAATCAAAAAAGAAGGAGAAGTTGTGTGATATAGATTACATGCTGATGATTTGGTGATCAAATGAAGATAGAGAGAGATGTTGATTAGAACAATAGAAGATGAGCAATACAGAGGGAGAAAGACAAAGAACAAGGAGGCAACAACAAAGAGGGAGAAGCTAAAATGAAGCAATTAGAATAGTAGAAGGAGATGTGAAGCTAAAATTTACTTTTTGGCATTTGACTTACTGTTCTAACCTAGCTAGCATTTGGTTGAATAGTTTAGTCTGATGGTTGATTATTTTGGTTTGCCATCAATGCCAAAGAGGGAGATTGTTGGAAATATGATTGAAAATCTCATTATTGAAGATTAAAGAGGGAGATTGTTGCAAAGAAAGAAGATTTTTGTTTTCAATCATTGTTTTGTCATTGATGTCAAACCTCCTACTTGTAGGAATGAAATTTTCTTATAAGATCCAAGTACTATCACTTAGTTGATTGATGAAGAGGATTTGATCAACAAGATTTAACAAGAGAACCTAAGGGAAAGGTTGAGTTATGATGTTGTAATGTAGTGCAAGGATTAGTGAAGATAATGGTTAAATGATGTAATGATAGCATACTCAAAGATAAAAAGGTTGGTCACACTTGAAACATTGGAGGAAGAAGTTGTAACACAGTGGAATGCAAAGCTTAAACTAAGATTATTAGTGGGTGCCGAGGAAGTTAGTTGAAGCTGAGAAAATTCTTAGTAGGAGCTGAGTAATAGTAAAATTCTAGTGTGTTCTGAGTGATCTTTAGGTGCCTAGTGAAGATTAGGCGCTGAGAATCAAAAAATCTTAGTTGGTGCCGAGTGATCTTCAGGTGCTGAGCATTAGGAAAAACACAGTTGATGCCGAGTAACATAGTATGTACCAAGCACTAATATTTTAATAGTGCTGAGCTGCTACATTATTTTAAATGACAAAGATTTTCCAAATCTAAGTTGACATAGTTGTTACCTTGAATTTTGTGAATGAGTTGGAAGATAAGGATGATGATCTAGTGGCACAAAAATCTATGTAAATCATTTTTGGGCAAATTCTAAAGGATTATTCAAGAAGTTTCTAGAGGAAACAAAATATGAGTTAGATGCAATGAATCCTACCTAATCATGCAAATTGAAATTAAAGAATGGAAGAATCGAGTGGAAAAAAGAACTCCAAGACTTCTATTTAAGGAGTCATAGACGAAGAAGGAAAGTTACTGATACTGTTGCTGCTGAAGAGCCAAATTGTGAAGTAGATAGAAGGGTGTCAAGGAAGTGACATCTAGGAGAAGGAAGAGCATAGAGGCTTTGCTTCTATGAGTGGTCATGAAGAGATGATTGCACTGGTACTTTGAGCATAGAGATTCAAGAAGACTAAGCTTAAAAGGAGGGCAAGCTATCAGAGTTGCAGTGATTGAAGGCTAGGCAAGGGAATGAGCTGAGAAGTGAAATGAGATTTGCAAGATAAGTTGTATGTTGTAGTCAGGTCAAAAAATTTCTAATACTTTTTAGCAATTATATTAGATATGAAAATCCTATGGACTTAGGTTGGCCTAATAGCCATTTGTAAATCCTTTAATAGGGTGGAATTCCAAGTGAATGTTCTAAAGTCCTTTAACCAGGCCCACTTCTAATAGGGTGGTTAAATCCTCTAACAAGGTCACATTTAACAGTGTGTTGTAAGCCTTTAATAGGGCAGGCCTTTCATAGGGCATCACTTCAGAAGAGTGAGAATTGAGTAGCATGTTACTGGTGTTTTTTCCTAAATTGGGTTTCCACGTAAACCACTGTGTCATGTGTTGATTTCTTATATGTTATGCTTGCATGTTGATTTACAGTAACTAGCTAATTAGAAAAGTTAAAGCTTGGATGAATGAATAGTTGAATGGGCTCACTATACCTAGTGAAAAGTTTGAATAGGACATTTGGACCTTGAATAACTGATTCACTCCCCCCTCTTAGTTATTCTAAAGCATTTCTAATAGGACCTAATTGGGGATAGAGTCAGGTCCAAAATATGGGATGCTGAGTCATTTGAGGAGGAAGAATGGAGCTTGTAGATTTAGATGTGATCACATAATTAACAATTTCAATGAAATTGATAACTCCTCTCAGCAAAGAAGGATAGCGATGCCCCATACCTATGCATCTACATTGGATGTCTTTGGCTTCAATGTGTGAAATGACATGGAGATACATGAGGTTGCACACAAAGTGTTCGGCAAAATGTCAATGCAACATATCAATCTCATGATAGATTGAATACATATTGTGCCTAAACCTACGATAGCAATAAGATAGAACTTTAAAATAAAGTAATAAATCCAACATGGTTAAGATATTGGTAGACACAGAGGTATGAATGCTGACAGTTGGACATGGTTACAATATTTGTATTTCATATCAAATATCAAGGAAAAATGAATTATTGAGTATCACTGGTCCAAATCTCAACAAAGAGGTCATCATTTATGCCCAATGTGAAGGAATGCAAAGAAAGGCTCAAAATGAATACAAAAATTGATGTCAATGGCTATAATAGGGCCTTAACCAAAATTGATTCGAATACTTAACGATAAGTATAAGAGGTGTCTATGAATGAGAATTTGGGGAAGGAACAAGCTATATTATAATGTTTTATCAAAAATTATAATTACCCTCAACACTTTACCATTCTTCAATAAAATGATATGCAATGTTATTTTAAAATCATATGAGGACAGACAGATAAGGGCTTCCCCAAAAATTAGTTATGTAACTAAAATGTTATGGGAAATTGAAGATGTTAAATAAACCACATAAACATAGATAGGGGGTTCTAGTTTTTCTAGTCCTTCAGATGGGAAATAAAGTAGACTATGGTTTATGGAAGAAAAAAGCTCTTATTCTTTTTTCGAACTTTGTGTTAGGAAAAAGGGGGAAATCTGGATTTTGAAAAAGGGGGAAATCTTGATTTTTAGCGTAATGTAAGGGAGGGAATTTCTATTTCTTCTAGGTTGTGATTCTAGTGAAAATGTGTAATAAGATCTATGTAATCTTTTACATTTTAGAAAAGGGAGATTTGGGAGATATTTGCACACCAAAACTTGGAGTTTGGGGAGTTTTCTTTCCACTGATTGTGATATTTGTATAGCTTTTAGTTTTCTTTAAATGCATTTTAGTGCCAATGTTTCTAAATATGTTTTGATTTCAAGATGTCTTTGAAGCTTTGATTCTTCACTTTCTTAGGAGGATGGAAGATTTATTCCTTGTTTCTTTTCTTTTTGTTATGTAAAATCTAGATAAATAGACTTTGTGTCATTTATTTCTTTTTAGCTGCTTAGTTTTTCTGCATCTATTTTGTGTTTACAAATAGATATTTGTAAACCTTTTTTTCTTTCTAGTTAAAAGCATCCAAGTTTTTATTTTTGTACATTCATTGAAAACTATACACTGGGAGCTATACTTGGATAAATTTAGAGGGCGCTTATGCTTGTCAATAGAAAAGTGATCAAATTGTTACTGCATATTCAATCTTCCTATTTGGGCTTTTGGGGTAATTTGTATATTTTTCTTTGGAGGACAATCTATTCACTAATAGATAGTTAGTAGTTCTTTTTTTGATTTAGATCTTGATAAATTCACATGCTACTAACATTTTCATGCTTATGCATGCTCTTGATAGATTAGGTTTTCATGTATACAATACTGCAGTCACAGGAACATGAATCTTAGTTTGGATTCTTGGTGGAAGAGCTACATTTCCCTACCTATGCTTCCCCTAAAAATTGAGTCATTATACTGTCATTGTTCATGACTCTTCTTGCTATGCTACCATTTACTCTTACCTAAATTTCCAAGTAATACTTGATAATCTTACTTGAAATGAAAAATGCCAACTCATTTTTAATGCTTCCCATTATACCCTTTCCTCTAGTGACTTGTATAGGAAGGGTCTAGATGGAACAATCATTAGTTGCTTAAAGATGAATGAGTCTAAATAGGCATTGTCTTAAGTCCACAATGAAATTTGTGGGTCACACTCTAATGGCCTCACACTTTCTTGGAAAATTCTTCGGTTTGGTTACTATTGGCATACTATGCAAGTAGATGATGAACACTATGCTAAATCCTATAAAAAAGTGTTAGCTACATGGTAATATAATTCACACTCTTGGATTAGAGTTGATTCCATCTATCACACATTAGCCTTTTTAGAAATGGGTCTTTGAAATAGTCAAAAAATCAACCCTTGGTTATCAAGTGGACACAAATTTATCTTTACTACTACAGAGTACTTCACTAAGTGGGTTGATATAATTCTACTTTTTGCTGCTCCAAGAAAGCATGTTTCCTTGTTTATTTTGAATTACATCATCTATTTCTATGACATTCCCTCTTCAATAATCACCAATAATCAAGGGAAGTTCAAGAATAAGGACCTTAGAAACTATGTAAAAAGTTCAAGATCAAGCAACATTGGTCCTCTATCCATTATCTCCAATGGAATGGTCAAGCTGAGGCTTTGAATAAGACACTACTAAAAATCTTGTATAGAACTATACACAAGTCTAGGAGAGATTGACATTTGCAGATTAATCCCACAGTTTAAGCATATCAAACTAGTATACACACTCCCAATGGAGCTACTACTTTTGCTCTAGTTTATGCGTTTGAGTCTATTTTACCATTTGAGGTTGAGATTCCATCCTTATGAGTCTCCTTGAAAGGGCTAATAAATGATAAATATTATAGGGCTATGAGAATTCATGAGCTTGAGGTCCTAGATGGACATCCAAATCTACTTTTGATCACATGAGGGCCTATCAAAAATGCACATCCACAAGATATAATAAGAAAGTTCATCTGAGAGAGTTTTAAGTTGGAGATCCTGTCCTTAGGAGAAACCAAAAAATCAAAAAAATAGGGAATAAAAGGTCAACTTCAAACCTAATAGGCTAGGTCCCTATATTTTCACTAATGCATTTATATTTGGTGGATATCAACTCTCTACACGTGAGGGGGAACAACTCCCTAAGCCCATCAACATATTAAACCTCAATAAGTTCTATGCTTAGTGTTTTTGCTACGCAACACTTGTACATAACTTATGATCTTGAAATACAATTTTTTATTATAAAAAGTCCTAAAAAAATTCCTACCAAGTGGCAAAAACCTAGAAATAGGTGTTGCTTGAGACCCTTGCACCTATGTCTTTTAGTATCATGCTCATGCTTATGTTCCCTTTATCTCATATTGCTTTGCCTTTCCTAGCTTGGAACTGAATCTTGTCTGGGGGACACAAATTGTCTAGGCTTATTAGAGTCTTCTTGTCATGTTATTGTTGCTTTCAAAAATCTCAAACAATGTTTCTTAACATTTCCCTTGACAGCAAGTGTTTCTCAACACTTATCATATATTTTAGCTATAGTATAGGATGTTTTAATACATCTAATTCAAAGACTTGAGTCCTAAAGAGATAGTCATATGATTTTCACACACACACTTACACCAAAACATTGGCTGAGACTTTTTGACTTATTTTACTTGATGTTATGTCTAGGGTAATTTTTTTGCTAAGTGTTCCCTTTCTAATAGTCTCTTGAGGATGGCATTTACTAGAAGACTAGGGGCATGGGGTATGTTTTATTTTTCTTTTTTTTTCTATAGGTATAACTTGAAGATCTTAGGTGTTTTGAGCTTCTTGCTTGTCCCACTTGATACTGAGGATCTATAATGTATCATCCTTATCAAAGTCTTAATTAGAAACTAATATACTGAGAGGAGGATCTATAACACTTAAACCTTTTAACAATTATTTCTCACATTCACCACATTTACCATCTCATATCCAAATGCCTTGTGCATGCATAACTTATAAAATCAAACTATAATAACATATAGATCTAATTTATCAATCACATGCTTGAAATGTAAACACACAACACAAAGATTTGGTTACCTAGAAACCATCCAAGGTGAAGGTAAAGCTAGGGTGGGGATGACACCCACAAATCTTCACTACTACATTAATAAAGTAAACTTGTTAGAGTTACAATATTTGACCATATCTAATGATCTACCCTGTGAGGGCTCTTCCTTATTAAAATCTTTTGAGACTATTAGATCTCACCCTATTAAAGGATTTTACACTTACAAGAATGTAAGGACTATATTAGGAGATTTATAAAGATCTATTAAGACCACTATATTAAAAGATTATCCCCAACTCAATTTGTTAAAAATTATTCAACACCTAATCCTTGGTCTACTTTGATAAGCTAGTTTTGGATCTCCTCTTATCAATATGATTTGATCTCTAAACTGATATAGCTTTACTAGCCTTCACTTCTTTGACAAGGTCACCTGCTCTATTCTGCAAATAAAAAAACTTAACTCTTCTTCCTTCTTCACAAATATTCAAACGTTCATAATTGAATCAAACAAATAACCTATTTTCTCCTACTCATCACATATAATCCTCTCTCTCTCTATATATCAAACTAGGTTGGATATTGTCTATTTAAAGATTTCAAAAAGAGTTTTCTAGATGCTTGTTTTATCTCTTCATCTGATTGGTTCATCATAGAACATAGGGATTTGTGATCCACATATAAAATGCATAATAACCTTTGTAACAAGCTCTACAAGTATTAAATATCTTAACCATGTTAGCCTAAAATAGTTTACCTCAAAGTTTGTATCATTGTTGACTTTAATTTCAATTATATGTTGCTTGACACTAAATGTCTTTAATACTTGACATTCAATGTATATGCTACTGATGCTTAGTCTTTACTATGCTTGACACCTTCTATGTAACTCGACATCAATGTGCTCAAACTACTAGATAAATATTAAACTCAACTTACATTGAAAATTCTTAGTGACGAAAGACTTGCTCGGCTCCTATAGAGCTTTGGTATTTACATGTTTATTTACAAGTCTATATATGACTTGGCCTATATAGAGTAGCTCGGTCACAATGATGTCCTTTTGACTTTTCCTAGTATATGAATAAGTGTTTGACACTATTCGATAACAATAGATAGAGATATTAATAGTCTCCCCCTTTGAACATTAGTGGAAAAAATACTTTGTCATGATTACATCAATACAATAGTAATATGAGTGCTCCCCTAAGCCTATGACTTAGTTCTAATAGAATTAAAAAACTTTGACTTATCTAAAATAAAGAAATAATGAACAATAAATACATGTACATGACTCTAAGTAGTTTGATTGTTTCAGTGTCATACCTTGTTTCCTTCTAAACTTTGATTTTTGAATCTAACTCATTTGATCTAACATTCCCTTCTGATCATTATTATATCCCTTCTTTCCTTCTTTTACTTTTTTATTACCTCCATTCAAAATATGTAATCATTATTATGTTACCCCTTTTTTTTGTCACTTATGTCCTCTATTGGGGTTGAATGGGTAGAACCAAAGCATATTTTTCAATAAATGGTCTATGAACTTGGTTGATCATAGCAAGTGCATGATCCCAAGTGGTTCTTTCTAATTCCAAAATGTGATTCTACAACTCCAATCTAGCTGTCAAATCAATCAAACTACCAACAACTAAAAGATTATGATCTTCATGAATAAGATCTTGTGCTGATTTTATTTCTCTCTACATAACCTCCAAATGAGGTATCAACATGGATTGGATGGACATTAACTTTGATCTCATGCTACTATCAGTTGCATGAAGCTCAACTAAATTTTCCTTAAGCATTCAATAACTTATTATAGTGGCTTGAGCTGGATTCAATTGACTACAAAATAATGTTGCTTGTTCTCTGCATATCATCCTGAATCTACTAGATGTTTTCCTAAAGATCTCTCATGAATCTTGGTACATCACACAAAATAGTGTACAAATGTTGTACTTTCTATATAAGTTTCATTGTATTCTATACACACTCTTGCAATTGAACTTTTTGCTTGACAATGGTTGTTGAGACTTTCTCCACAACCTTATTCTTAAATTTATCTGCTAACTAATCCATCATCCTCTCATTTTTTTCTATATCTCCAACATTTTTTTTAATAATAGTTATAAGATGGGAAATTATTGGGGCTTTCCCATTAGAATTTTGTATTTCAAATACCTCTACAAAATTTGCTTAACATCATGGAATAGCTTTCTTTATTGACGTTCTCTTCTCCGTTCTTCTTGTTTCTTATTTTTAGCCAAAATCTCTCACAACATGATAGTTTTCTCAAGTGTGAGATTTTTCAAATCCATTGTGGTACCTCAATAACTTCATCTAGACTAACTTCAATATCTAGAGAGCTACCCTTTCTTACTTTCCCTTTGCAAGGTGAAGGAGTGCTCCCACTCAACATTGCTTTAGGAGATGGTGAAGAGGTATCACCACTCAGTCTTTCTTGTATATTAGTGCTAGATAAAAAAATAGTAGCACTTGACACAATTTTGTTTTCCTCCTTACTTTCCTCAATTTGAGGTTCTGACACGTGTGGTTCTTCTTGACCTTTGGTATAAATGTCTACACTTGTGTCTATGTTTCTATCTTCTACCTCTTGCTCCTTATCTACATGTGAAGGATTCTCTTGCTCAGCATCACAAGTGTCATGGGTATCAGCATGAATAAGTGAGATGCTACCTCACAAACTCAACACACTTAAACTCATTTGTTCGCTTTGATCATCTTGAATAGTTACTATCTCAATATCAGTTTCTTGTTTTACTTCTTTAGTTATGAGACCAAAAATACTTTTCCAAAGTAACTCATTTTTTTGAATTAAAACTTAGGCCTTATTTTACAAAATTATAGAAATTCTAAACTTAGGAACAAATCAGTTCCTATATATCTTGAAAAATGCTTCTTTATATTCTTGTGACAAATCAAGCATAACCTTGGCTAATGTGCCTTCTCTTATATCTTTCTCTACTAATGATATCCTTTCCCATATTTTATTTAATGTATTATACAAATCAATATAAATCTTCTTCTCTACTTCATTAGAAGCCAATTTATTACTTGCCATCATATCTATCATGGCCTCCTCACATTTTGTTCTATCAACATTATCCAATGTGTGATATTTGACAAATCTAAAACTGGATAAACCTACAAAGATTCTTAGGTCAGCACATACCTTATCACTATTCTTTCCCCTTTTAGGTACTATGATTGGTTCACCTGATTCTATCCTCTCTGCATCATCTTCTTTAACTTCTTTAACTTTTACTAGTCTTCTCCTCATTGGTTGGCTCACAAAGGCTTGTTATTTCTTCTATTTTTCACTATAGCCAATTGGTTTAGTAATTTCCACTACTTTCTTTATAGATGGCTTGGCTCTTGCTACTACTACCCTAGTCCTTAGTTTGGTTGGTGATGGAGGAGAGAGGGGTGCCACTACTATCTTCTTTTGAGCTTCCTTTGTTCTAAGCTTGATAGGTTTAGCCTCTTTGATAGGTGGTGCAACAATAAGCAAGGCTTTACTCTAATCTCCTTCTCCTTCCTCTTCCTCATCATCACTATCTTTTTCTTCATCTTCTCCAAGACCTTTAGTGAGATGCAAAGGTTCCATGTCTTTGCCTTGTGTGCCTAGTTTTGCCTTTATGTCTTCAATCATTGTCTTCCTTTTCTTTTCCTTAGAATCTATTTTGATGTCAACAATTGTAGTGCCTCTCCCATTTGACTTTTGTAAGTCATCTTGATGGATGCAACCTTGCTGATCTTTTGTTGTGATGGGATCATGATTGTGACCCTGAGTGGTCTACACCGTTGAGGTGTTTGTATTTATGTTTCTTTATCAGTTGCTTTGATTATGCTTTTGACTAATCTTGATATTATGATGTGATTTTTGGTTCACTGAGGTTTGTGCCAGTGGTTACCAGGATGGATGTGGTATCATGAGGTTGTTCTATGATTACCCTGAGATGTGTGCAGAGGTTGCACTATGTTCTTTTACCATGCTACACTGGACTAGGTCCCAGTAGCAATGGTTAGTCATGTTTATGATTGTGTTTGCTTATGTATTTTAAATGCCTTTTTAATGCAGAGTAATCAATCATTATTAAATGCTTATGTAATTAGAATGGATTGTTCATGTTGGATTCTTTGGTTAGGTATTGCGGACCTTTACCTTGTTATTTTTCTGATTAGAGAGATATTTGTTACTCATGTTATGTTTACATTTGAGAGGACTTGAGGGTCAGATGCTACATCTTGATTCTAGTATCATAGATTTTAGACTACTATGTTGTTCACTAAATCATATTGCATTATGATTCCATTTTGAGATAACAGTGTGTTTTATGACGATATCTAGTTATCTGGTATTTGGACATACCTCTGATTTTGTTATGTGATGGATTTAATGCTATGGTTATTTACTTCATTCCTGCGTTGTTATGCTTTATACGAACATGAGTGATGTAAATAGATTATTTTAATATAATTAAATAAATGGTTAAATTAGGTGATTTAATACATTTATTGCTTCGGCTATGTTATTATATGCAATTGCACTTTATTGTGTTGTTTAGTGTGCAGGATTTATATCCCTAGTAGTGGCACATGGAGTTAGTGATTCAGCCATTCATATTTTACCAATGTCGTCCTTGTATGGTTGACATATCCTTTATTAAATTTTTTAATTTAAACTTTTTCGTGATTATTAAATCCGAACTCATTGCATTATGTGATTAGACCAGTAAGCGTGTCTGTGCATTTAGAGGTTCACATTGTTGTGAAAGTTGTTTTAGGTGATTTTTGTGTTTTTTGGGTTTTCGAGCTTTTTATTTGATTTATTTTAATTTCTGGCAGCTTTGCCATAGATGAATTCCTATTTATAGGAATAGCCTATTTTCGTTTGGGTCGATTCGGGGTTTAACTAGGTTGGTTGGTTATTTTCCCTAATCGATTATTCACTCGAAAAGTGAATAAGTATCCAAAGAGGAATTTAATTCCTCACTTCTCACTTTCAAATTGGAAAGTTGGAGAGTAAAACCCAAAATCCTCTTCATGAGGATTTACTGTTTTGTTCGTTGTGGGAGCTACGGGCATGGGATCGTCACGAGGTTGGGCTTGTTGGATCCATCTCGGGGAAACCTTAGATTGCCACAATTTTTAGCTACTTCTGCGAGATATTTATTTTATGGTTCAGATTCCCGTTTTGCCCTTTTGGCTGTGAGGTAGGGCTTTCCTGTTTTATTGGTTCTGCTTCATTTCTACTTTGTTTTTAGTAGCCATTTGTTTGGAGGCTGAGAACTAGTGTTCTCCTCTGTTTTTGTATGCTAGTTCTACCTGGTTGGGCAGGTATAAACATTTTCCTATTTTTTGGGATGAGGGTTTGGGATTTTATGCTGTTATGCTGGCCATTTTTGCATACGATGTCCAATTCCATTTATTTTTGGATTTTTGGGGTTTTTGAACCCAAAGGCCAAATGGGTTTTAATTTTGAAAGTTTTCCAAAATTTAGGATTTTCACCTCGTTTTGCGTGTCGCCTTGTTTTCTCAAGTTTTCTTGGCACATTGTGGTTTGTGGACCTGGATGATCCATTTGGATATCAGTTAGACCACTAGTGCACTTTTATGTTGCATTGGGATGCGTGTTGCATCCATACTTCTGACGTTGTGTTCGGTTGAGTGATTTTATACCTGTTATGGTTTCGTTTAGACTTTTTCTTTTGTTTCATGAACACTAGGATTCGTGTAGAATCCATACTCTCGGATTGAGGCCAGTTGAGTAAGTTCATGACTTTTGGTCTTGTTACATCATTGGGATTCGTGTAGAATCCATACTCTCTGATTGAGGCCGATTGAGTGATTTTATGATGTATGGTTTTATTGGTTTTGGGATTTGTGTAGAATCTATCCTCTTGAGTTGCTTTCAGTTGGGTGTTTTGTTTTGCATTGTGTTCTCATTCCTGTCCTTGTGTTATGATCTTTGTGATGGTGGTGCGCCACACATAAGTACGTATGCGTACATTTGTTGGGTGACTTGCGAGGCCTGATCTTCCGTGGATTTTTCGAAAGTTATGATCATTGGGGTTGGGATGGGAGTATGCATGCCCACAGGCACTTGTCGTAGGATGAGCATGGGTAGGGTAGGGTAGCATATGGAGGGGGCTTCTATCTTGTAGCTTGGTGACCTTAGTCCCATAGGGTTGGTAGAGGAATTTTTAAATAAGTGATAATTAAAGAAAATGTGTGACTGGTAATAAAACTTAAGATAATAAAATGTGTGTGCGGGGCCCTCCGTTGAGGAGTTGAAACGCATGATCTGAGCTTGGGCTTGTCGATGCCAAGCGACTCTCCATGATGTCAGCCCCTACTTAGTAGCCTTTTGAGTGTCTGACCTAGACCTGTACCCCTTGCATTGTCTTAGGTTCTTGGTTGCAACCATCATACTGTCTAGCATGAGTGTTAGCCATGGATGTTCTTTTGTGTGTTTTTGGTTGGATCATTATCTCCATCAGCACGACGGGTGTGGACCTACAAGTTCCACATGGTTGGGAGGTGTAGCTACCTTTACCACTGCTAGGGATCAGTGTACAGAGATGATCTTTTGTCCTAGTGCGACCGTTGCTGGATGTCTTCACTTGGTACTTCGGGTTCTGGAGTATGCTTTCTTGTGATTTATGCTTTCATTGGGATGCTTGTATATCATGTTTAGATGATGTTATTTTATTTGGCGTATTCCCTTATTATGATGTTTAGCATATGATTAGATGATGTGATTTGCTTTAGTAGTATATCTGTTGCTTACTACTGTTTAGCATGTGATAGGTGATGTTATCTACTGTAGGATTATCTGATGCGTTATCACTAGCCTGTTAGATTTTCTTATGCTATTATTGTGCATGTTTTAGTAGTGACATCCCTATTACGATAGTACTAACGATTTGGTCAGTGGCTTGGGATGTTACGCGCGGGGGATGGCTAGGATCCACGATGGTCTTATGATGCTATTGACAGTTGGGAGGAACCGCGTACTTAGTTTGATTGTTCAGTTCTTTGCGATGTTTATTTCAGTGTGTTCTTTGCTGCTATAGTTGAGATGGATATATGTTCTTCTTTCTCTGTTGTTCTTACACTCGAGTGTTCATTCCTCGATTCACGTAGATCCGGTACTCCCTGGTGTGGAGGTTCTTTGCTCTATTTTTTTGGTCCTTTTTGCTTCTGGGAGTGTTTTTGTGTTTCTATGGGCAACATTTGTTCAGCATGGTGTGACACTTTAAAAAGTATCGCACGCCCATGCAAACTATGTCATACGACAGTGTAAAGTATCACACGCCTTCTTGAGAAATGTCGTATGACACTGGAAGAGTGTCGCACGCCTTCTTGAGAAATGTCATATGATGCTGAAAAGTTTCGCATGCCTTCTTGAGAAATGTCGTACGACACTAGAAGAGTGTCGCACACCTTAAGGAGAAGTGTCGCACTCCCTTAGTAAAAAGTGTCGCACGATTTTTGTGAAAAACTTGCATGTGCCGGTAGCAGGCACTTTTCTTCATGATCCGATCTTTTTGAGAGTGGTTTTGGATACCCTTTTGGGCATTCTTCGAACGTATGCTCTTGCATTTTGAACTCTGTCAGTTTATCTTGAAATCGAGTTTTTGTGTTTCTGTTTTAGTCTCTTGGGGTTTAAAATATATCGTTTGAGTCTGTTATACTTAAGATATATTTTAATATATGCGACAAATCATTTGAGATAGGTTTCAGACCTCTCAAAGATAAGTTATGGATTCTAGGAAATTTCAGGGCTTCAGAAATCCAGACTTAACCAATTTTCAGGGCTTTAGGATTTTAGGCTTAGCCAAATTTTGAGATTCTGCATTTTACCCCAGCTTGGTTTTTTGTTGATGAGTGGTCATTTCTTGTTCCCTCATCTTGTTGTGGTGGTTGTTAGCTTTTGTTTGGGTATGTCAGTTGGGTAGTGGCGTTTGGAGATTCGTTGGTTGAGGGGATTGTGTTGAAGTCTTCCTTTGCGATCTTTGTGATCCCTGTATGATGTTGTCTTGTGCATTCATACTTGTAAAAAAATAATATCTTGGCTTGATTTGAATCCTTGTTTCCAAGGATCTCTGGGTGGGGCATTACAACAATAATCCTTGCCTTAGTTTCTTCATATTTTCCAAATGGTTCAACTTCACTATCAATTTCTTCTTTCAATAATGTAACAATATTTGTAGTTACAATATCGCTATCAATATCATAATCAAATGCTTGTTGCCATGCCTCTGTCTGCTTCACTTCCTATACAAATGTGTTATCTATGTCCACTAAGAAGCATACATCACTATAATGTTTCATCACCAAATCCTTTGCTATTCTCATCCTTATCTTCATTCTCTGTTTGAATTCTTGAAGATATGTATCCATAAAATTTTCAAAATTCTCTCCTAATTGAGTTATGTATTCATTGATTTTCCTTGTCACTAGTTTTCCTTGTTCACAAAAAATGTCACCAATACCAGGAAAATACTTTTGAATGTAAAAGAAACTACACATAACAAGTGATCCAAACTTACACATAGAATTCTTCACCTTCTTGATGGATATCAGGTATTCTGCTAGTTGAAGTTTTTGTAACTTAGCATGATCATATTCACGATCTTTAATGACAATCTTCCATGTCTAATCCACTGTCATACATGATACACTATTCAATCTTCTTGATTGATAGAATTTGTGAGCAATTACTCTGACTACAAATTCAATCAATATTTTAGAAATGTTTGAGATGGATAATCCATGTCCAATCCACTTGGTTCTTGTGTTAGCTTTAACTTCCTCACAACTCAGACATCATATAATTTTCTTCTTATCTAGAGTGTGATAACTAGTAATCTTGTGAATCATCTTCTTGGTTATTTCAACTAGTCCACTATGTAGCCAAAACTTCATATTGTGGATCCTACTTAGTACAACTTTGATCCATTTGATCTTAAAATTTCTTGGAAATTCTAGGGCATGAGTCAATCCTTTCCTCTTAACAATTTTGAATTCCTCCTTCAGAACTCCTTTGTCATATAATTTCTCATACACATCTCAATTCTCATAATCATTAACTTCTCTAGTCTTGCATATGTAGCAACTTTGCACATAATATATCATGATTACCTTGGGTGGTATTGAGGATAATGTACCCATTGAGTCACCTTTCATTACAATATTTGGAATAGCACACAATTTAGATGGAGGACAAGTATCACTCGTTACTAATTGAATGTTACTAACCTCTACTCGTTAACTCTTTCCTACAGATGATGAAGCTTTCATTTTAACTTATTAAGGTTTGAAACTTCTTCTCTTTGGATAACTCGACACTACTCAAATCTTCACTTGATCAAGGTTCTATTCAAAATTTTCTCTTAAATCACCTAGAGAGATCTTTTCACTCAAATTTATCTTGTGCTCTCATAATCTATATGCAAGGTATAAAATAATATCTTCAAATATTGATATATACTTTCTTTAGCTTGATTTAGGGTCTTCATTAATGTTGTTTACTCAAGTAGGTGGTAGTCAACTGTCTTGGTTGATATTGTACCTTTGAGCTATATCTCCAATATACAGCTCGGTCTCTTCCATCTAACTTGGCCTTAAATCAGTTTAGCATCTAAAGTACTCAATCCATATTGCAATGCTTGGTCAATATAGATAACTTTATTAATGTTCAACACTAATTGTGTAATTTATTCTTTTGTACTGGTCTTTTCATAAATATGTTCTTATGCATCTTTACTTATGAAAATATGAACTTTAGCACATTTTATGTTAGGAATTGATGTATGATATATCATTAAATATTTAGTACCTTACATACCTTTCTTGATTAGTTTGAGATGATATGATCACCTTCTCGATTGGATTGGGTGACCTCAACTCTATTTGTTCCACTATTTCCATCTTCTTCTTTTTCCTTCCATGTTTGATTCATCTCCTTCTTAATTTGATCAATTTCCACTTTGCCTTTTCCCTTGGAGTAATTTTCTTTTGGTACTTGAGTCCTGCAATATTTACTCTTGCTGGTGTTTTTATACTACAAGGTAACAAAATAATTGATACCAAGACTGTGAAGATGAAAATAGCCTAAGGATTAGCTACTCCCTATGCTCAACTAAATGGTCTTCAGATTTGGACCCAACTTCAACAAAATCATAAAGATTTTCTACTCTTTTGGCTTTGCAAAACCAAGGCGGGTGCACCTAAGGGACAAAAAGTTTCAAAGCTTGATACTATCTCCACATTTCATTCATTCAATGACATTCTATTACAATATTTATCCCCTACAATAGATTGTTTATAATTTTTCTTAGATTTACAAGTAATTTTGTGTAACAACAACTAACTAAAACTCAAAGATTAAATGCAAACAAGTTATATTGACCAGCTATGATAGTCTTCATACATTTAAAGTAAAATTGATTTTAATTTTAAGATTTTGATTGATGCTTATCCATGATATCTTCATATACTAACTGAAATAATTGATTGGTGCCTCATCCATTGGGATTCAGAGTCTACCAAACTATTTTGACCTAATTGATTGCATTACAATCAATATTATTAGCAATCTTCCCTAAAACTCATTCTTATGCATATCCTTCTTACTGCCTAGAAATTTAGAGTCTATAACACTATTTTGACCTAATTGATTGCATTACAGTCAATATTATCAACATCTTCCCTAAAACTCTTTCTTATGCATATCCTTCTTACTGCCTAGAAATCCTATCACATTCATTGAAGGATTTACTTAATCCATTGAATTAAAAGCAATAGTGAACTGATATACTACCTATCCTAGTTGCATTCAATTGAGAAAGGCTTTGCCCATATAACCTTAAAATAACCAATCAATTAAAATGAAGACAAGATTCAGAGAAAAAAGATATGGTGGTGATTTATCTTTGTATTAATTCTCTTTGAAAATTATATAACATTGGGATAATACTAAAAAAAATTCAAGAGAAGACACCATGATCCTGGAAAATAAATGTATTCTAAAATTTGTAGAGAAAATACATCACAAAATTGGCATCAAGGAAACTGGACAGAAGGCAAATTTAACAAGAAAATTGAAATTTAAATAATACTTTAGAACCCTTATCTAGCCTTGGAATCTCACTTATATAGCATGGATGCAGCAAGCTTTAGGTCTAGAGAGTACTGACAATTATCCTTAAGATAGAAAGATATTTGCAATAGTTACTATCATAAGAGACAAAAATTGGTGCAATAGAATGATTTAAATCATGAATATTCTTTTGTGGGACCATTTCTATTGAAACTTCTTCATTGCTAAGGAATTTTGTGATTTGGACTAATTATGATGCTTGGCATGGACCTATTTCCAATACTTGAAAACTGGGCTTAACTTGTGGTTCTCCATCCAAGTCATCATGTATTGACAAACTAATAACTACAATTGATTCTCCTGCTGCCATGTCATTAGTTTGGACCTCTGTGTTTGTTACTATAGTTGATTTTTCATCTTTTTCATCTTTTACTTTAACTAATGCATCATTTGTTTGTAACACATCTTGGCCTACCCCTTCTTCATCAGTTTCTCCAATTTCTAACTACTTTGAATGCACAAAATCTTCCATCCATCTGTCATAAAGGGTGTCATCTGGCCAATTGAAACTCAAAATCTCATGTTGTTTCTTCATCACATACTCTCCCAATTTATCTATTTCAATAAAATCTTCTCCCAAAGAATCATAAAATATTTTCACTTTTATAACTTCTTTAGTTGTATTTTCCCACCATGCATTTCCCTTCTCATTCATGACCCTATTCATCCTAAGGTATAATAGGACATCCAATTCCTGGGCCCCTTCCTCTTTATTTTTTAATTTATCCTTTTTATCTAGGTCATGTGGGAAGAGTTCAAAGGCTCTACTCTTATATTTGGTAATATAGTTTATGATTCTCCTTTGCAATGCAATTCTCTTATTATCAAAATCAGAGAGATCATTTGTTAAGTCAAAAGTCCTTTCTATTTATTCACAAGATAACTAATTATTGAAAAACATAGCAGAGTGACATATTTGTCCCTTCTGTTCCATTTATTGACAATTGGCTTTAGAGCATCATCACTTCCTTTCAGATCATCCCATATGTTTATTATTTTTTCCAATTTTTCATAGAATGTTGGCCAACCAATTTTATCAACCAAACACACAATTTATTTCCTCAAACTATCCTCATATTGGATATCTAGTTCTACATGTAATACCCTCAACTTTATCTTTTCTTCTTCAAAATCCTCTGCAGTATAATACTAAAGTCTCTGTGGTGTGTTTGGAATTTTTATAAGAGGAGTGGATTTAAAAGGCTCAACTAGTAGACAAGGATAAGTGATTCTTGGCTTGCTAGACTATCCTTGGTGCCCCATCAACTTATTCTCAAGTTCTATTCTCTTTTATGCGTCTTTATTATAAATTGCCAAAACATGTTCATATTTTTCTTATAACTCTAATTTATCCCTTTTCTCCCTCAAGGCTATGACTAGGGTGAGGTTGGCTATTCCAACATTTATCTTTGTGGCTTCTTCATTTGGAGTATCCTCTACCCTTTTTACAATTAAATTTCCTATCAAATTAGTATCATCAGGCTAAGAGGAGCTAGCTTTGGATCCTTTTCTCGTAGAGAAGATAACTAACGCAACATGATCTTCACTGAATTTGGCACCTTCTAGCTCCTTTTTTACTTTTTCATCTACATTCAACTGTTAGAAATAAGAATTAGTAGAAGTGGGGGGGGTGGGGGGGGGGGGGGGGGGGTGAATTAGTAATTCATAAACTTTAGTTGCCAACTAGATATTGTTTGTTACTTTAAACCATACATAACAAAGTAATAAAGTAATGTTGAATAGTAACAATAACCATGCATAAAAATAACTCATAATACCATATTTTGTTAGCTAGGGAAACCTTGGCTAAGTGAAAAACCTGGTGGGGATGATACCCACTAGATAATATATTGATATATAAGTTCCTTGTTAGAGGATGGACCCTATTAGGAGTTAATGAGAAAATTCTGTATAGAGAGTCCCTATTAGGAGACTTTGAATCCTTGTTAGGAGATTCCAATACTGTTAGGAGTTATAGTATAGTAGATGCAAGATGAGCCCATTGCCCAAAAATACACTTTCAATTACAAGAAGAGCCCATTGCCCAAAAAGTAATCAGACTTCTAGAATGTAGGTAATGTAACTTCTTCCTTGATTGATCTCTAATATTTAGGTCAATCTTGGATCACAAAAATAACTTTAGAAAACTTCACACATAATCACTTTCACAAAAGTTCACATACAATCGCTCAACACAACTTACTTCACTTGCGCTTCCACATCTGAATTTGCAAGATGTCCTTTGCATAAATACCATGTCTTTACAAATTTTTTTGCTAGGTTAGCTAAGGCTACAATACACTTTTCCAACTTAGAGTAAACATCTATGATGTTAGCCCTAATTGGTCAAGTAATTATTTTGTAAATAAAATAAATTTTTTCCTTTAATTATGCTATCTTGTTTTATTGCTAAAACATGAATATCTCTTTTTCATATAGTCCATACTAACTTACAAAGTTATACACATCATCATCAACATGTATACTGTCTCTATCTAACTTCACTAGTCATAATACAACAACAAGTTATGTACAAAATAATACACTGTTATATACCAAATTCATACTTAGAAAATTTTTGAGTACCCAAAAATAAATATATTTATTTCTAAGGTTTCCTATAAGCATGTACATCATGTGTTGCCATAAATGGAAATAATTACATATTTTCATTAGCCAATCGTCAAAAATCTCCCCTTTTGGCATTGATGGCAACAAAATAGGGAAAATTGGCTAAGTATCAAAAACTAAAAAATAAATAACATATTAACATTACATCTATTACAACTTGTCCATCTTATGTGTTCTCCCCCTTACCATATGATTTCATACTTTACAATATTATTTTATCCTCTTTACCTAATTGAGAATACCTAATTTACAATTTTCTTATGTACTTCTCCCCCTTTGACGTTAATGAAAAAGGTTAAAATGTCAAAGACTATCCAAAACTATCAAAATCTCTATAGACATCTGCCTTAGATTGATAGTATCTTCATGCAATCATCAAAGCTTTCCTTAAGGATGCTCATACCTTTAGTCCATGCATCCTTGGCTAATTCAGTAGAGGTGAGAATCACACATAGGGCATATGATGCAATCTCAACTGCATTAAGGTCATAGTATAAAATGTTAGAATAAGCGTCCTTGGCCTTGACATATTCCTCTAACTGTTTCTCAACAATAGATATTTTTAGAGAAATAGACTCTCTAAAATTTGATACTCTCTTCAAAATATGTTCCTTCTAAAGTTTTAGTTTCCTAATATCATTATGAATACTGGCCATTTGTCCTTCAAAATCATCAATTGTACTAGTAGTATTCTATAACTGGCTAGATAAATCCTCAAGCTCACTCATCTTTCCTCCAATCTAAGTGTCAATATCTTTAGTCAACTTGTGAGATAGAGTACACTTGATGTACAATATCTTGCTATCCTATTGACACTTTGAAGTTCCTTGATACAAGTATCAAGACTTATCAAATCATTCTTAATATTAAGAAAAATAGTACTAAACAAGTTAGCATCATGCAAGATCTATGCCTTTGTTTCTACAACATCCAATTTTTTTTTGAATTCCTCATCAATTTTTTTTAGCACTACTAGTGTCCTCTATTTGATATTTTCTTTTGTGTGCTACACTACTAGAGTACTATGTAATCTATTAGTAACCTCCATCAAGGTCCTTTGTAGGCTCTTCACTATCTTCTTCTTTTGAATAAGCTTTGACAAAGATGAGATCAAGTCAGTTTAATCATCATCATAAGTTGTTAGGATAGCAAGAAAAAGCAAAGTAGATGAACTAGAAGGTTTAATGTCATCTTCCCTTTTCTTTTTTCAGCTACCTCTTTGATTCTTCTTTCCTCTTCCTCTTTCTCTTCTCTTTCCTTTCTTTCTTTTTCTCTTTTAATCTCTTCTTATCTTCCTCTATTTTATTTTTCATTTCTTCTTCAACTACTCTTTTCTTTTCTTCCTCTACTTTTCTTTTCATCTCATCTTCAAGCAAGTTCTACTTGATCTCTTCTATTTTCCTTTTCTCTTCCTCTAAAAAACCTCTTCTCCTCTTTAATATGTCCCAATTATTCTTCAATATCTTCAGTGTAAGGTTTATTCTATTTGAAACTCTTAAATGGGTTAGTATCATCAATGTTAATGGTAACATTGGTCTGATCTATTTGCATTGTGTCACTACTCACTAACACTTCCAAGGTTCTGGGTGCTAGTGAAGAAGTTGCCTTAGATTCTATTGCTATCTGACTTATAGCTACTGTAGTTTCACTTCTTATCTCATCTTTCTCACCCATCATAAATAGAAATGGTCTTACTTTGTTTCTCAAGTAAGGTTCTACATTATTAAATAATCTCTTGACTTCTTCTTTGTTATCAATCTTGCATATAGTTCTTAACATAGACTTTCAAAGTTCTAAGTCCTCATCTCTAGCTAGTGCCTTCTTTTCAATAAGTTTGTCATAGAATTCTTGGTTTACTATGCCTTCAATATCTTTAAGTTTTAGATTGTTGGTTATTATGTATCTCATAGTATAGATATCAATTTGATCTTTTTCAAAATTATTATGCAAATCGCAAAATTTGTTCATCTGAACAAAGTTGCCTTCACTATAAATATCTGAATTAATCTTCTCTATCTTTGGCTTCTAGGGTTGATGAGCTTTTCCTATTGACTACTTAGAAGTGGTTACCTTCGCTGTCTATTTGGTTTCTTGTTGTTGTTGTTCTTCTTCACTAGATTCAACAATTGTCAACAATGTCTTTTGCCTCTTCCCTAGTCCAGTGGCTTGTTGCTTGACCCTTTTAGTCTTTGTGGTCACAACTTCCACTTATCTCTCTAATTTCCTCTTTGGCTCACTTGTCTGAATATATGATACTGCTACATATAGAATGCTCTATTATGAAGATGTCTTTGTAATAAATATTGACAAAGGTTGCACATTCAATATACCTTGTTTCATGGTCTGCTTGACTGCCTGTGACTCACTCTTAGTCATATTGGCTTGTGTTAAGGCTTTCTTCATTATTGTTTCTATCTTCTTGTGAGATGCCTTCTCCAAGGATGCCTAATGGGCTATCTAGGTAATCTCATCATAGGTTCTAAATCTATACTCTACTTGTCCTTCTCTAATTTCAACAATAAATCAATATATCAAAATGCTATTTCATCACTTAATTCATAACCCAAGGGATGAAGAAATGTTTCCTGAGGTTCTACTACTTGAATATAAGCAATATCTATATCAACCATAATGCAAATATATTCTTTAAATCTATCTATAATTGCAAGTGCAATTCTTAATCTTTGCCTCATTTCATTTTGAAATGTTTTCATTATCAAGTTTCCACTATCCAATATCTTATCTGTTAGATTTCTTCTACATACATCTATGATTTTCCCCATTGTAAACCTCTCACTACTCATAATCTCCATGACTAACAAATATGGAAATCTCTTGAGTAAATGAAAGAATATGTGATTGATTAGTGACTAAAATCTAAACACACCATTCTTAGTCCTTTTGATGTTCTCTAGGTTCTCAAAAAGTTGCATTCTTATAATTTCACTAAGATTAACTTGTTCCTTCTCAAACCCATATCTCGTATGCTGCATAGATGAATCAGGCTGACAATCCATCAAACTTAGAACTTGCACGTATAGAGTAGGTAATGATTCTACTCAGGAATCTTACATCATCTTGATTAATGGTGCTGATCACCATGGAATTTCCATTATATACTACCTTTGTGTAGCTCTCAACTCTCTTCTTAACCAATTTCTCACCTATAGGTACAATGCCTTTTTTACAAAGACCAATTAGCTCATAAATAAGGTTGGCTGAAATATCAACTTCACTATCTTGCATCCATAGTTTTCCATCATGTATTCTACTTAGTATGATGTGTATCCACTCATCTATGTCCAATTCTTGGTAGAAATGATATTTGAACAGGTCTAGTTCCTTTGAGTGTTCAAATCTAGGTTTCACAGTCATATTGTGATTAAAGACTAATTCCATATCTTTGTTCATATACTCACTTCAAATGGATTCAAACTTATTGGTAAGATAAATTCCAATATCTTCCAAATAAACTATATTATTTTGAGTAATGGATAATGCTGAGTTAGGGTTTCCTTCTATAAGTTTCATGGAAACAACCTTCAATTTCAGTCTCTCCTCATTCTCAACCTTGTGAACTACTACCATATCCATGATTCTATCAAATATGAACTTTATTAAATAAATTCTTAAAAAAATGATAAAATACCTTTTTCAAAAATAGGGTTTGTTTCAAAATTACCTTGTCAAGTCGCTTCTAAGTGCTCTATGCTTTTGATGTGATTGCAATGAAGTGAAAATCAAGTTTGTACTCCATTTATTCCATCAACTTGAATTTGCCTTAATTGCATACTTTGCAAACATGAAAAAGTTAATTAAATTTTGAAATAAGATATCTTCTCAAGATCTTCTATTTGATCTTCAGATGCTACTCAAGGTTTACTATAGCTTCCTCCCATCATGACAATGCTCCACAAAACTTTGCTTCACAATTTTTTCAGCAAAAACATAGTTTTCATCTTCTGCTAAAGAATTAACTTCCTCTGTAATAATAGTAACACTTAATTCCTTTGTAACGAGTTTAGATAAGCTCCAAATTACAAGTGAGCTTAGGTACCATCTAAACTTATCTTGATACACCTTTTCTCAAGTTTGCTACTCATAATTTGATCTTTGAATGAAGTTTTCAAATTCTGGTGTTGTGAATAAGCTTAATTCAACTTAATTGAATCAAACTTGATTACTAACTTTGATCTTCCTATCTCATCATCTTCTATCTTATCTTTTGAGATGTCTAATCCTTTTAATTATGCTTCATTTAGTTCTTCTCTAAGTTCACTGACAACATTTCTTTGTTCCTCATTGTCTTTCTTAGTTTCAGAGTTCCTCTCATGGCTCCTTCTATCATTTCTAATGTTTCTTCCATTTTTCCTTCTATATCCAAAGTTTTTATCCATTCTAAAATACTTTTTTGTATGTTTGAAGTTGTTGCATAACTGACATATTGGTGTTCTACTTCTAGTATTCTACTCATCATTAGGTGCATGATAGTTTCGAGCTATGTGTTCAAAGTTGTTACACTTATAACACATGATCTATCTTCTTTCTTCATAAGGTCTTCCTTCTCTCGATGTCCTTTCATTATATCTTCTTCTATCTATAGGGTTAGTATTTCTAGAAATTCTACTATTCCTTCTATCATCATCATATTTAGGTTTCCTACACTCATTTTCTCTATGACCCATACCATGACAATTATGACAATAAAAATCCGTAACATGATTAAATGACTTATTTTTAAAATCTCTTTTTATATGACCTATTTCATTACATGAAACAAACTTACCTCTAAATTCATACTTGGTTTCCTTAGGAGATTCTACTTTTTTTGGTTCATCCAAAATCTCAACTTCGTTGTCTTATTCAACTTCTTTGGGTTTATTAGAAGATTGACTAGATTCAATCTTATCATTAGATTTTTCTTTTTCTTTCAAATCTGATCTAATCTTAGGTTTCTTTGTAGACATATTAAATAAATAACCAAGACTATTCTTATCATAAGTAGGTCTCTATATTGAAATTGATTCATCAAGCTTTTCTCTGCTAGAATAAAGATTCTCAAGTTGTTGCTTGCACTGTGTTAATTCACCTTTCACAATAGTATTGTATTTTTGAAGTTCTCAATGATCTTCTTTCAATGTTTCAAGCTCAGATGTCTTCTTTGCCAGGATTTTTATAAGATTAGCATTCTCAGTCTTCAAATTAGTTTCAACTTTGCTAGGATCACTCCTCAAAATTAACTTTAGATTCATAATCTTTAATTCATGCTTCAAGATCTTGTACTCTATCTTCCTCTTTGAATAATCGTCATCATTAGTTTTAGCTTCAATAGATTCAGGCTTGAATTTGAGATGTTAAATCTTTTTCTCCAATTGTCCAATGTATAATTTGGAGTCTTCACATTTGTCCTTTAGCTTATCTCTTTCTTCAATAAGGGGATCAATTTGTTCAAGTGCCTCTTCAAGGTTCTTCATCAACTATTCCATATCTATAGGGATCTTACTCAAGCTATTAAGCCTCTTCTAAGTAACTGTGCTCTGACATCGATTATTAGAAATAAGAATTATTGGGGGGAGATGGGGGGTGAATCAGTAATTCAAAAACTTTAGTCAACAAAAAGATATTATTTATTACTTTAAACCATACATAACAAAGTAATAAAGTAATGTTGAATAGTAATAGTAACCATGCACAAAGATAACTTATAACACCATTTTTTTTAACTAGAGAAACCTTGGCCATGGGAAAACCTATTGGGGATGATACCCACTTGATAATGTACTAATATATAAGTTCCTTGTTAGAGGATGGACCTTGTTAGGAGTCAATGAGAAAATTTAGTGTAGAGAGTCCCTATTAGGAGACTTTGAATCCTTGTTAGGAGTTGTGATATAGTAGATGCAAGATGTGCCCACTGTCCAAACATGCACTTCCAATTACAAGAAGAGCTCACTATCCAAACAAGTAAGTAGACTTATAGAAGGTAGGCACTATAACTTCTTTCTTGACTAATCTTTGATCTTTAGCTCAATCTTGGATCAAAAAAATAGCTTTACAAAACTTTGCATTTAATTGCTTTCACAAAAGTTTGCATACAATCGATCAACACAACTTATTAGACTTGCAGTTCCACATTTGAATTCACAAAATGTCCTCTACATAAATACCACATCTTTACACAAATTACTTCTAGGTCAGCTAAGACCACCATACACTTTTCCAACTTAGAGTTGTTAGATTGTGGTGATTGATCAAGGAAGTACTGTACATACTCCATAATTCCTTGGTAGGGTTTAGGATTTTGGGCCCTATTTTATTAGGATTTTGGACTAACATGTAATTATAAATTATAACCCTAAAGTGGTAAAAATACTTGTATAAAAGGGCTTAGGGTTAGGGATTATTTTATAAGGTGATGCTTGTGGTGGTATTGATATGTAAGGACTTGCAGTGGTATTGAGCTGTAAGGGATTACCAATTGTAATTAGGTTGTAATCATTGGATCGTAAAAATATTGGACTTGCTATTTGGTGGATTTATCCCAAGGTTTGGGTGAACCATGTTAAATCTTGGTGTCTTTTTTTCTTTTATGTGTGATATATTATTTTCTAATATTGTTTATATTTGCATGCAATTGTCATTTCTGTCCATGGTTTTATCCTAACAAGTGGTATTAGAGCGAGGTTGTTTTTAAGTTATCCTCTGTAGGAAAGTCTCACGGTTGAGTGGGAGTGATGGAAAATGAGGGTAGGATGAGGGTTGAAAAATTTAACGGGTAGAAGTTTTAGTTATGGAAGATGCAAATGGAGGACTATCTTTATCAAAAATATTTATGGAAACTATTGGAAGGGAAAACCAAAAATTAGTGATCTATGTCAAATGACGAATGGGATCTCTTAGACAAAAAGGAACTTGGAAGCATTCAATTATGCCTACCACCATTAGTGGCATTTAATATTAAAAAAGTAAAGATAACAGAAGAGTCAATGGAAACTCTAAAGAATTTGTATGAAAAGCCCTCTGCTTCAAACAAGGTATTTCTCATAAAATATTTATTTAATATAAAAATGACAAAAGGTGGATCTATTGCAGATCATTTAAATGAGTTTAATACTATTACTAGTCAATTATCTTCTATGGGTATTAATTTTGATGAAGAAATTAGGGCTCTCTTGATTTTGTGTTCTTTGCCTGAAAGCTGGAATGACATGGTAATGGTTGTGAATAATTTTGTTTCTGGATCTAGTACCCTAAAATATGATGATGTGATTAGTGTTATTTTGAGTGAGGAAACTCATAGGAAAACCTTAGGTGGATCTACATCAGGAAGTTCTTTGAATGCACAAATTCGAGGCAAAATAACTAAGAGAGGAAGTAATTCCAAAAATCATGGGAAATCAAGAGGAAAGTCAAAGGGGATGAGGTCTTGATTGAGAGGACCAAATGATTGTTGGTACTATGGTAAAATAGGGCATAAAATGAAAGACTATTGGACTCAAAAGAAAAATGAAGGAGATAAACTAGATGGAGAAAAAAAGGAAAATGTGGTAAGTAATAAATTCAAACAGGATGCTTTACTTCTATCTTTAAAAAGTGTTGATGATTCATGAGTTTTAGATTCATGGACTGGTAAGAAGGTGAGTTATTATTTTCTCAAAACCTTCAATTGTGAAGCATTTGCTCATATAGATTTTGAAAATAGAACCAAGCTGGAAGCTAAGTTAAAGAAATGTGTCTTTGTTGGATATGACATTAATGAATTTGGTTATAGGCTTTGAGATTTTGAAAATTGTAAAATTGTAAGAAGCAGAGATGTCATATTCAATGAGAAAGTGTTGTATAAAGAACTATTGTAGCAACATGAGAAGAAAGAAAATGATTATGTGGTGTTGGATGATACTCCAATAGTTGATGTTCCAACAATTCCTCATGATGTGCAACAACAACAACAAAAAATACCACACACACCAGTGAATGTTAGATGGTCAACAAGGATAAGCAGACCTCGAGAATGATTTTCTCCCTCTTTTTATTCTATTTTACTTATTGATGCTGGTGAACCTGAATGTTATAATGAAGCTGTGCAGATGGATACTAAGATTCAGTGGGAGTCTACAATGCAAGATGAAATGGACTCTTTGTTGAAAAATAAGACATGGGATTTATGCAAGTTGCTTGCGGGTAAAAGAGCTTTACAGAATAAATGGATTTATAGGTTAAAAGAAGAGGAAGGAGGTAAGAAAATATTTAAAGCCAGGTTAGTTGTAAAAGTATTTTCATAGAAAAAAGACATCAATTTTGCTAAGATATTTTCTCTTGTTGTTAAAATGACTTCTATCTATACCATTTTAAGTATTGTGGCTATTGAAGATTTTCATTTGGAGCAGCATGATGTTAAAATAGCCTTCCTTCATGGTGATTTGGATGAAGAGATATATATGGCACAACCACAAGCATTTGAGGTCAAGGGTAAGGAGAACTTAGTGTACAAATTGAAGAAAATTTTATATCACTTGAATCAAGCACCTTGGCAATGGTATCTAAAATTTGACAAGTTTATGCATGAGCATGGATATAGTAGGTGTCATTTAGATCACTGTGTTTACTTTAAGGGGTTGGATGCTAATAGCTATATTATTTTATGGATCATATTAAAGGGCTAAAATGCCAGTTAGCACATGCATTTGCTATGAAGGATTTGGGGGCAGCAAAAAAAATCCTTGTTATGAAGATTTGCAGAGATAGGAAGAATGAAATTGATGCTATCTTAGATTGATTATGTTGAGAAGGTGTTGCAATGTTTCTCTATGGAGAATGCTAAACTTGTCAGCACACCTTTACCTAGTCATTTGAAGCTGACTAAGGAGATGTGTCCCAAGACACAAGAAGAGGAAGATAATATGTCCAAGGTACCCTGTGCTTCAGCTGTCGAAAGCTTGATGTATGCTATGGTATGTACTAGGCCAGATATTGCACATGCAGTGGGAGTTGTTAGTAGGTATATGAGTCCTTTAGGAATTGAGCATTAGAATGTAGTCAAATGAATTCTTAGATATTTGAGAGAAACATCTAATAAGTATTTACACTTTGAGGGATCTACTACTGATTTATAGGGTTATGTTGACTCAAATTTGGTAGGGGATATTGATACCAAGAAAAGTACTCCATGTTATGTATTTATTATTGGTAGGGCAACCGTGAGCTGGGTTTCTAGGTTACAAAAGGTAAATGCTTTATCCAATATAGAGAGAGAGTATGTTGTTGCTAAAAAGGTAGCTAAGGATATGATATCACTTTAGTTCTTCTTGGAAGAATTGGGACATCCTCAGAAGGATAATTGTTTGCTTACAGATAGTCAGAGTACCATTCATCTTACAAATAATTCGACTTTGCATTCAAAGAAAAAACCCATACAGTTGTGGTACCATTTCATTCGATCCATTTTTTATGATGGATAGTTAAAGTTGGACAAGATATATAGAAATGACAATCAAACAGATATGTTTACAAAGGTAGTGACAAGGGAGAAGCTGAATTCCTCTTTAGCTTTAGTTCATCTTCTAAACTGAACAAGAATAAAAGCATAGCAACGTCTAGGGTGGTTTGATCTAGTGGGAGCCTCATGGAGTAGTGGCATAGCTATAGGATCAATCTCCAAGTGGGATATTGTTTTTTACTGTGGAGCCTAATCAGTCTCCAAGTGGGAGATTGTTAGATTGTGGTGACTGATCAGGGAAGTACTATACATACTCCATAATTACTCAGCAGGTTTCAAGATTTTGGGCCAACATGTAATTATAAATTATAACTGTAATGTGGTAAAAATACTTGTATAAAAGGGCTTAGGATTAGGGATTATTTTATATGGTGATGAAAAAATTGGCTTGCGGTGATATTGTGCTATAAGGGCTTGTGATGGTATTGAGCTATGAGGGATTACATATTATAATCAGGTTGTAATCACTAGATCGTAAAAATATTAGACTTTCTATTTGGTGTATGTAGCCTAGGGTTTGGGTGAACTATGTTAAATCTTGGCATCTTGTGTTCTTTTTTGTGTGATCTATTATTTTTTGCTATTGTTTATATTTGCATGCAATTGTTATTAGATTGTTAGATTGTGGTGACTAATCAGGGAAGTACTTACATACTCCATAATTCCTCAATGGGATTTAGGATTTTGGGCTAAGATGTAATTATAAATTGTAACCCTAAAGTAGTAAAAATACTTGTATGAAAGGGCTTAGGGTTAGGGATTATTTTATAAGGTGATGCAAAAATTGGCTTGTGGTGGTATTGAGCTGTAAGGGATTACAGATTTTAATCAGGTTGTAATCACTAGATTGTAAAAATATTGGACTTGTTGTTTGGTGAACGTAGACCAGGGTTTGGGTGAACCGCGTTAAATCTTGGTGTTTTGTGTTCTTTTCTATTTTATCTATTATTTTTTGATATTGTTTATATTTACATACAATTTTTATTTCTGTCCGTGGTTTTATCCTAACAAGAGTAAACATCTAGGATGCTATCCCTAATTGGTTAAGTAATTATTTTGTAAACAAAATCATTCTTTTCCTTTAATTTTACTATCCTATTTTATTGCTAAAACATGGATATCTCTTTTTCATTTAGTCTGTACTAACTTCTAAGGTTATACACATCATCATCAACATGTATACTATCTCCACCTAACTTCTCTAGTCATAATAAAACATCAATAACAAGTTACATACAAAAAAATACACTGCTATATACCAAATTCATACTTAGACAATTTCTGAGTACCAAAAGCTAAGTATCTTTATTTTCGAGGTTTCTTGTAAGCATGTACATCATGTGTTGCCATAAATGAAAATAATTATGTATCTTTATTAGCTAATTGTCAACATCAACTTCTTAGTAACAAAGTTAAAAACCATTGCATCTACAATGTACTAGTTTAGTAGAAGCAAGATCTTGGATGTTTTTATCATTTTTCTTCCCTCTTCAGGGGTCAAGCTCTTAAAATCTTGAATCATCTCATATTTTATTTGGTCTTTTATGGAAGCCTCTTCCATATCAAGATGCTATTTCTTTTTCTCATTGCATCTTTGTTCAAATAATTCAATATTTTTTTATTAGGATTAAACCACAGATAGAAAAATAATAATTACATGCAAATATAACCAATAGCAAAAAATAATAGATCACATAGAAAAGAACACGAGGCACCAAGATTTAATGTGGTTCACCCAATTCTTGGGCTACATCCACCAAACAACAAGTTTGATATTATTACAATCCAGTGATTATAACATGATTACAATCTGTAATCCCTTATAGCTCAATACCACCACAAGAACCAATTTCGCATCACAACTATAAAACAATCCCTCACCCTAAGCCCTTTTATACAAGTATTTTTACCACTTTAGGGTTATAATTAATAGTTACAAATTGGCCCAAAATCTCGATAAAATAGGTCCCAAATTTTTTTTTTCGCCCAAAGAATTTATGAAGTATGTATAGTACTTTCCTAATTAGTCACTAAAAACTAACAATCTCCCACTTGGGGACTAATTGGGCTCCACACTAAACAACAATCTCCCACTTGGAGACTGATCCTATAGCTATGCTGCTACTCCATGAGGCTCCCACTGGATCAAACCACCCTAGACTCTGCTGTTCTTTTAATAGAAGACCAACCAGAGCTGAAGAGGAGTTTAAATTCTCCCTTTTTACTACCTTTGTCAACATATCTAGTGGATTTTCATTTGTATGTATCTTCTCTAGCTTTAACTATCCATCCTCTAAAATTGACCAAATGAAATGGTACTGTAACTGTATGTGTTTGGTCTTTGAATGCAGACCTGAATTCTTTGCAAAATGAATGACACTTTGACTATCTATAAAAAAATAATTATCCCTCTAAGGGTGTCCCAATTCTTCCATGAAGAACTGAAGCCATATCATCTCCTTGGCTACCTCTATAGCAGCTACATACTCTGCCTCGATAGTGGATAATGCATTAACCTTCTATAACCTAGAAACCTAGCTCACAGCTGCCCCACCAATAGTAAAGACATAACCTGTAGTACTCTGCTTGGTATCAATATCTCCTGCCAAATTTAAGTCAACATAGCCTTGTAAATCAGTAGTAGAGCCCCCAAAGTGTAAAAACTTATTGGATGTTTCTCTCAAATATTTGAGAAGCTATTTGATGGCATTCCAATGCTCAATTCCTGGATGACTCATATATCTGCTAACAACTCCCACTGCATGTGCAATATTTGGCCTAGTACATACCATAGCATACATCAAGCTTCCTATAGCTAAAGCATAGGGTACCTTGGACATCTTATCCTGCTCTTCTTGTGCCTTAGGACACATCTCCTTAGTCAACTTCAAATGACTAGGTAAAGGTGTGTTGATAGCTTTAGCATTCTCCATAGAGAAATGTTACAACACCTTCTACACATAATCAACCTGAGATAGCATCAATTTTCTATCCTTCCTATCTCTATAAATTTTTATACCAAGGATTTATTTTTTTGCCTCCAAATCCTGCATAAAAAATGCATGTGCTAATTGACATTTCAGCCCCTTAATGTGATTCATGTTAGACCTAGCTACAAGCATATCATTAACATATAAACATAAAATAATGTAGCTATCATAATCCAACCTCTTAAAATAAATACAATGATCTAAATGACACCTATTGTATCCATGCTCATGCATAAAACTATCAAATTTAACATATCATTACCAAGGTGCTTGCTTCAAGTTATATAAACTTTTCTTCAATTTGCACACTAAGTTCTCCTTACCTTTAACCACAAATCCCTATGGTTGAACCATATATATCTCTTCATCCAAATTTCTATAAAGAAAGGCTATTTTAACATCAAGCTGCTCTAAATGCAAATCTTCAATAGCCATAATACTTAAAAAAATATAGATAGAAGTCATCTTAACAATAGGAGAAAATATCTCATCAAAATCAATGCCCTTTTTTTGTGCAAATCCTTTTACAACTAACCTAGATTTAAATATTTTCTTACCTGCTTCCTCTTCTTTTAACTTGTAAACCCACTTATCCTATAAAGCTTTTTTACTTGCAAGCAACTTGCACATATCCCATGTCTTATTCTTCGACAAAGAGTCCATTTCATCTTTCATTGCAGACTCCTGCTGGATCTTAGTATCCACTTGCACAACTTCATCATAACTTATAGGTTCACCAGCATTAGTATGTAAAATAGAATACAAATAGAGAGAAAATATTTGTGGAGGTCTAATTTGCCTTGGTGACTATCTAACATTCACCGGTGTGTGTGGTATTTGTTGTTGCAGTTATTGCGCATCATGAGGAATTACTAGAACATCAACTTTTGGAGTATCATCCAACACTACATAATCATCTTCTTTCTTCTCATGTTTCTATAATAGATCTTTGTACAACACTTTCTCATTGAATATGACATCCTTGCTTCTTAAAATTTTATGATTTTCAAAATCCCAAAGCCTATAACCAAATTCATTAATGCCATATCCAACAAATACACATTTCTTTCACTTAGCTTCCAACTTGGTTCTATTTTCAAAATCTACGTGAGCAAATGCTTCACAATTGAAGGTTTTGAGAAAAGAATAACTCACCTTCTTACCAGTCCATGCTTCCTCTAGAATACCATGGCTGAAAGGAGTAGAGGGACCTCTATTAATCAAATACAATAGTATTGATAGCTTTTGCCCACATGTGTAAGGGCAACCCAACATGCAACCTCATGCTCCTTGCGTGCTCCATTATAGTCTTGTTCATGTGTTCAGCCACTCCATTTTCCTATGGAGTCCTTGGAATAGTTTTCTATCTAAAAATACCATTAGTGGAGCAATAATCTTCAAATTCATGACTACGATACTCACCACCATTATTAGATCTGAGACATTTTAATTTCTTACTAGTCTCATTTTCAACCAAGGATTTCCATTTCTTAAAAGTTTGAAATACATCAGATTTCTATCTAAGGAAATAAACCCATGCTTTTCTAGTTGCATCATCAATAAATGTAACATAATAATGAGAGCCACCAAGGGAAGATACCTTAGCCAGTCCCCATACATCTATAAGCACAAGCTCTAATTTCTCCTTTTTGTTTTCCTTCTCAGTCTTTACAAAACTCACTCTCTTTTGTTTTCCATACATGCAAGACCTAGTAAAAATTTCTTTGAATAAGTACGTTTATACCTTTCTTACTCATGTGCCCAAGTCTATTGTGCCACAATGTTGTATCAAAATCTATAGTAGCCATTTGTTCTCCCTACTCAACTGCAAAAATTGTTCCTAAACATTCATTTTTCTCTGAAAAAAATTAAAGTAGAAGGAACAATATGACCTGTACAAAGATATAAGGTGCCTACTTTCACACCTTTTGCTACTACAAGGGAACCTTTTGAAACATTCCAATTTTTATCATTAAAAGTAACTACACAACCCTCATCACCGAGTTGCCCTGCTGAAATTAAATTCCTACTCAGCCTTGGAACATGTCTTACCTCATGTAGTAGCCAATGATTCCCATTCTGCAAATTAATCTTAACTTTTCCCTTTCCAACAATCTGATAGGGTTCATTACCCCCCAAATAAACAACTCTAAAATCCCCTTGGACATAATCAATAAAATAACCTCTATGAGGTGTAGCATGAAATGAAGCACTAGAATTTAAAACCCATGAATCATCAACACTTTCTAGAGATAGAAGCAAAGCATCCTCCTTTGGATTTTTTACTTACCACATTTGCCTCCTTGTCTCCATCTGATTTATCTCCTTCATTTTTCTTTTGATTCCAACAATCTTTCTTTTTATGCCTTGGTTTCCCATAGTACCAATAGTCATTTAGTCCTCTCGATTAAGACCTCCTCCCCTTTGACTTTGCTCTTGATTTCACATGATTTCCAAAATTACTTCCTCTCTTAGTCGTTCTGCCCCTACTTTGTACATTCAAAGAACTTCTTGATGTAGATCCACCTGAGGATTTCTTACAAGTTTCCTCACTCAAAATAACACCAATCACATCATCATATTTTAGGGTACTAGATCTAGGAATATAATTACTCACAACCATTACCAAGCCATTCCAACTTTTAGGCAAAGAACACAGAATCAAGAGAGCCCTAATTTCTTCTTCAAAATTGATACCCACAGAAGATACTAACTAGTAATAGAATTAAACTCATTTGAATAATCTGTAACAGATCTACCTTCTACCATTTTTATATTAAATAAATGCTTCATAAGAAATACCTTGTTTGAAGCGGGGGGCTTTTCATATAATGTCACTATGGTTTTCATCAACTCTTTTGTTGTCTTTGCTTTTGTAATATTAAATGACACCGATGGTGCTAGGCATAATCAAATTATTCCAAGTGCCTTTCTATCCAAAATATCCCATTCATCACTTGACATAGATCCTTGATTCTTGGCTTTGCCTTCTAACAGCTTCAATAGATCCTTCTAATAAAGATAGTCTTTCATTTGCATCTTCCATAACTAGAAGTTCTACCCATTAAAATTGTCAACCCTCAGCTTACCCTCATCTACCATCACTCCCACTCAATTATGAGACTTTCCTATAGAGGATAACTAAAAAAAAAACTAGGCTCTAATACCACTTATTAGGATTAAACCACGGATAGAAAAATAACAATTACATGCAAATATAACCAATAATAGAAAATAATAGATCACACAAAAAAGAACACAAGGCACCAAGATTTAATGTGGTTCACCTAACCCTTGGGTTACATCCACCAAACAACAAGTTTGACATTATTACAATCCATAATCCCTTATAGCTCAATACCACGACAAGAACCAATTTTGGATCACAACTATAAAACAATCCCTAACTCTAAGCCCTTTTATACAAGTATTTTTACCACTTTAGGGTTATAATTAATAATTACATGTTAGCCAAAATCCCAATAACATATGGCCTAATTTTTTTTTTTGGGTGATGCCCTGAGCCCCAAAGAATTTATGAAGTATGTACAGTACTTTTCCTGATCAGTCACCACAAACTAACATGGTTCTCCATGAAAATTGATAAACGCTCTTGCTTTAATAAAGCTATCATCAAAAATAAATTCATGACTAGCTTGTTCTACAATAGGGTCCAATTCCCTTCCTTTGTAATCAACAATAGTTAATTCAAGGCTTGGCATGGGAGGTTCTTGAGGATTCCCTTCTTCTAGTTCTAAAGTAGTAATATGACTCCCCCTTGGGATCCTAGTTGCTCCATTTGCTCCCTAGTGAGTTGTTCATCTCCTATATGCAATGGGAAATGAGTGGGTGAGTACTCCTCTATTTGAGGCACCTATTTCTCTTCTATCTTTTACCTCTTGGGATTTGGCTCATTAGACCTCTCCTCCATAACAACACTGGTTGATCCAACTATCTATTTACCTTTATCAATTCTAGACCTTTTATTTTTAATAATATCGTAGTCAGGTCTCCTTTGAATAACCATCTACCTTGATCCTACTGCAGGGGTAAAATATAATATTTTCATGACCTCTCAGGCCTTATCAAGATAAGAATTAATAAAGAATATTTTATTTACATTCATAGCTGCCATGATCTCTAAAAACGTGATCATCAATTTATTTACTTTATCTACCTTTTGACATCCTTCAGAGACTTGTAATGTTTATCAAAATAATTAATGAATTCTAGCACCCTAGAATAAACTCTCCGTTTCTCCTTTTTGATCTCTTTCTCTTGGAGAGAGAATTCATTTCTTATTATGTATTTAGGGAAGTAGGGTTGATGTTTCTTGGCACTAGTCTTAGCCCTTCATTTAAAACTATCAAAAAATCCTTCACTATGATTGAAATGATCATGGTAGATAGTCATTTTGTATGGGTTTAAGAATTTTTACAAAAAAAACCAACCACCCTTTTTGATTATGAATTGGTGAGCAATTATGCAAGATGGAAAAATTGAGCCCCTAGATCGACCAGTCAATTGTGCTTCCTCCAATCCAGCTATTTTCCATAGCATTTCAACTATTCACACCTTTAAAGGTACTTGGTAAGGAAGTACATGGTGAGTCCCTTGGAATCCATACACTCTAAAAACTATAGACATAGGGTATGGTATGATATCTGACTAGTTATGGGAAACCTTTAAACCAATAGGGCTATCTATGGGCCTGATGAAATCCAACATTGCCTTAGGTATTCTGGGATTGTCCCTTAATAAAAGGCTCCTCAACCTAGATGTGAATTATCTATCAAATCTCACAAAGCTTGCCTCTTCTACATCTCAGGTGATATCTACACTCCACAATTAGATTGGTAGAGCTTCTCCCTCATACTCTCTATTTAATACCATTTCTTTTTCAAAGAAACTAAAACCTTTATACAAGAACATATGCATCAATAAGGAATAGTAGCCAAATGTTTTCTCAACTTTGACCATTGAAATTCCAATTAGACCTGTGTGAATTTCTTCTACTAAATAAGATGCAAAATCAAAAATAATATCCACACCAAAAGAAGAGATCTACATCATCATAGACATGAACTTTATTAGCATAGAATCTTGTTCATATTCACCAAAAACCCTATGTAAAGTTGTGTAAATATCAATGGCCCTAGTATTGAAAAATTTCTTCTTGAAAGGCTTTTTAGTTGATGCTATAACAAAGGTCAAATTGCCAATTGTGGCCAAGTGTCCTCTCAATGCACCTTGTCCGATTTGATCTTTTTGAGACAAATATTCCTTTTCTAATCCTTGAAAGTCAATGATCTCATGGTAATCTATGGTTGGCTCGAATCCAAAAACCCCTTGAATCTCTTCTACAATTATTTTTATCAAACACTCCCCATCTGTTCTCCTCACCATCCTAGCCATTGGGTCATAATTTAGGGCTATAGCTATGAGAAGGTCTAAATCCATGAAAATCCCAGGGATCACCAACTTACCCAAATCAAAATTCTAAATATTCTCGTGGGAAGCAAATAATTTCATCTTTGAGAACCATTTCTTAAATAATTGGAACCCTATTTCAGATGTTATGGCATCCCTAGTCCAATTCCCCTTATCAAACAAACCATCTTCAACTCAGAGTCTAGGGTTTACTAGGAATTAATTTCTTCATTTGGGTTGATTCATTTGTGGATTCACTTAATTGTTCCAGAAAATTATCATGGATATTCCTACTAACATACTCCACTTTCCCCAAAAAACCCTTCTTTGGAGGCATATTTGATAATAATGAAACAAAAATAGAATTCCTTGAATTATATTTGGACTAAGGTACTTACTTGGCTTTCTTGTTTCTTCTTCCTGAATTTTGTAGTGAATTGCTGATATAGAAAGTTCGTCACAATTTAACTAGGTAGGAAACAACTTTTCAACAACTTCTAGCTCTTAGAAAATAAAAAATACATTTGCATGAAGAAAATCTATACTGTTTGCACTATATTCCTAGTTTTATTTTACATGAGGAGCTTTAACTCTCATAAATGGATTGTAGAGAAATAGAGTGGCATCACCTTTCAAATTTGAAAATATGCCATCAATTTTTGAAAAATTTGATGATTTAGGAATAAAAACATTTATGACTCAGCTTCAACCCTCCTAGTTGGCAGTCAATCCAATTGAATCTTTCCACATAAGCCTTTTCTTTCACCGCTAGAAACTTACATAGGATCCATTTACACCTCCAGACATGTGTCATGTTCTTGCTATATTACTAAGGGAAAAAGTCAAGCAACTCCCATTGGTGACATAGAAACCATCGTGGATCATCCTTGCATTAGATAGTAGAGCTCATATGATAATTTCATTATAAATAGAGTGGGCCACGATATTTCCTTTTGATCACTATATCACCAAGGATAAAGTTCATGCAACTCTTGTTAGAGACAAAGCGACCACCATTGATCTAGAGAAGATCTGATGGTGTAGATCAAAATTCCACTTCCTTTAATGGAAATCCTTTGTGGCATTTGAAATCTTGACAACCTAACATCCTGAAAAGCTATTAATGACATGGAATTTATGGCACCATCCTCAAGGGTTTGTTCTGCCACAAATCCATGTGGCGGGTTGTTGCTATGTTGCCAAGGGTAAAAACCTTGTGATTTCCCTTACAAACAAAGTGACCGCTGTCAATCACAAGAAGATCTAATGGTGTAGGTATTTTTTCATATAACTTCATTCCTTTATTAAGTAGGTCCTATGGGCAAGTATTGCTTGGTCGCTAGGAACAAAAAATGTGTGATTTCTTATGGTGACATAGCGACAACCCTTGATCTTGAGGAAGATCATTGTACTCATTATTCAATTGATTTTGAAATAAGAAGACATGAACTCACAAAAAAATACAAGTGAAAGATTAGGTTAAGGTTAATTTCAGAGACTTAGGATAAATGTTTAGACAATGCAACAATTTTAAAAGGTGCCCGAAAAGTAAAAAAAGTGTATTTTAAAAGATTTTTCTAGCACACTCCTTCTTTGAAAGGGCATGCTATGTAAACATAAACCCAAAGCATTCTAGAGAAACACTTAGTGACACAAAAAATAGGTTTCTTCTAGTATTAACAAAATTAAAAATGCCAAACCCTAAATTTCACAAAAGGAACTTGGAATTTTCACTTGGAGATACATTCAGATAAACTTGAAGTGAAAATAAGACCAACAACTCAAATGTCCAAACTTGTGACATTTGGAACATACATTGTTAGGTGCATAATTCTACCTTTGATTAGTCTAATAGGGCATTGTCTTTGATCTATACTCATATGCTATATGTCCATACTTTTGACAATTGTAATAATAGCTTTCAAATCTAGGTATACTAGATGCATTCTTTATTCTTGATCTACACTCATGTATTTGATGTCCTTGCTTCTTGGAGAAAAAAAAAATTAATAAAATTAGCTTTAGGATTTTGCATACCATTTTTGCTTCTACAGATGTTAGTAGTATGACCAAGTTTTCCACAATGATAACATGTTGGTTTGCCCTTTGATTTTTCATTTCTTAGTTCTCCACTCCTAGATGATTTTCCTTGCTCGGTACATGAATGTAATGAAACAATAGTATTTCTAGATGACCTCATAAGTTCTTCAAAATATTTCATTGCTTCATTAGGCTTGTTGAATCTTTCCACAAGTTTTTTCTTAGTTTTTAGTTCATTCTTCCGTAGATCCTTCTATGATCTCAGATTTGCTATTTCCACATCCTATTTGTTCAACTCTTGATTTGAAAGCATTAGTTGATTCATCATGTCTAGTTGAGTGCTTGTGACATTTTGTACATCAGATATCCTTTCTTCAAGTCTAGTTTCCATTAGCCTTTTGTCTTCTTCAGTGACAACCTTTTCTTCCTCAACTTTCTTCTTTTTCTCAATCACTTGACATAGTTTTATTGACTGAATCTCATGTTCCCTTTTTAGTCCTGTAACTTATTCATTTAGGATTCTATTCTTTTATTGTAGATTTATGGCTATTGTATTATTCTCACTTGAACTTCTAGTTCTACATAGTCCTTCAGTTTCAACTTCTTCATAATTAAAATCATTTTGTAGAATGACCAAATCCTTCCTCCTTTTTAGGGATTTCTTCAGTTCTTGTGTTGCTATTTCAAGTTTCTATAGTATGAAATCAATGTCAATAAACTTGTTGTCAATAACTTTATCCAATTTATAAGCCTCCATATTTGCAAAATCTAAACTCCAAGTTATTCAATTTCTCCAAGAGAACTATGCTCTGATACCAATTGTTGGAATTCTTAATTGGAAACCAAGATACCAAGGGGGGGGGGGGGGGAGCAGTGAATCAGGACCTATAACACTTAAATATTTTTAACAATTCTTTCTTGAATTCACCACATTTACCATCTCATATCCAAATGTCTTATGCATGCACAACTTATAAAATCAAACTGTAATAACATATAGATCTAATCTATCAATCACATGCATGAAGTGTAAATACACAACACAAAGATTTGGTTACCTAGAAACCCTCAAAGGTAAAGCTAAAATTTGGGTGGGGATGACACCCACAAATCTTAACTACTGTAGTAATAAAGTTAACATGCTAGGGTTACAATGTTTGACCATATCCAATGATCTACCCTATGAGGGGTCTACCCTATTAAAATACTTTGACACTGTTAGATCTCACACTATTAAAGGATTTTACACTTACAAAAAAGTAAGGACCTCGTTAGGAGTTTTACAAAGATCTATTAAAACCACTCTATTAAGAGATTATCCCTGAATCCATCTATGATTTAGTATCTGATCCTTGGTTTGCTTTGATAAGCTAGTTTTAGATCTCCTTTCTTCAATCTAATCTGATCTTTGATTTGATATAGCTTTACCATCTTCATTTTTTTTCCAAGGTTGCTTTCTCTGTTATGCAAATAACAAAAGATGTAGTGCCTCTCATGTTTGCAATCTATACCTTGTTATATTTTGATCTGAGAGATATTGTTAATAATTTTTTTTACATTTGAGATGACCTAAGGGTCAGATGTTGTACTTTGATTTTAGTATCATAGATGTTAGATAACTATGTTATTTAGTTAGTAATATTTGCATGATGATGCTATTTTGAGATGACAATAGGTTTTATGATGATATCTAGTTATCCAATATTTGGACATATCTCTAATTATATTTATGTGTTAGGTTTAATGCTATGGTAATTTGCTTCATTCTTGCTTTGTTATGCTCTAAGTGAATGTGAGTGATGTAAATGAATTATTTAGGTATAATTAAATAAATGATTAGGTTATTTAATTAATTTATTGCTTCAGCTATGTTATTATATGCATTTGTACTTGATTATTTGTTTTAGTGTGCAGGATTCATATTTTACCAATGTTGTGCCTGTATGGTCAACATATCTTATTTAATTATTTTAGATTAAACCTTTTGGTGATTATTAAATCCAAACTCATTTTCACTATGTGACTAGACCTATGAACGTGTTTGTGCATTTAGAGGTTTACATTTGTCACGAAAGTTAGTAAGGTTTTTCTATGATTTTGGTTTAAGGGTTTTTGGGATTTATTTTACTTAATTTTAATTTCTGGCAGCTTTTCCATAGATGAATTCCAATTACATGCAATAACCTATTTTTATTTGGGTTGATTTGAGGTTTAACTAGGGTACATGGTTATGTACCCTAATTGATTATTCACTCAAAAAGTGAATAAGTATCCAAAGAGGAAATTAATTCCTCACTCTCACTTTTGGAAATTACAAATTTGAGAGATATTTCTAAAATTCTCTTTTGGAGGATTATGTTTCTATTCATTTTGAGAGCTATGAGCGTGGGATCTTCATGAGATTAGTCTCATTGGATTCAGCTTGGGGAGACCTTGCTTTCCTATGACTTTTGGAAGCTTCCACAGGATATTTATTTTATCTAGTTGATTCTTATTTTAGCCCTTTTGGTTGTCAGGTAGGGTTCTTCCATTTTTGTTTTTTAGCTCCTTTTCTATTTACATTTCTAGTAGCTATATTTTAGGAGGATGAGAACTAGTTTTCCCCTCCATTTCTGATTGCTAGATGTGCCCAGGTTGGTTGGGTATGAACGTTTCCTTGATTTTTGAGATGAGGGTTTAGGGTTTCACACCATTATGGTAGCCATTTTTTCATATGATGTACGAATCCAATTTTTATTAGATTTTTTTTGCTTTTGTTCCCTAAGACTAAATGGGTTTTAATTTTGAAGTTTTGAAGTTTTTCAAAATTTTAACTTGATTTGCATGTCGCCCAATTTTCTTAGGTTTCTTGGCATGATGTTGGTCGTGGACTTGGATTATCCATAGGATGTTAGTCTAGCCACTATTGTACTTTTATGTTGCATTGGGATATGTGCTACATCCATCCTCTTGAGCTTTTGTTTTGTTGAGTTTGATTTTGCTTATGTTCTCATCCAACCCTTGTTTTATGATCTTTGTGATGGTGGTGCACCACACATGAGAATGTGTGTGTCCATTTGTTAGGTGACTTGCAAGGCCCAATCTCCCATTTTTTTTTGGTTGAGTTATGTTCTTTGGGATTGGGTTAGGAATATTCATGCCTAGGAGCACTCATTATTGGATGATTATGGGTAGGGTAAGGTAGCATGGAGGGGGCTTCTATCTTGCAACCTTGGTGACTATTTCTTAGAGGGTTGGCATGAAGAAGTTCTAATTAAGTGATAACTAAATAAATTAATTGGGTAAATAATTTAAGATAATAAAATGATATGTGAGCACTCAATGTTAGTCTGGGGATACATTGTGTGAGCCTTTTGTTGGGAAGTAGAGTCCACACATTACTAGCTTGGGCTATGCGATGCCAAGCTATTTCCACTCCAGGTGAGTTTGTACATAGTTACCCATTGAGTGTCTGACTAGGACATGTTGTACTTGTATTGTCTTATGATCTTGATTTTAGCCATCTTTACTATCTAGCGTGAGTGTTAGCCATGAACGTTTTATTTTTGTATATTTGTGGTTGGATCATTATCTCCATTAACATGATGGGAGTGGACCTATGGGTTCCATGTGGTTGGGAGGCATAGCTACCTATACTAGTGCTAGGGACCAATGTATAGAGATGGTCTTTTATTTCAATGTGATCAATGCTTGATGTTTCACTTAGTATATCAGGATTTTGGAGTATGTTTCCTTGTGATTTATGCTTTCATTGGAATACTTGGATATCATATCTAGATGATGTTAGTTTAGTTGACACATTCCTATATTATGATGTTTAGAATATGGTTAGATGATGTGATTTACTTATTTGCAGTATCTATTGCTTTACTAGTTAACATGTTAGATTTTCTTATTCTTATGATGTTATTACATTTTAGTAGTGATTCCCTCATAAGATAGCTCTGACTATTTGGTTGGTAGTTTGGGATGTTATGTGTCGGGGATGGCTAGGACCTTCAAGGTCTCATGATGCTATTAAGTTTGGGAAGAACCATGCAATAGTGTAGTTTCTTTTGTATATTACGATGTTTTTCTAGTATGTTTCCTTATGCTACTATGTTTTAGATGGTTAGTTGCTTGTTCCATCTTACTACTTATTTCATCTTGCTATTGTGGTATTGTAGTGTCCAAGCCTCCACTTGTGGATTTGGTACTCCTAGTTTAGAGGTTATAAATCTCTGTACTATCCTTCTGAGTGTTCTTGGTTCATTCTTGCATTCTTAAGTTACAGTGTTCCAACACTAAGTGATACTTATAAAGTATCACACACCCAAAGAAGATGTATTGTGTGATACTAGAAAGTATTGCACACCCTTTGGAGAAACATCATATGATATTGGAAGAGTATCACACAACCTTAGGAACTTTATTGCTTGTCCTTTGAAAGTATTGCATGACATCTTGAAGAACATCATATGATACTAGAAAGTATTGCCCAGGCTATATAAAAATATCACACGAGTTGGTGAGAAAACCTACTTGGGTGGACAATGGACACTTTTTGGATTGTTAAAAAGTTTTTGAGAGGTGTTTTGACTACCCTCTATGGAGTTATTGAACCCCATAGTTTGAACTTTCAAATTTGAGATGTTTCAGTTTGATTGTGTGTTTTGGCTTTTGTTAATTGTCATTTTTGGTCAATAGTGGCATTTGGAGATCCATTGGTATTGGAGGTTTGTTTTAGTCTTCTATTGCAATATTTGTTATCCTTGTATGTTGATTTTTGTGACATCCATACTTGTTTAAAAAAAAAATCTTGGATCTTATTTATCCTTGTTACAAGGATATCCTAGCAAGGCATTACATCTTCCTTCTTTGCAAATGTTTGCACATTCATACTTGAATCACATGAATAGCTTGTTTGCTCCTAATCATCACATACAATCCTCTCTCTATCTATATATCAAACTAGGTCATATCTTCTCTATTTAAAGATTTCAAAAAGAGTTTTCTAGATGCTTCCTTGTTTCAACTTTTTATTTGATTGGTTCATCAAAAAACATAGGGATTTGTGATCCATATCATAAAACATGTGATAACCTTTGTAACAATCTCTACAAGTATTAAATATATTGATCATGTCATCTTGAAATGGTTTACCTCAAAGTTTGTATCATTCCTAACTTGAATGTCAATTATGTGTTCCTTGACACTAACTATATTTGATACTCAACATTCACTATATATGCTATTGACACTCAATCTTTACTATGCTCAACACCTTTTGTGTAACTCCACATCAATATGCTTGAACTTCTTGAGAAATATTAAAATCAACTTACATTAAAAATACTCAGTGACCAAAAACTTTCTTGGCTCCTATAAAGCTTTGGAATTTACATGTTTATTTACAAGTCTATATATGACTTGACCTATATAGAGTAGCTCGGTCAGAGTGATGACCTTTTGACCATGCCTAGTATATGACTAATTCTTTGAAACTAATAGAAAAAATAGTTAGAGATATTAACATCTACATCATATCATCCTTTTCTACTTTTTGAGTGCATACTTATGGCTATCTTGATGTTTTGCATCTTAATACGAACATAATTTTGCTACATGAAACCTAGAGAATCTAACTGCATTAGTCATCTTGACCTATATGTCTTTGATGCAAATATTAGATATCCACATACTTATTTGGTATATATCATATTCATATCCTCATAGTTATACTAGTAATGATTATATGATCTTCTAATGTCCCCAATAAGGCTTAATGATAAAAATTAGGATCTACCTATATAAGCCTTGCAATTGCATCTTTTTCATAGTAGCTTGAATTCAAGGGTTCATGTTATCTTAGCTTTTCATTTTGAATGTTGAGAGAGTCTTATTAATCTTTTATTAATGTGTTAGATAACTATATTCATATTCCTTGTGCTTCTTCTTGACCATGTATTTCACTTTTCTTTAGTTCCTATCATCAAAAGGGTTAATCTTATCATCACTTTCGGACACTTGATGTAAAATTTTTGAACCCATTTGATTTCCACAAAATGACTCCCTTACCTAATTTTGGTGTCCTAGATCTATTTTTGGGATCAAAATTGAAATTTGGGTTCATCTTGCTATTCAAAATTGCATTTTAAAATTTTGCCTTCTTCTATGCAATTAGTTGACTTTCTGAGGTTGAATCTTGCTAGGGTATTCATCATTTCTTTATTTCTTTATCTTTTCTTCTCTCTTCAGCTCTTCTTTATTTGACCTAATTCTTATGCTTTACCATTCTTGGTCAAAATTAGTCAAAGTTGGGCATATCTTCATTGCTTGGTGATCATCCTCTTAGCTCTAATCACTTATCTATCATCATGGACCTTGCTTTATCTCAATTTGATAAAATCCAACTCATTTCTACATCTCCTCTATCTAATTTTTATTTCAATCCTAAGGGGGTAGGAATATTCTATCATTGCTACAAATTTCTTTTTCTACTATGGCTATCTATTCACCTTCTTTAGCTACTTGGATTGACATATTAGTGCTCATCTTGGGAATTGATATTGTCTATTTTCTCTTCCCTAGTGCTCATTTCTACTACTAACTGATTACGCATTTAGGATTTTCAATCTCTTTATGTTTCATTCTTTGGAGTTAGATCTCTCTATCTGCTACTTGCTTGACTTATCTATTCTTTGACATAATGTGTTCCCAGATTGATCACACATTAGTCAAAAAGGGGAAAATATAATCACCCAAAAATGGTCATCTATACTATGAGCCCCCTTTCTAGAAATTTTGCATAATTTATCCATGGCTTATTCTTGATCAAATCCTCAAAATTATATTTATTCAATTATAGCCTATGGTTTGATCACCTTATCCTAAGTCTCTTATTTAATTAAAAGAACATGCTCCTTTTTAATTAAATAAAAAGTTCCCACATGCCACTTATCCTAAGTGTGCACACATAAAGCATTATTCCTATTTTAAAAGAAAAGAAAAGAATTTTTGTCTCACATAAGGTGTACACTTTCCAAGGTTGGTGGATCTTCTTTCTCCTCCACACATCGCTCACCTTGTTTAACTCCACCATTGATCTTGATTAGGTGAGATGGTTGTGCACATGGATCACTCAAGATGCATTCTCCACCCTTGATTAATCTTCTCTTGGATTTTAATATCAACCATCCATTTTTCTTTAAAAGAGGGGGCTCTCTCCTCATTCTCCATCCTCATTCTCCATCTCTTATGATTTGTAATAACATTATGCTACAACATTTATAGGTGACTTTGGAGCTTTGGAGACCTTGGAGAATTCTTGCACTTTTATTCACACACTTGCATCCCACATGCTTTCATCATGCCTTAGTTTCATGTAGCTTAGTTTCCTTTATGCTTATAGCCTAGATCACCTAGACTAAATAGGAGGCTTGTAACTCTTTATATTTGTTATCTTAGTTTGCATCTTGCACTTCATTTATCTTACTTTTCATTTGCATTTGCATTGTATAAGCATTTGAAGATTCTTGGATATTGGCACCCATTTCCTTTACTCTTTGAATGTATTGTTCTATGGTGTACCTTGCAAGGGTTGTATAGATAGGTTCATTTAAGAGCCACCATTCCACTATTTTCACCTTTTCACATCATAGATAGAGACATTTAAGTTTCTATTCAAGGTTCCTAATCTATTGGATCCCTAAGATACAATATCATAGAGAAGTGTGATACATTTTTAGCTCACAAATACTGAGTGATAGTTAATTCCATTCATACATTATAGTTGCTGAATAGTTCAGTTAGTGTTGAGCTATAATGGACACTGAGCAATCAGTAAAGGAAGATATTATGGCTATTGAGTGATTGAGGAGAATACATACTAAGTGAGATAAAAGAAATTATAGTATAAGTTGAGCAGAGTTGAAGCTGATGGAAAACATAAAGAACAAGCATGGTCGAGCATCATAAGGCTATTAGTGTAGAGTAAGCCAATCTTGTATATAAATTTATAATGGGAAAAAATCTTATGCAAACCATTTTTATCAAGTTGAAAGTGTGTTTTAAGGATCAAGGAGAGAGATAAGGAGGTGATTATGCATGCAATGCTTGATCATCAATCCCTATGTAATGTAATCAACCAATTAGAAAATTAGAAGGACTAAGTAGAAAAAAGGATAGCTCTAGATCATTGGATGACATCTAAAATCTTCGTAGATTCCTAAAAAAGATGGATTCAAGCCATGGTTACATCTAATTGCTAAGTTGTTGGCAGAGGACCATGTAAGTGCATAGTTTAAGGTGAAAAAGAAGTAAAAGAAAAAGGTGACTAAGCAGTGCAATGGGGAGTCATTGAAGATCAATTTTAGAGAAGTGATATTACATTAGATAGAGGAGATCTATATCAACATTCTAGTGAAAACTAAAGGATCAAGGTACTTTAACATTTTAATAGGTGCTTCAAGATAAATCTTGGTCCTAACAGGTCTATGTAAATCTCCTAATATAGTAATCACTTAGTTGTGATGTTAAATCCTTTAATAAAGGTAGGCTTAATAGTCTTGTAAGATCTTAACATGGCAGACCCCTCATAGGGTAGATCATCAGAAGTGATCAAAATTTATAGCCTTAACATGGACACTTTATTGCTACAATAGTGAAGATCTTTGTGGGTTTTATCCCCACCACAATTTTTACCTTCACCTTGGAGGGTTTTTGTATTACCATATATGGTGTCAAGTGTTAATCAATTTCTTCTATCTGCTATTTATGTTATTATATGTTAGATCTGATATTACATTATATTATATGATTGATTTGATACAAGGTTAAGGTTTAATGATGGTTTATGTGAAGATATCAAATATGTTTTATGTTTGATGAAGTTTTGAAGATCTTGATTCACCCCCCCTCATAAAATATTACTTTCCTATTATATTTCCAATAATTGGTATTAGAACAATGTTCTCTTAGCAAAAGTCTAACCATTTGAGTGTTAAAGATCTTGGAGAATGGAAGCCTACAAACTCGAAAAGATCATTGAAAATTATAAGCTTGATGTTTAACTTGAATTTTAACAAGTTAAGACTATAAATGAGCATTGAGGAAACCCTTGAAGAGAAGGACAGAGATGGCTACTCAATAAAATGACACACAATATAAAGAAGAAATTATTGAGGACTTATTTGATGAGGGAAGAACTAGTTAATCTGATATAGCCATAGAAGATAGATCTACAAGAAAAGAACGATATACTAAATGAAGAAGTGAGATAATAGAAAAGAGAACATAAAATATAGTTGGTAAGGCTATGTGAAGTGACTAAAAAAAAAAAGAAAGTAGAGGAATAAAATGTAATGAATGAGGAAGACAAAAGGAAGAAGGCTAAAATTATTGATGAAAGGATCAAGAAGGTATAGAGGGTGACCTACAATTAATTTGACATGGTCAACTAGTTACTAAGTGCTAATCATGAGATTTATAGAAAGGTGGAAGAGCTTGCAAATCTCAGATCTAAAAATTGATAAACATAAGAGTGAATTGAGAGTAGAAAAAGAAATCATTGAAAGGATGAACAAACCTAAAGAGGCTATGAGATTGATTAATGAACAGATGAGTCCATCAAGGAGACCTCGTGAGACTTCTAGATTAGGCTTTGTTGATTTTCTATCAGGTATTAAGAAAGGAGAGTCATCAAAGAAAGGAGAATATAGGAATGTGATTGCAAAACCAAATAACAAGAATCCTACATGATATCACTATGGAAAACCAATACATGCAATAAATATTTTCATGAGAAAAATTGCTAAGTCAAATCCAAAACCAAAATTCAATGGAAATTTTTTCAATTGCAACAAGTATGGACACTAATCAAATGAATGTAGATAACAAACTAGTAAGTCACAAACCACATCTTAATTTGAAGACTATTGTCACACATGTTAGAAGTATGGTCATAAGGAATAATTTTGTAGATCTAAATAAAAGAACAATTGGATACCTAAAGGCCAAGGAAAAACACCTAGGCAAGATAATACCATAAATTGGGAATAAAATACTTTGGTTAGTTGTCAATTTTGTGGAAAGTATAGAAACATTGCAAAAAATTGTGTAATGATACATCTTAGAGGAATATTAGGAAACTGGAGGAATTGTGGACCAAAATATTTTAAGTGTTATAGGGTTGGTCACATAAGCATAGATTGTATGAACTAAGAATAATCACATAATGTTGAAGAGAATCATGGAAAAACAAAGGTCAATGTTGAAGAAGTAAGAACTTAGATGAATTGAACTTGGAAGAAGAAATAAGATGGAAGCAATATTACAAATGGTGAAATTTTGATCACCCAATCCAATGGCTTGGATGATTCCCCCACCTCAAACTATTAAAGAGGTATGTTTGGAATTGTATTTCAAGCCGCTACATCATACATCAGTTCCTAAGATTTTTTGCATAAAGGTCCAAATAAACATGATATTAGATGCATGAGGAAAAATATGAAGTTTGAACCAAAAAATATATTCTGGAGACAAGATGAATACTTGTAATGACTAAGTTATAGTATTGGAGTGTTAAAGGACCAAGTTACTATAGGAACATAGACCAAGTTAAAGATTATAGCGGTATTGACCAAATGAAATGAAATGAAGTATGTTTTTAGAGTTTTAAAGAGATGGCTAAGACAACTATTACACACCCACTACATGTGCGACACATTGATGAGGCCTCAATTCAAATTTTTTGACCTTTATAATGGACTTCATAGATCATTTTAATCATAGTGCATTTAAGTTTTCAAGAGACCACAAAGCTAGAGCGATTCCATATTTTTGGAAAGTGATTTGAGTGAAGATTTTATAGTGTATCATTAACAATCAAGTGTGATTCAAGGATCATATTGCTACCAAGTGAAGCAGAGTTAGATAATTAAACCCTAAGAAAAAATAATGGCATCAAGTTCAGCTACAATAGATAAAGGGATGTCATCAAATGTTAGTAACAATTAATTGATCCACAATGAAGCTTGTAATCCACCTAAAATTCAAGGCATACACTAAGATAACAATTAAGGGAGATGCATTTGGATCCCTATCCTCCATCCCACCTAGGGTAAGTTCAATTCATGTTGTCAGATGTTGTTATACATGAAAAAATTGGAGATATTGGGGACTTTGAACTAAGAAATGCATATGAGAAACTATGTCTTAATGGGAAGCTACAAGAGGAACATAAAAATATTGCTAAAAAAGGGTAGAATCATGAACTAAATTTACAAAAGATTTTCAAAGTAGAATGTATCAAATAGTCTTAAGTTGTGTGCATGATATGAAGTTATCATTAAAAGGAAGACTAGTTGGTATCACTAAATAAGTTATCCATTGACTTGCTAGATACCATGTTTAAGACAAAGTGAAATCTATTTGTTTCCAAGGGAGAGAAGTAATTGAAAAAAATTGTGAGGCCTCACTTGATCCATCATAGTGTAGATGACATAATTGCATTATGATACTTCTAAATTGATATTTTGATATACTTTCGAGAGCATAGGGTTATGTTATTTTAATATTTGCATTTTGATGATCCATAATTATGTCTGCACATTAAGACCTAAATGATATAACTAACAATTTCGTTCATATACTAAATCTTTTCAATTGCTTTGATTAAAGCTGAATTATAGAAATGCTTGTGATGTGATGTTTAAGGGGGGTATGATACTTGCATCTGATATTTGGGATTTAGATATTTGACATTATTCAAGATTTAGTAGGATAATGGCTTATTTTATCTATTGATTTTGACACTTACAATAGTATTTTGCATCTATGACATACACTATGAACTTGATATTGTGAATGGCATGATTGAGCACATATGGATGCAACTTTATGACATGATAAAATTAGATTATAATATGATGATTATGATGATCTATGATTTAATGAGATATGCAGATAAATGTTAATTTGATAATGATGATTTATGATTTAATGTGGTATGTAGATAAATGCCAATTTGATTATGATGTTTATGATTTAATGTGATATGTAGATATGTGTTAATTTGATCATGATGATTTATGATTTAATATGATACACAGATAGATGTTAATTTGATTTTGATGGTTTCTAATATGTAGACCCTAATATTTTAATATTTTGAATGATTTATTTGAAATGATTAGGAAAGGAAATTTAATTGAAATATGATAATAAGATTATGTAACATTTGAAATTATATGCATATATATATATATATATATATATAAAACCTCCTTGGACTACTAATGCTTGAGTTTAATGTGCAGGAAGTGGAATCATGGGAATTTTTTTGGGGGAAACAAGTTCCAAACCTATGTGAACACAGTTTAACCAAGGCGAATCTTTGGAAGATTCAAAAGCCTCATTGTGAAAGTATTTTGTTTTGTAATGTAAATTTGTTTTTATGAGGAAATATTTAATCATAATTTAGATGCATTAAGGACATGTCATGGTGAAGTGTAATGTATTTTAATGTGTCACTTGAAACTTGTATTTATCTATGTGTTGATGACATGTCACCTAGAGTGTTGGTCACAAGGTCACTTAATCTTAATCCTTTCTTTTTCTTCTAATTAATTTTTAAGTACACCCACTTGGGAGAGAGTGTTAGGATGGGTCACCATCATGTTGATTTTCGAATTTAAGCTTGTCAGAGTTTTTAGGGGGGCTAAATGGGATCCTAGAGTATCATTTGATTGAAAATAAGACACCCTAATGGTAGTAGGACATGTTAGGAGCCTAAATTCAACCATTTTAGTGATTAGCTAACTTAGGGGACCCCTTAAACAATGCTCTCTTGGACCAATTCGAAATTTGGGGTTTCCCCATGAGTGTACCCTCACCATCCCACTTGGTCAACTTTCTTATTTTGAAGGGGCAAAAATGTAAGAAAGAGGGGGCTTGATGTTCCTACTAAAAAAAGGTGGGTAGAGAGCTTTTAGAGGGGTGGTGATAAATTAGTGAGTGTTCACCCACTCTCTAAGTTTAGAGATAGTTAGGTTTTGGAGGGAGATTAAGGGAGCTCTACAACAACCTTCTTTGCCTTAGTTTGGACCAAGGTTAGTTTGTCCAAAAAATGATCATTTCCTCCGTTTGTATTGCATAATGAATCTACGAGTATGGATAAATTTGTTATGGGTTCATGCAATGTATTGTGGATTTGAGCATTGTGAAGTGGTGTTTGTAAATCTTGTATTGTGGATTTGGATATTTTTTGTTGTGATGTTTGTGGATCTTGTCTTGTGGATTTGGGCTTTGTGATGTGTTTTTTGTGAATGAGTATTGTGTTCATGTAGTTTCTTGATTTTATTTCTTGATCTTGTTATTTTGATTTGAATGTCAAGTGTTGATATGGGTGTGAGGGCTTCACTCGCCCTTTGGGAAGGGAAGAGAAGTTGAAGGTGAAGGGCTTAGTTGGGCTTGAAATATAGTTGAGAACATTGGAGTATGGGATCCATTGTATTCCATATTCATTCATATCTTGCTTTGGGGGTGATAAGGGAAATGATGGTGGAGAAAGGAAGATTATGGAGTATGGGTATTCAAGGATGCTGTGTCAGTATGTAGAGGATTTTTGTGAAAGCCTCAAAAGGGCATGAAATTGTGGAATTATGAAAGCCCTGAAAGGGCATGAAAAATATTTATTGTAGATATGTGATGATATGGCAAGTCTCCTTCTTGAAAGCACACCTTCACCCTATGTTCAATGATTCCAATGGAGAATCATAGTGTAAACTTTGGAAGGGAGTATTATGTGTTATCTTGTAAGTTTCTTATGCATGATCATATGTGGTATGGGTGTATCCTAGTTGGTATTCCCCTACTCTGTGGGTGGCTTCATAGAAGCCTAGGATAAGAGGTGAGCCTCCATGGTTCCTAGTTTGTGTGCATGTGCAGGTTTTTTGAAGATGGTTCCTTGAAGATGTTAGGGTTTCACCCTTGACAATGTTGAAAGCTCAAGTGTGTAGAGAGACCTATCCTTGTTGTCACAAGAAGTTTTGTGAAGATCAATCACCATTTTGGTTTCCTTTCAATGTGATGTAAAGTGGGATATTTCCATATTAATGTGTATTGCTGAAAGCGAATAAGGATGTTATTGAAAAGTTCTATGTAATTCTACTTGCAAGAAATTGTTCATTGTGATCTTTCCACATTTTGTGATGGGATGTACTTGGGAGGAAATTATGAAATGAGAACCTTCATTCTTTGATGATCAATAACTGATTTGATAGGTATATTGCATAGTTGTTGTGGACAATACTTTCTCCTCATCTAGCTAACTTAATATGGATGATTTCAATGTAAAAAGGTTATGTTTTAATATAATGGAAGAAGATTTTTAGCATTCTTGATGCATCCTAGAATATTGGTTTATTTAGAATTCAAATCCAATAAAGGCATGCTCACATCATTAACACCATCACTAAAATTCCAAGAGGTTTATTTATAATTCATATCCAATAAAGGCATCCTCACATCATTAACACCATCACTAAAATTCCAAGAACACTTGCTTGAAAAGAGAATACATAAACCAAATTTTTGAGGAGACTAGTTGTAGGTATACATTTCCTCTTTGGAAAATGTATGGAGAAACAAATTAAGTCTCTCCCCAAATGCAAAACATTAAAATAATAAAAAAAATCTACCCTTGGGATCCCATACATAAAATAATAAAGAACTAGGACATTAGAATAAAGTCACATCATTCTCAAAAATAAAAATAAAAAATGCTTAAAACATTGTCAGACTACAATAGTACCTAAGCACCTATCCCTTAAAACTAGGTGCTACTCGAAAACATCACCATTAAGAAACAATAAAATTTAAAACAAAAAAAAAAGAAGGGAAAACAAATAAACAAGCCTATGGTGCCATGTTTTAAAGTGGGAAGGAGACTAAATTTAAAAGAAATTATACATATATTTATAACCAAATCTAAATCTTGGTGAATCCTACCCAACCTAGGTGTCAACCTTATGTTGCAAGGTCAATCATAGTCAAACAAGGAAAAAGGTGACCTAGGTGGCCATCCCACTAAAGGCTAGGAAAGACTAAGAGTTTCTCTCTACATCTCTTAGGCACCATAACCAAGAGAGGGATCAAGACCAATGCTCAAACTTTATAAGAAAATGGTGGTCCCCACCATTCCTAACACCTAGAGAAGTGTCTTAATCTTGTCCCATTTTAGGGACCATACTCCTAGGCACTCTACCTTCCTTAGGCACATGCATCATGTAAGGACAAAATTACCTTTTCTATTACTTAAGTCAAAATACCTAAACTCCACCTTCCTTGGCAAAGGTGAGTGTGCCATTCTAGGTGATTTGGCATTTTTGGGAAGAGGGAGGGTAGTCTTAGGGTAAAAAGGAAGGAGATGTTAGTACTAGGTGGTAAGATGTTGGGGTCAATAGTTGGCACCTGGTTTTAAGGTAGGAAAGTCATGTTTTTAAGTGATAATGTTTAGGGTTAGATTAATATTTGAGTCGTGTGTTAGGTAATGGAAGAAATTAGAATTGTAGTTAGATTTAGTAATAGATGGTATTTAAATTTACTAATAATAAAGAAATATTGCAATTAGTTTTATTATTAGAACATGTATTTAAATTTAGTAATAACTAAAATGGTAGTTAGAAAGTATAATGGTAAAGTAAAATTTAGTAGATTAAGCAAGATTTAATTAATGATAAAGTATTAGGATGTTGGGTAGAGATTAAAGATTAAGAATTAGTAAGCATGTTAAGGGATTTAGTTAGTAGGGTCAGTTGGCATGGGTGTTAGTATATAAGGTAGTTAGTAATATTTAGTGATTAGTGGATGGGGGTTAGAGGCTTTATTACTAAGATGTAAGACAATTAGTCTATTGTGTTATAGAGTATAGGATAATAAGGTGGGTTAGGGAGTAATTATTAGTTAGTAGTATTTTTATAAATTAGATAGTAGACTATCAAAAAAAAAAAAGAACATGGACTTGTCTTTAATCATGTAGTAGTTAGTAAGCTAGTCAATACAATACATTTAGAAATAACTAGTGATTAAGATATATGACAGTTGTAGGATTATTGATAATGCACTTATGGGTTAACACTTAATGTAACATTTATCTATTTTATAGTTAATGATAATGTGTAGTTGTATTAAAATGCGCTATGAATATCAAAGGAGAGAATGGCTAATAAGAATATTTAGGATATGATCTCTCAAAGTTCAAGTGGTCACTAGACATCATAATATGTTGTCAAGGGTGCTATTGACACATTTTATGCCATCTAGATTATGACCCAATAAACTAACATCGGTGTGAATTATGAACATATTTTATGTCACTCTTAAATCATGATGGAACATCATTTGTTGGAAATAAAATGAAATGTAATAATATGATGAAAACATTATTAAAGTCTAAGAGGTGTATTGTCTAGGTTGCTAGTGAGGAATAACGTGTGGTTTGAGTATTGAATTTCAATAAGACTTAATATGTGAGATAGTTAGCCAACATTCAATATGTTCAATGATCCAATAATAGCCCTAATAAAAGTGCACATACATTTAGATCTCTAGTAAATTCTACCCTCTAACATAATTCTTCCCCTCATCGAGGCAAAGTTCAAGTTCATACCTAGTCTTATGCCATAACACAACAAATAGCAAATCTTAAGGTATATTAATATTGGAAAATTAAGTAGTTGATTTTCTTCCTAATGGAATGTCAACATCAATACTTCCCTAACATCTAGGGGTGATGAGTGATGAACCCTAAACCAACCTATTAAGGATAATTTTTGAATAGGGAATTGAAGACTTAGACAATTCTATTATCGATTGTGAGCTTCTAATTTCTTGATAATCAAAGCAAAAATGTATAGTCCATCATGAGCATTTCTAAGTTATCTTTCTATATATATATATATGGAAGGATGAATAACTAATGATATAGTTGAAAATAAAATAAACATTTGGTCATAAGACTCGTAAGAATCATTCCACGTGATCATGAAGTGAATAATCAATAGTTAAATTTATGGAGAAAAGAAAAGAAAAATAAATGAACAATAATAATGATAAAATAAGTAATGAAAATTCTAAAATAAAAGAAAACAAGAATGTTAACTTTGGATAAATGCAATGATAGAAGGTATTGTTGTATAGGATATATAATTGAATATCATTTTATAATATCTAAGTGATAAGCAGTAATTTTATCAAAAGACTATTAAATAAAAGTATTCCATTAGCTATCCCTTGATAGTATCAACATAGAATGTAATGAGTAGGATTACACGACATAAAGTTGGAACACCATAGGACTATTGGAAACATAGTCATACTCGTAGATGATAGGATTATTGTAGCTACATGGTTATGCTATTTGAATTGGATGTAGAGTCAATGTTAACCTAACCTGCCTCTTATGACATTACCTAGCTGCTATGTTATACATCAAAGTTTGATAGAACATTCAATTAAGCAAAGAATGATGCATCATGCTGCTATATCACTTTTCAAAAAAAAATTGTTGGTTGTGTTTTGCCTCGTAAATTTAGGGCATGACAAAAATATGTTGGCTAAATGGAATAAGTGAGGAATGCCAATTTACACTATCACAGATCTAGATATAGATTTTCTAGTAAGGATAATGGCTCATAAATTTTATCAAAACTGTTAACTAGGAAGTGTACCATGCATTGTAGTTGATGTAGCATGGAAAAATGTGAAGAAAGGTCATTCATATGATCTTGCTGACTTGCAACTACAACAATTGGATGAGAACCTGAAAAGCACTAGGAAAGCAAAAAGTACCATGTGTAAGTTTGGGTCACTATTAGTTTGCATATTTTTTTATGTGAAAATACATTTTCCTAAATTGGTAATGTGAATTGGAGAAAGAAGAAGCCAATTAATCAACAAATTAATGAGCTTATTAAGTAGTTGGGAGATGATTTTGAAACTGTCTTGGATGGATACTTTGAAGAGTTTTAAAAAAAGATGACAAATAGGTCAAGAATGCCTAAATCTTTGGTAGACAAGTACTATGATCACTTTTTTTTCTTCTAGTTGATACAAATTGGACTTATGTTCAAGTAGTTATACCAATAATTGCATGGTTGAGGTCACTAGGCTATAAAAATAATATTGATTAGGCTATTGTTGCCAAAACAACTCTATTAGAAGAACCTATTGATAAGAATGCTGAACCATTTAACACACATGGAATAACCAAGATCAAGATAATGATGGAAAAAAAAGTATCTAAGATGGAGAGAAAGAGGATGAAAATGATAAAGAACTTGGAAGGAACATTTTGTGAGGTACCATTGTAGATTACATAAGGAAAAGGTGAAGACTTGAGCAGTGATGAAGAAGAAGAAGATAATGAAGAAGGAGAAGGTAATAAAGAAGAAGAAAGAAATAAAGAAGAAGAAGAAGAAGATAATGAAGAAGGAGAAGGTAATAAAGAAGAAGAAATAAATAAAGAAGAAGAAGAAGAATGAAATAAAGAAGAATAAGAAGACTCAATAAGGAAAGGAAAAGAATCGGTGGTTGCCAAGCCATAGGGAAATAAAGATAAGCATATTGTTATTGCTAAGACTGAGGTGAAGAAGAACTTGAAGAAAAATACCACACCTACACCACCAAGGGTAAAAAGAAAAAGGACCAAGGAAATTAGTAATATAGTTTCCAAGCCTGAAAAGAGAGGAGTTATGAAGATAACTAAGCAAACTCAAATCCAGAGCTCAAAAGAGAGAAAGAAAACCTCTGAGGAAGCTAAGACAAGAAAACCTATGAAGAAACCAAGGAGAAGGCTCATAGTCAGACAAGAAGATGAGGAAGAAGAAGCAAAGAGGACCAAATTAGATGAATTGAGTCAATTTAAAATTTTTACTCTCAAGAAGCCCTTGAACTTAGATGATGTATGTGAGAATATAAGGAGTAGTGCAAGATTATTAGGATTTCATTATGTAAAATATGATGCACTAAGTAGTGATGATAAAAGTAAAATAGAAGAAGTAGTTTTGGATATGATGGTGAACTTTAAATATACACCTATAGAATTAGGAAAGATGATTCTATAGGAGTTTTACAACAAAATTGATGCAAAATTGAAATGGGAATTAGAAACTGAGAGACAACTAAGGGAAGCATCATTGGCCTAGACTATACCTATATTGAAAAAGAAAAAGATTTTTTTAGCTATGAGAGATCATATAAATAAATTTGTACCTAAGAGGAGAGCACATTTATTATTGAAGAACCAAGTAGAAGAGGTAGTTAAAGAATGTAAAATAAGATGGAAGAAGATTTATGTGTTAATGTATGATGATGAAGAGAGAAAGGACAAGGAATAGAAAGAGGCTAGCCAAATTGAGTTAGATAATATGGAGGACATCTATTATGATGCTGAGCAATTAGTTGACACAATTCATCAGATGGCTCAAGAAAATGAGTAGAAAATTGAAATATTCACCATAGAGGATGAACCTATAGAAGATCCACTAAAAGATGGGACTAATGCAAAGGAGGAGCCAAAAAAGTCTACATTGATCGAGAAAGTGTTGAGATAATGGGTGTTGCACACATTGCATAATATTGTTATATTTTATTATTTTATTTTATCATGTAATGTTCCACCTAGATGGATGTGCAACATGTAAAGATTCCCATGGGATATACTTGATGAGTTGTATTGTAACATTGTGATAATATTTGATGTAATTATTTAATATTGGGAAAAAGAATTAAATGCCCAATATTAAATGTGGGGTCAATGGGTTAGGTAGCACATGGTTTTAGCACATGGTTGATGTAATACCACTAAGTGGTTTTGTGGACTTGCTACTATATAAGCAGCCACAAGGGTAGTTGTTGTAGAGTGAGAAAGGAAAGAGTCAAGCGGGACAAGGCTTGACAGGTTAGCCAAGGGAGCATTTGTGAAGGTTGGAAGCATGGCATGGGATGTGTGGATTCATGCTTGTTCACATAGTTTGCTCAGTTATGGCTATGGCCATGAAGGCTTCCATGGTTGTATGGCAATGGTATTTTTGCTGAATAATACATGGTGATGGATGCTTTTGGAGGCTGGGTTTTTTCCTCAATGAGGGTTTCCCAGGGTATATCTTGTGTCACATTTTGTGGGTATGTTGTCTATTCTCTTGCATGTGGATTTTAATTTCATATTTATTTTAGATCTATTATGGGTTATGTGGAAACAATTATATTCTTTGTTGCCAAGTTTGCTTAAAAGTGGTATCAGAGCTATGGTTGTGTTGTTGTAACCCTAGATTGAATCCATGGGAATGCATGAGAGGATAAAATAAAGGGAAAGATATATGAATGATTTATTGCAGGTCTGAGGGTTTTGGATTTGCTGTTATGATGGGATGTTAAAAGATTTGGGCATGTGAAATTGTTGGACAAAAGGTTTTTTTGGATGTTTCATTTAAATGAGGGTTTTGGGGGGTAGCTTGCAGAAATGACCTCCTGGGTAAAAACAAACCTCACCATTGGATCTAGGTCGACATTTCCATAAAATTTGATATATAATATGCCCTAGTTTGGCCATGTTCAGAGGAAATGAAAGATTTTTTTGAATTCAGCCCATGATGGCCATCAAATTTAATCCTGTCAGAATTTTCATCACAGAAAAAAAAGAAAAATGAAAAACCGCACTAAAAATGGTAAAAAGATTGTCTTAGTAAAATGGTCATAACTTTCTCTCAGAATATCAGATTTCAGAGTTCTTATAGGCATTGGAAAGCTAATTTAGAGCACTACAATATGGTCTAGGTTTGGTTCTATGCTTTTAAAATTTTATCAAGTTTTAAAAGCCCTAAATACAAATGTTATTTATTTTGAGCACGGATTAGGGCATAACTTGGGCATACAAAGTCAGATTTTGGACTTTGAGTAGTCAACAAAAAGCTCTTGGAGAGCTCTACACATTGGTTTAGATTTGGTGCAGGTTTAGCATGATTTATTTGTTGATATATTGATTTGAATAGTTTATAGATATATTTTGACTATGGTAACATTGTGAGTTTATGGAACTGGAGATTTAAGATTTGATGTCATTGTATACTCAGTTCATATTTCAGATTGGTCTCATGGTGATATGGTTATCAGTGTTTGGTTTGAATATGTATGATGACTTGTTGGATCTACAAGTTGTGCAGTGTGTTAAGCGGTCCATACTTACAAGTTGCATTTATAGCTTGGTTATGGGTTGTCTTTGCCCATTGATCTTTCATTATTGATGCATATTCAGATTGGTGGCTTAGATTTGGGTTGTCTATGCCCTAAGTCATAGGATTTGCTATTTTATTTCTTTATGTAGAAGGAATGAGATGTTGTTATCAGGTACAGTCATGGTGGAGGATTGTGGTTGACTATGCTGACAGGTTGGACACTTTGAGAGACAGATGCTCGGTTCATGGATGTGATCATGGTGCCATGAATTTTGGCATGACATGATTGGTTATACAGGTACATCCTTGATGTTCATTAGCTTGGATTTTTTGATTCAGTTATGGTGGTATATCTTCTTGGTTGAGGATCATGGTTATTTGGTTTCTTTTGAGGAGCTCATGATGTGCACTTTGAGTTTTTTGATGGTTTTATGCCTTGGTTGATTCTCATGGTTAGAGGATGGGTTTTCATCATTATGTCATGGATAGCTTGGATACACAGTTTAGTGGGAGCTTGTGACAGTGATGGGGTGACAGTGTAGGATTAGTTAGTGATTTAGTTTGGATCTTCAGATAGGAGATGGATTTTATGATACCATAGGTGACTTGGTACCATAGTTGAGTGGGAGTTGTTGGCATTGATATATTTATTGAGTGTTTGCAGATGTTGGAGGTTTTTTTTAGATCCTGTTGCTGCAGAAGCATCTTTAACATTTGCATGGTGCACTTGTTATCCTCATGGTGTGTGAAGATGGATAGATCTTAAGGACTCATGGGGTTCTTGGTTATCTTCATAGTGTGTGGAGATAGTTCTTCCTGGTATGTGGAGATGGTTTTGGTCATGGTGTGTGGAGATGGTTGCATCTTGAGGACTTGCAGGGTTCTTGGCAAAGGTGTGGTTTATGCTTTTATTTGGCATGTTATCCTTGATATGAGAATGGTTTCATTAATATGTCATGGTATACTCTTGATATGCATTTAGAGTTGTGACATGTTATGGTGTGTTCATATGGAGCATGTTATCTCTTTAGTTGAGATGGTAAGATCATGTTGTCATGTTTATGTTCTTGAGGCCATGGTTGGAACTTTGACATTTATCTTGGTTTAGTTTCTTGGTATTGAGTACACTGATCATAAGTTGGATACTTCATGATATTGCTATGTTGCATTTCGAGTTGGCATGGATTGATTGGTTACAGGTGCTCATGGATACTTAGAGACGGTGGTGATGCTGATTTCTCTTGGATTAGAGAAGTATTTGTTGGGATGGTTGATGGTTTCAGCAGGAAGTCTGAGGGGCAGTCACCTGATATGGACTTGAGAGGATATTGTTATTAGATGAGTCTTGGTTGGAGACTTGGGTATCTCGATGAGCATTCTCATTCCCCACTCTTGGTCTACTTGGCAGTTTGCTACTTGAGAGGTATAACCCATTGTTTTCTCTCAGTGGCATTATATTTATGCTTATCTTTCATGGATATGGATCTTGAGCTATGGTACATGAGTTAGTTCTAGAGGGTTCATTTGAGAGATGGTTTAGCATTGGTTATCTCCATGTGCATATGTTGTTATGCTAGTTAAGTTTGGAAGATGGTTTTATATTGGGCATTTTCCTTGGATTAGGAATGTTTATTCCTTGGTTTAGGAATGGGTTTATGACTTTGATCTTCTTGTGAGAGGCTTATATCCATGATTAGTTATATGGTATGGTTTGGGTGTTGTTGAGGCTTCTTGTTGGGGTTTTATGGAGGAGATCATACTTGCACAGTTTACATCTAGAGGTGTGTGTGGAAGGACATGATACAGGTTATGTTTTGCATGGTTTCTCTAGTCTTGGTTATCTTCTTGGATGTTCAATTTTGCCTACATTGGATTTGAGATTGGTTAGAGATTATGATCACTAGTTTGTGCTCATGCATGTCATGTGAGAGATGACATGGTTATTCCTTTATATCTTTCCTTTGTTGGTTGTGGAGAATTTGGGAGACTATTGGAGACTTGTTATGAGAGTTTTTTCTTGCAAGATATTGGTTTATGTATTGTGGATGTCCTTGATACTACATGGATTCACTTCTTTTAGATGTGTTGAGTGGATTGGTTATAGATTTTGCATTATCTTTTGCAGTGGGAGCTTCTTGGTATATATGTGGCATGTATTGCTCTTGAGGCTTATGATTGCAGGTTGCAGATTGGATATGTTAGTGATATGAGATTCACTTGTTATACCTTAGAGGTATGGATAGTTGGATGGGTTTGGCACTTTGCTGTGGGTGCTATTTCAGCTATGGATATTTTGACAACTACGGATACATGTGATTACCTTTGGATCAGGTTTTTTGTGCTTGGCATTTCAGTTGGTACAAGATTTTATGATCTTCTAATGCAACAGGTTGGGTGGCTTTCTCTTTGGATGGCTTCTATGTATGTCCAGTGGCAGTGGCATAATAGGAGGTGAGATCATTCATGATTGAGATGCTGGATACTTTGATTTTGTGGTAGGTACCAGGATGGAGAACTTGGTGTATTTTGATCCATGATGGTGGATGTGCTGGGAGGGATTGTTCCCTTGTTCATTTATGTGGCTACAGATTGACCCTATGCAATGTATACAACAAGTGGGAGATTGTTGAGATAATGGGTGTTGCACACATTGCATAATATTGTTATATTTTATTATTTTATTTTATCATGTAATGTTCCACCTAGATGGATGTGCAACATGTAAAGATTCCCATGCGATATACTTGATGAGTTGTATTGTAACATTGTGATAATATTTGATGTAATTATTTAATATTGGGAAAAAGAATTAAATGCCCAATATTAAATGTGGGGTCAGTGGGTTAGGTAGCACATGGTTTTAGCACATGGTTGATGTAATACCACTAAGTGGTTTTGTGGGACTTGCTACTATATAAGCAGCCACAAGGGTAGTTGTTGTAGAGTGAGAAAGAGTGAGAAAGGCAAGAGTCAAGCGGGACAAGGCTTGACAGGTTAGCCAAGGGAACATTTGTGAAGGTTGAAAGCATGGCATGAGATGTGTGGATTCATGCTTGTTCACATAGTTTGCTCGATTATGGCTATGGCCATGAAGGCTTCCATGGTTGTATGGAAATGGTATTTTTGCTGAATAATACATGGTGATGGATGCTTTTGGAGGTTGGGTTTTTCCCTCAATGAGGGTTTCCTAGGGTATATCTTGTGTCACATTTTGTGGGTATGTTGTCTATTCTCTTGCATGTGGATTTTAATTTCGTATTTATTTTAGATCTATTATGGGTTATGTGGAAACGATTATATTCTTTGTTGCCAAGTTTGCTTACAGCAAGAACATAAGGAGAAAGTTCCTACACAAAAGTTAGCAAGAGAAGTACTGAT